>OZ024822.1:137316454-137916454 GCA_964016985.1 Anodontia alba | reverse complement strand
AGGATTTGTGATACGGTCGGGAGCGCCAACTGTTCAGCCAAATGGATACTTCACAATATGTGTTGCAAAAGAAAACGTACCTGCTGACATGCCTAATGAAGACAAATCTGTCTGCACATCAGCTCAGTCTGATCAGTCTTCATTGTCCGCATGAGGAAACTGCATCGTTGGCTATCCAAAATGTACCTAGTGAAGATTCTAATCAGATTGTGCAAATGCGGAGGCTGACCTGAATCTATTCTGACCACATGTCCGAAGGTATATTTCCAGTGCTGTGGCTCATATGGTACTACTTACAGCTCCAGAAAATAAGAATTTGGTGGAAGACCAAGTAGCACCTGTTGGCACCTGCCGGTATTATGATAGAGGCAAACACTACAACTCGAGGGTTGAGCGCAAGACTATGGTAACTCAAACATATTTTTGAATCCCTTGTTTAGGGGCAACTTGGACCCCTTTGTAAACAATGCAAATTTAGGTGCCATTGCTCATACGAGCAATGGCACCTAAATTTTCATTGTTTACAGAAAGAAATGTTGTAATCTTCATAACGCCTTCATTGTGAGGAGATTAGGTTTGGGGAAAAACAACCATCTGACTTACGCCAGTCTTGCGCTCAACCCTCGAACTGGTGTAAAGAATGACAGTGACTGGACCAAAAAATGCAGTCATAGTCGCAAGACAACACCAGTGTTTTAAGTCCTTGTTAAGCAGAAAATGCAAGTCCAGTCAGATGATTATAGAATATATAGTTAACTAGGTGCCCAAGTGGGCCAGAAACCACTCACCTGGATTAGACTGATCATGATATGTGCCATGGTGGCCATCTTGGCTATCAGAGCAGACTGCCTTTAGTAATTCGAAATCTGATGTCGTTTGAAGACTTTCAGGATTGCCACCATGGCTGCCATCTTGGATGTTGGAACTGAACTGAATTTCTAAGTTTCTGCTCAATCTGACTTAATTTGGTAGCGGATGTGGTTTGAAGAATTTCAAGATGGCCGTCATGGTGGCCATCTTGGATATTGGAATAGAATGATTTTAGCAATCCGGAATCTCCATAACACCCAAATGCCTCCCATCAATAAGCTCAATTAGACTTACCACTGGGTAGCAGATATGATTTGAAGATTTTCAAGATGGTTGCCATGGTGGCCATCTTAGATATCAGAACGAAACCATTTTAGCAATGCTAAATCTCCATGTTGCCCCTATGCTTTCCACCAAGTTTCAGCTCCATCCGACTTATGGTTCGGGAACTGATAACAATTAAAGACTTTCAAGAAAAATGATTCTAGCAATTCTAAATCTTCATATTGCCGCAATGTCTCTCACCAAGTTTTGGCACAATCCGACTTAACATTCCGGAGCTGTGGTTTGAAGATTTTCAAGATGGCTTCTGTGGTGGCTATCTTGGATATAGAAACAGAACACTTTAAGCAATTTGAAATCTCTATGTTGTTCTGATGCCTTCCATCAAGTGTCAGCTTTATTCAACTTACAGTTTAGGAGATGTCTTTTGACAAATTTCAAGGTGACGAATTTCAAGATGGCCACCCTGACAGCCAAGATCCTGGCCGCCATCTTGGATATCAAAACTGATAATTTTAGCAGTTCTGAATCTCAAGGTCTCCGCAGTGCCTCCCACCAAGTTTTGGCCAAATCTGACTTACCCTTTGGCAGCTGACGCCATCTGAAGATTTTCAAGATGGCCACAGGCCATCTTGGATATTGGAATGGAATGATTTTAGCAGTTCTGACTCCATTCTGCTGGTATTTTTCTTATTTCTGCATTAAACATATGTTGTGGGTACTCATTAAAGTGCCTCGCTGAGGCACTTCTGGTGACTCCCCACAACATACTGTTTTATGCAGAAATAAGAAAAATATTTATCTGATACCCCCTTTATCTGGAGTTTGCTCACATGGACTTAAACAAGGCAATATCATTTTGACCTTGACCTGCTCTTCAGGCTCGTACAACTTTGCCATTTTTTTATGTTAACCCTAACTTTTAACTTCATTTCTGATTAATTGTATGATCTACAATTATCAAACCTGGCATATACTTCCTGACAGGGACTCAAACACTGCAGAGTAAATCTATGATTGAACTGTATTTCAAACTCTAATAACTTTGTCATTCTTTATGTCGCCCTTTGCATTTGCCTTCTATTACTGGTTAGCTTGCCTGGAGCTTAACTCCAGGTCAGCTTATGCCATGGCCTGTTTTCCTTTGTCTGTCCATCCATCGTTAGCTTTTCACATTTTCGTCATCTCTGCCAGAATCATAAGTTGCATTGAGCTGGAACTTAGTTGGAGGCATTGTGGCGACAATGAGATTCAGAATTGCTAAAATTGTTCCATTCCTATACCCAAGATTGCTGCCACGGTGATAAAATTCTTCAAACGACATCTCCTCCCAAACCGTGTCGGATTGATGGGAGGCATCCCAGTGACAGAGGGATTCAGAATTGCTAAAATGCTTCTGTTCCAATATCCCAGCTGCCATGGCGGCCGTCTTTAAATTCTTTAAACTACATCAGTCAGATTGAGCCAAAACTTGATGGGAGGCATCAGAGCCACATCGAGATTCAGAATTGCAAAAATTATTCTGTTCCATGGTGGTCATCTTGAAATTCTTCAAATAACATCTCCTCCTAAACCGTTGGATTGAGCCAAAACTTGATGGAAGGTCAGAGTGACATAGAGATTCAGAATTGTGAAAATTATTCTGTTCCAGGGTGGCCATCTTGAAATTTTTCAAATGACATCTCCTCCCAAACCGTAAGTCGGAGTTGAAACTTGATGGGAAGCATCAGAGCGACATAGAGATTTAGAATTGCAAAAATCCACTATCCAAAATGGCAGCCTAGGTGGCCAGCTTGAAAATGTTGAAACCACATCTCCTCCCAAACTTAGTTCAGTTGAGCCCAAACTTGGTGGGAGGCATTGGGACCACATGGAGATTTAGAATTGCTAAAATCATTCCGTTCTGATATCCAAGGTGGCCCCATGTCACCCATCTTGATGACCTTCAAATGACAGCTCCTCCCAAACCGTTATTCTGACTGAGCCGATACTTGATGGGAGACATCGGAGCGACATAGATTCAGAACTGTGGAGGTCGGGTGTGGTGAAGGTGTCGTGTATCTTGCGTCACTGGGGCGTCCAGCTGATATTGGTTTACAGTTGGGCAAGGCCTTCTATCCTTGTAGCAGGTAAGAGTAGAGGGGGATGTTTTTATTTCTTCTGTTTCTTCACTTTCATTCTTGTTCTCTTTCTTCGCTGTCCCTCTTTCATCTCTACTATCTCTATCTCTTCTGTTTTCTCCCTTTCTCTGGAAGACGACACAAAATGACCCACAAGGGCTGACGAGTCATTCAACCCCAACACAATCAATCAGATTCAGAACTGCTAAAATCATTCTATTCCGATATCCAAGATGGCTACCACGGTGGCATCTTGAAAATGTTCAAACCATGTCTGCTCCCAAACCCTAAGTCTGAATGAGCCCAAACTTGACAGGAGGCATTGGAGTGACATGGTGTTTTAGAATTGCTAATTTCGTTCTGTTTCACTGATTGTGTTGGGGCAACCCTTGTCATTCTGTTCCAATATCCAAGATGGCTGCCATGGTGGCCATCTTGAAAATCTTGAAATGACATCTGCTCTTGAACTGTAAGTCAGATAAAGCTAAACTTGGAGGGAGGCATTGGGGAGACATGGAGACTCAGAACTGCTAAAATCGTTGCATTCCGATATCCAAAATGGCCGCCACAGTGGCAGTCTTTAAATTCTTCATACATCTCCCAAACCGTAATATGGATTGAGTTGAAATTTGATAGGAGGCATCAGAGCGACATAGAGATTCAGAATTGCTAAAATCTTTCCATTCCAATATCTAAAAAGGCCGCCAAGGTGGCCATCTTGAAAATTTTCAAACCTCATCTGCTGCCGAATGGTAAGTTAGATTGAGCCAAAACATGGTGGGAGGTATTGGGGCGACATGGAAATTCAGAGTTGTTAGAATCATTTTGTTATGATACCTATGATGGCCGCCATAGCAGCCAGCTTGAAGATCTTTAACTGTTAGCTGACTGACCTGGAGCTTTGCTCCAGGTCAGCTTATGCTGTGGTCTGTTGACCATGGTCCATTCTTCATCCGTATGTACATCAGTTTCTTTTCACATTTTCAAAATCTCCTCCAGAATTGTGTTGGATTGAGCTGAAACTTGGTGGGACCTTTTGGTTAAAAAATGTGCATTTACCTATAGCTATGAACAGTTAGGGAGAAAGTGAGTACCAGCTAACATGACTAAAGTTGTAATATTTATTCAGAAATGCACCTAATCACTAGGATTGAGGTTCATGGTGACAGATAGACAGACAGAAAGCCATACCTCTACATCTCCCCTCCCACCCCACCCCTGGCTTAAAAACAAGGAAGTGGATCAAAAAGAGTGTATGGAGATGCCACTGTACAGAAGATAATTTTTGTTATTTTTGCACCAAAACAAGACTGTTTATGGAACAAAGGCACAAACCAGCTTGTGCAACTGTACAATTTTATTTGGACCTTTTCAGTTTGTACAAACAATATATGGGCCAGGTCAAGTGAAAAATGCCTTCAAATATGCACAAAATGTGCAGATTCAGATCATTCTGCACAAGCGCAAAGCATCATCAGGGCCTTCGCTCTACATTCATACATTCTGTAGTATCAAATGATTCTGACTGGAGACAGTGAAGGACCTGATCAGATGCGCTGTCTGATCTAGACCTTCACTGCACGACTCGAAGACATATTTCCACTTGGTGGGGCTCATTTGATGTGCAAAAAGAGAATAGGGACCTTACATCGTATGCAATCAAAGGAGACCCAGATCAGGCCCCAAGGTTATAAAACATTTTTCATGCTCAACTCAGCTGAGCATGAAATTTTCTCTGCTAATAAATCTCAGATTACTAACAATTGCAGATTCTTTCTTGTTAAACATAGCCGAGCATGAAAGTTTCTCTGCTAATAAATATGAAAATGCCAACAATAGTTGGCATTTTCATATTTATTAGCAGAGAAATTTTCATGCTCAGCTGAGTTGAGCATGAAAAAAGTTTTATAACCTCCAAGCCAGCCTGCACAGTATCATGAGAGCCTTATCTGCCAACATATTCTACAACTAAGGCTCTGATCCGACTACATGCATGCTGGCTGTTCTGAGCCTTCATTTCCTGCTTCTAGTAAAAGGGCTGTTTTTACATGTTGCACATCATATGATCACTGCAACTGTTCACATGTGCTGTCACACACACACACACACACTGGTAATTTTTTGCAAAGTGTTTTAGTTAGTGGAAATCTGAGTTTTCCCCTTAAAAGAGCCCTTCATTTCTTTTCATAATCTCTTTACAGATCAACTGTATGATATACAAAATCCTGTTTTTTAGGCAAATTTAATGAGTAAAAATGCTACCTGAATGTTGTCTGCCATTTCTTTCTGGCTGCCTACAGCAGGCTAACAATTTCTGCTTATTTATGGACAACTTTAAATAGAATGATTTATTCATGATTTCTTTTAGTGGAATGCATGTATCTCCAAGGATTATAACTCTGACATGAAATTTTGTTGATTGTGTTGGGGTTTAACGACACGTCAACCCTTGAGGGTCATTTTGTGTCGTCTCCCAGAGAAAGGGAGAAAAGAGATAGAAGAGAGAGTAGAGGAGATGAAAGAGAGGGACAGGGAAGAAAGAGGAACAGGAATGAAAGTGAAGAAACAGAAGAAATAAAAACATTCCCCCTCTACCCTTACCCACTACATTTGTACAAGGATAGCAGGCCTTGCCCAACTGTAAGCCAATATCAGTTGGACGCCCCAGTGATGTAAGATACACAGCACCTTCGCACCACCCGACCACCCCCCTGACATGAAATTATTTACCACCCTTCTCATTGGGCAATTTCTTTCCTTTCAAAGTAGCCCCCATCCTCCCCACCCCAGTTTTGTAACATTCAAATACTTGGAGGCAGCCTCTCATCTGCAGGTTTTGTCTTCTATGCAAAACAAGCTAAAAAATCTTATTTAACTTCATTCAATCGCAATTTCATAACAACTACATTCTTCTGTCTCTCAACTTACAGTACATTTGTGCTATCTCTATTTTGATTTCACTTCAAAAAGAAAACAAGCATATACAGGACACATTCATGCTTAATTGTCTTGAAACTGAAACTACATTCTTAGGTAATCAAACTGCATCATCGCATTAAAAGTCTTTCCTGAAAAAAAAACACAAAAAAACAAAAAAAAAAACAACAACAAAACACACACACACAACAAAATTTAATATAAAAAATTGCAGTAAAAGGTCTTTTCTGAAAAAACAACAACAAAACTTAATGTTGAAATTTTCTAATATCTGCCAAATTTTACCGCCAAACATCAGCCATTGCTATTGTCATTGTTAACAACATCAGTAACGTTGCACAGTAATGACATAACAACATTCAATCTGAAGGAATGAAAAAACAATTCACTGTCGAGCTACATATATTACCATTTTTTTTTTTTTTTTTCTTTCACCGAGAAAAAAATAGGTAGTTCATCATTAGAGATGTAATAAATCATATTATTAAATATCTTCATGTGTATATTTCACCATATAATGCCACCTGCCTTCCGCATTTTAGCCGCAAGACAAATAAAAGTACACCAAACAGACCCATTACACACAAGCGAAAGGTTATATGATGTGCAACACATAAAAAAAGGGCCCTTATACAATTTGTGGACAATGCATGCCCTGATCAGCCTTCGCATTCACACAGGCTGATCTAGTCTGCTTACCTAATGAATGGATACTGAAGTATATGTCAAAGAACAGAGAATGCCCAGATCAGATTGCACTGATCTGCATGCTCATCTGTACCTTCGATGTATGGCATATGCCATAAGGGCCTTTTTCCCACATAGTGCATCACATGATATATATGGCAATATGCACAGAGATAGCTAATCAGATAACTAGATACATGCATGTAGTTTTAGAAGTTCACTATGGTGTGTGTATGTGTAAAATCATGCATGGTGAAGTGTGTGTGTGTGTGTGCATGTGTGTGTGTGTGTGCATGTGTGTGTTTGATAGTTTGTGTGTTTGACAGTTTGTGTATTTAAACTATGCATGGTGAAGCAAAAAGAACATTTTCACCATTACCCATGACTAAATAACAGTTTACTCTCTCAAAAAATCCAACCTTCATTTATCATTAATATAAAACAATAAACAATAAACTATTTGTTTGTAAATACAAAATATATTGCACAAAAACACAGTTCTATACATCCACACTTCTCAACAGACATTACCTGGAATGGATACATCTAGAAAAATAACTCTCAATAAGGAAATATTTACTTCTCCTCTCATTGGGACTACTCTTAAAGGAAAGAATTTGCTCCAGGAGCAAATTCTTTCCTTTAAGAGCAGCCCAAATTATGAACAGATTCAAAGTTGGCAAAAGCTGTGTGTATCCAATTCCCGTAAGAACATCCATAATGTTATCAGCAAACAGACAATGGTACTAAATGCCTGACGAATTTTATACTCCTGAATATGGAGCAAACAATGTTGACTCAGATCAAATGTCACAGAATGCAGCGTATGATCAAGGTCTACACTGTCTGCTACTCATTTAGCAGTTTTTAACACATTATCAGGTAGAAAATTGGAGGTGTTCAAAGTTCAGTACAAGTATGGTAAGGAAATAAGGCGCCCAAATATTTAGGTAATTCATAGTAACGGTGGTATGT
This sequence comes from Anodontia alba, assembly GCA_964016985.1. NCBI lineage: Eukaryota > Metazoa > Mollusca > Bivalvia > Lucinida > Lucinidae > Anodontia > Anodontia alba. The sequence continues at coordinate 137,908,643 of OZ024822.1, read as the reverse complement.
CAAGAGAATGACTCGACAATAAAATGACGGATCATGAACACCATGTTTGTGACAAATGAAACTTATTTACCCAAAGTATTTGGACAGATTTACTCCTTCCATACTTGTCCTCAAGTTTGAACAAGCCCACTGATATAACTTAACCCACCAAATGCCAAGAAAACCTGCATCTGAAAATGTCGTCTGTTTATGTCGTCTGCCGAATATTCTTGCCAACTTTTCAAACCTATTTTTGCATACAGGCAAACAGTGTGGACCCTGATCAGACTGCTCCTAGAGGAGCAGTCTGATCTGGGTCCACACTGTTTGCAGAAATGACTTTTAAAATCACAAGCAGATGACAAAGCAGACGACAATTGTTGCGATTGGCAGTTTTAGGGTTAAGCTGCTGGATGAGCTGCAAAAAGTGTAGACCTTGATCATTCTGCATCTAATCTGGGTATACAGTATTTGCTGAGGCCTATCTGTCCAAATATTTAGAGTAAATATAAAAAATCAAATATTACGAATGCAGTAAAAACAAATAAAAAAATCAAAACAAGAGTTCCAATATGGAACTGAAGCTCCACTGGTCAGGAGAAACATCAAATTAATAACTTGATTTAACTACCAACAGGAATGTACATTACAAAACCTAAAAAAAATACATAAACAACTAGCAAATACGCTTTGTGACAAAACTTGTCTTACGGGGAGTTCATACACCTTCAAGGGATGTGACTCTTTCAAAACTATTTGGTTTCCCTCTGAAAAGGAGTCTACTCTAAAAGGGAAGAATTTGCTCCCCTTGGGAGCAAATTCTTTGCTTTTAGTGTAGACCCTCAGAAGGGACTTATTATGTAGGAAAGCAAATAGTAAGTCATAAAAGTTGTCTCCCTTGTCAAAAATGGCCAACATTTTACCAAGTGTATCCATTTACCTTAAGGCTTATGTAAACTGTGCATGAACAGACCAATGAAAATGCCCAATCTGGTCCAGGCATGTACAATTAACTTAGCCAATAAAAAGAGCTTAAAGAGCTAAGGTGAAAAGACACACTTGAAAAATTTAGCCACCATTTTGCTAAGGGGAGTAAATATTGCAGACAGGAAGTGGTCTCCCTAGTATCCAAGATCTTTCAAAAATGGGGGCTAAACTTAACCCTCTCAGCCTTGCAGACCTATGCAAACAGTGTAGATCCAGAGGCAACTGCACATCACCAGCCATCTCATCAGGAAATACACTGTTTGTCATACTGTTCTTGAATTTTGATTTTCACTACTGGTTGCAACAATGGATGGGACCAGTCAATTGATTGTGTTGGGGTTTAACGACACGTCAACCCTTATGGGTCATTTTGTGTTATCTCCCAGAGAAAGGGAGAAGAGAGATAGAAGAGATAGTAGAGGAGATGAAAGAGAGGGCCAGGGGAGAAAGAGGAAAATGAATTAAGGTGAAGAAACAAAAGAAATAAAAATATCCCCCTCTACCCTTATACCTGCTGCAAGTATAGCAGGCCTTGCCCAACTGTACGCCAATATCAGTTGGACACCCCGGTGACGGGGATCAGTCAAAGATGGAAAAGTCCACTCCAGAAACTCAGAGGTGACAGGGTTAAAGAAAGGAACTCTTGTCTTTAAGAGTAACTGCCTAGTGAGAAATGAGGCCAATATCTCCATATATGAGTTATTTCCCTTGAAGGTGTATCCATTCCCCACAATATAAAATTATATATGCCTTGAAAGCATGTGAGCATACTGGCATTTTCATATTTATTAGCAGAGAAATTGTCATGCTCAGCTGTTTAGTAAGAAAAAAATTGCAATTGTTCGTAATTTGAGATTTATTAGCAGGACAAAATTCATGCTCAGCTGAGTTGAGCATGAAAACAGTTTTATAACCTCGGGGCCAGACTATGTTAACAGAATTCACTCAGCACACATGTCCAAAGGTATGTTTTCTGATATTACTGCTCAGATGCTCATGGGTTTATTGGGACCCTGTTTTCCACCAAAAGAGCATGCTAATAATGTAATCATAATTGTCTTGGTGAGATGTGTCTAGAGAGATTTGGACAGCCATCAGTTTAAATCTCATTAGAATCACATTGTGTAATTCAAATAAGATATGACATGTACTTTAAATAAACTAGAAATGTGTCCAAAGGATATGGATGCCCCTGCCTGAAAAACTTAAATGCAAATTGCTAATGCCTAGCGCAGACTAAGACAGAATGACAGACAGACAGGGGTAACACTATATGCCCTTTCTACCATTCTTTGAATGGCGAGGGCATGAAAAAGAAAAATGCCATCATTTAGGACTCATAGTGCCATTATTTTGGACTCATAATTTTGTAAGTATAAAATAAATATATACAGGATTTGAACCTTTCATACAAAATAGATTATGCAGTATTATTTTAATCTTAATATCCATAAGATACCCCTTGTATTTTAACTCTGTCTCTAACCTTTACCACTCTCTCTCGGTAAATTCAGCAAATGACAAATTGATGATATTTCTCTTAATTTCCCCGACTGGGTCATGCCAAAGACTTTAAAAATGGTACTAGCTGCTCTTTAGCTTGGTGCTCGGCATTAAGAAGGTAGAGCTAGAACTGGTCAGCTCAGTGTCAGTATAATGTGACTGGGTGGAATATCATGTCAAAGTGTTTGTTTGTTTGTGTTGAGGTTTTACGGCCCAGTCAACCCAATGGGGACATGTCGAGCGCGGTCAGTTTACCTAACCACAAGTTTACTGGGCAGGCTTAGTCCTCTAAGCGGTTAACCAGTATTGTGCACATTCTTTCGCCAGAAACTGACAACTGCCCTTCTTGAATCAGCGGAAGGGAGAGAATGATCGTAGAAAATATTTCATGATCAATCTCCACGAAAGAATGTTGCCGACCTCGGCGGGGGCTGAACCCGCGACCTCCTGGTCTCCAGTCGGACGGCGCATCCAACTGAGCCACCGAGGCCGGCCATGTCAAAGTGTCTGGGGTGTGATGTTTCAGTGAGGCAGCACTCTAAAAGTGAGCACTGAGCTCCCTGCCACATCCAGACACCGTTGCGATATGACTGAAAGATTGTTGAAAGCAACGTTAAGTCCAAATCAAATAAACCAATTTCTTTTAATTTCCCCAGCAAAATAGGCTTTGCTATTTCATACAAATTGTCTTCTAAGGAGACAATTTGCATGAAATGGCAAAGACTATTTTCTGGAAAAAAAAAAAAAAAAAACATTTTGAAATGCTGTCTGCTGAAAATTTTTCCCAGCACGCTCAGTGCTCTATGGAAGTATAGAGAAAAATGTTCTAATATTGTTCCTGGAATGTATATGCTCTGAGATCACATCAGGGTCATCTTTCTGGGACAAATTGTCTTCTAAGGAGACAATTTGCATGAAATGGCAAAGACTATTTTCTGGAAAAAAAAAACAACAAAACATTTTGAAATGCTGTCTGCTGAAAATTTTACCCAGTACGCTCAGTGCTCTATGGAAGTATAGAGAAAAATGTTCTAATATTGTTCCTGGAATGTATATGCTCTGAGATCACATCAGAGTCATCTTTCTGGGACAATTCTAAATGATCCCTTTGTATTTTTTTCTTAAAAATAAACAATAAAGTTTAAAGGAAATGGATACAACATCAAGGGAAATAAGTGACATGGTTATATTTACCTCCCTCATCACAGGGTCTACTTCCAAAGGAAAGGATTTGCTCCCTTTGCAAGCAAATTCTTTTAAGAGTTGTCCCACTCAATATTTTCAGTTAGATTTTTAAGGTAGCCAGGTAACAGAGTCACATAGGGGCTATGCCAAGTTGTCCCCATTTTGAAAGGGATTTAAATATTGAGGATGCAAATACCTGCCTACAAAATTGTCTCCCTGAGAAAAATGGTTCCAGGTGTATCTCATTAAACATTATTTTACTGTATTTACCCTAAGTATCGGGACAGTGCAGACCTGAGCAAACAATGTAGTCCCAGATCAGACACTGCATCTAGCTGTTTTTAATCGCAACATGAGGTACGGTAAATATCCTAAAATTCTGTACACCAAAGTGTCTGACAAAATGGCATCTGCAAACAGTGCAGACCCAGATCAGACTGCTCCTTCAGGAGCAGTCTGATCAGGGTCTACACTGTTTGGCATTCCACAAAATATTTTAAGAAACAACTGCATAAAAAGCAAACTTTAGGCAAAAAGGTATGGCATAAGGTGTTTGAAATTTTAGGACATTTACCGTAGTAAAATGGACATGCATTTAGGAGAAGTTAAGGTGTTAAATACGGTATGCATATGGGCCAGCAGCCAAGAAAACAAAAGATACAACTGCATAAAAAGCAAACTTTAAGCAAAAAACAGTATTGCATAAGGTGTTCGACTTTTTAGGACATTTACCATAGTAAAATGGACATGCATTTAGGAGACATTAAGGTAAACAGCCAAGAAAACAATTTAGGGCACATTCAACCAGCTAACTTCTAGATATCTGTGCACTCTGGTTAAAGTGTGTGTTGTTTACCTACACAATCTGTCAGACTATATGTATAGGAGAGTATGAGGGACAGCTAAAAAAAACAACAGAATGCACAGACAAACGTACTGGTCTGGATTATTGCTGTTAAAGTAATTCTTGAGGTTTTTTGGCTACTGACCAATATATTCTAACATCCAGGGCCAAGTTGTTCAAAACTTAATAATATTGTTTGCCAACATGACGTTAAAACTTCTATCTTGAAATATGGCAAATACATTTGATATTTTTTGCTAAAAAAATGTGAGTAGCTTTCTCACATTTTTGCAGCAAAAATATCAATGTATTTGAAAATACTTAAGCTACAACAGTTAACGAGTTTGTCATTAATAAGCTTGTTAAGCTAATGATGCGTTGAACAACTGGGCCCAGATGTACAGAACAGCTGTCCGGATGTGATAGATGAGCAACAACGCGAGATGATGTACATGACATTATGTCCAATGAAGACACTGCTCAGCCTGTGCATCTGTGTAGTCTTGATCAGATCTTGGTCTTCATTGTCCCCACAAAGAAACTTTCCAAAATGTATCCAGTGAAGATTTTGATCAGGCCCGGAAGTTATAAACATTTTTTCATGCTCATCTCAGCTGAGCATGACATTTTCTCTGCTAATAAATATGAAAATGCCAACAATAGTTGGCATTTTCATATTTATTAGCCGAGAAAATGTCATGCTCAGCTATATTTAGTAAGAAAGAATTTGCAAATGTAAGTAATTTGAGATTTATTAGCAGGACAAAATTCATGCTCAGCTGAGTTGAGCATGAAAAAAGTTTTATAACCTCGGAGCCAGACTATGTTAATGCCCAGCCTGAACAAAATTCGCTCAGCACACATGTCCGAAGGTGTGTTTTCTGATATTGCTGCTCAGATGCTCATGGACTTATTGGGACCCTGTTTTCCACCAAAAGAGCATGCTAATAATGTAATCATAATTGTCTTGGTGAGATGTGTCTAGAGAGATTTACACAGCCATCAGTTTTGATCTCATTAGAATCACATTGGTGCAATTATAGTAAAAGAATCAAGAGCATATACATATACCATATTTATCCTAAGTATTCAGGCATCTGAACTCCTTACCATACTGATCCTAAAATTTTAACAAGTCCATTTTAGTACTTATTGAAGTGTCTAAAACTGCTGGGTGAGTGGCAAACAGTATAAACCCTGATCAAATACTGCATGCAGCAGTATCTGATCTGGGTCTATACAGTTTACCCAAGCCTGTCTGTCTAAATACTTTGGATAAATATGGTAATACTGTGAGGAAATGGGAAAACATTAAAACATTATGGAAGTTATAGACTTTCTTCAACATTTACTGAATTAAAATTCATCCTCTTTTTTTTCTGTCAGCCACGACAAAATTCTCACTAAAAATCTCTCTTAGTACTGTAAGTTGATCAGAGGAGCAACAAAAAGCTTAGAAAACATGGTCAAACAATGTCTATAACAATGGACCATTATTCTTCTTACAATGTATATACACACATTATCCACATATAAAAATCTATCTGTAACAAAATCATAACCCACAATATACAAACAAAAGAAACAGTTTTCCAGATTACGCTGTTTTGGGACAAAAATATTGGAAATTTTATTTTTCTCATAGAATTCATAGCTCCAGAGAAGGCACTCTTTCATCCAAACAGTACAGGTATTCTTTTTTCTTCTCCATGAAAACTTATATTGTGAGTAGCCTCACCAAGGCACTTCTAATGAATACAACCAACACATGTTTTCATGGAGAAATAAGATTTTGTGGATCCCCCTCTTATCTGGAGCTATGGAACTGTCTCAACACGAGAAAATCTTGTTTCAACCTACAAGCCTTTCTAAACAGAAAACAACCTTATGTTATGAAATGTGACCAGTGCAGACCCAGATCAGCCTATGCATCTGTGTCAATTGATAAAGATCTATGTTGTTTGCTAACTGAATGATTGTTATAGACCAGCACAGATTATGATCAGACTAAAGAGGCACAGGCTAATCTAAGTTTACATTGTTTGCATACGCACAGCACACAAAAAGGCCCTCATTCAATTTGTAGACAAAGCAGGCCCAGATCAGCCTGCGCAGTGAGCAGGCTGATCTGGGCCTGCGCAGTGAGCTAGCTGATCTGGGCCTGCATTGTGTACTTACAGAATCAATGGATACTGTAGTATATGTCGACAAACTGAGAATTTCCACATCAGACTGCACGGATGTGTATGCTGATCTGGGCCTTTGCCGTTTCATATGCATAAATTTTTTTTTTTCTATGTTGCATATTATATGTCATTTGGCTCTTTTCTATTTGTAGGGATTCATGTGTTTTCATGAAGCAATAAGAACACTAGTCATCTGGATACTTTGCATTCTTCTCCAATTTAAAGGCTCCATATTACTCAAAAATAGACATTTTTTATCCAAGAAAGGTTTAATAAATTGATATATGGTATGAATACGATCATAAAATGTGGTATCTGATAGCCTGTAAAAATTCTGTTAGTCTCGCTGGACCAAAAATGAAATAATTTTTTACGTATCTCTGAATTAATGTTGGCAACATTAATTCAGAGACAGGATAAAAAATCTTTTCACTTTTGATCCAGTTCAGGAACCAGAGACTAAGTGAAATTTTACAGGCTGTCAGGTGCCACATTTACTGACTGTATTAATATTTTACAAACCTTTCTCAGACAATAAAATGTCTATTTTTGAGGGACATGGAGCCCTTAAGCCAACTGAAGATATATTCTTTACACGTCTGTACAAAAATAATATATTAATGTTTCTTTGTGTATATACAAAAACCATACATGCTGCTCCAGACAAGGCACTTTTTTTCACAGTACAGTGAAACCTGTGTAAGAAAGCCACCTTTAAGATTGACTTAAGCAGTTGCTGTGGAAAAGTGGCTGTCTTAAAAAGATATGTCATGTAATTTTGCTCGCAAAATTATATAATATGTAACTTTATGAAAGACACTTTTTCCACATCAACCACTATTTAAAGTCAGTCTCAAAGGTGGCTCTCTTACACAGATTTCACTGTAAGTACTGATATTTTTTTTATTCTTCACAAAAACATGTGTTGTAGGTACTCATTAGAAGCATCTCAGTGAGGTACTTCTAATTAGTACGCACAACGTGTTTTCATGGAGAAATAAGACTAATGTTTATCAGGATACCCCTCTTATTGGGAGCAACATGAAAACACACCAATGTCAAAACTTATGAGCTATGTACAAGCAGGACCCTCAATAAGGTTCTTTTGTCACCCACAGAAGACAGAGAACAGACCACACATTCTGGGCTGTCCCATCAGAGCCATCTCTAATCTTCAATACATTCTAATGCATCTTCTTACTCAATAAGTGGACAATAAAGGACCTAATCAGACAGTGCAGATGTGCATGCTGATCTGTAACTTCACTGACTGTATATAAGATGGGCGTTTTATCATGTTGCCACTACTGATCCTTTTCTAAGCAATAAAAAAAATGTTATTTGAATACTCTGAATATTGGGAGACCTGCTTCTTTCTTTAACCTTTACCACTCTCTTGGTTAATTCAGCAGATGACAAATTAGTGATATTTTTTTCTTATTTTTCCCAGAAAACAGGATTTGACATTTCATGCAAATTGTCTCCAATGGATACAATTTGCATGGATTTTCAAATCCTGTTTTCTGGGACAAATAAGAAAAACATTTCAATAATGTCGTCTGCTGAAAATTTTACCCAAAGTGCTAAGTGTTAACAGCTTCTTGAAACATGCTCTGTCTGCTTGTTTAATCTGTTCTTGAACCATTTTGATGTTCATCAGCCGACATGACTTCCTCAGGACCAATATATCAAATGGCAAACATCAGTTCTAACCTTCTGCTCCATCCAGCACTCCACTGATCATTTCATGAAACCCATGACAGATCAGTCTACTCGAACCAAGAAGGGAGAACAGAATACCATGCTTACCCTATATACTGGGACACCTTAACTCCTTACCATACTTATCCTAGACTATGAACAAGTCTATTTTCACTACCTGTTAGCATTTCTAAAAACAGATGGATGAGTGACAAACAGTGTAGACCATGATCAGACACTGCATTCTACAGTATCTGATCTAGGTCTACACTGTTTGCCTAGGCCCATCTGTCCCAATACTTAGGGTTATTACAGTGCCTCCACGGTGTTACAGATATAAAATTATCGCAAATTAAATCACAGTATCACAGTCCTACAGCCGCATGATAAACTTTTTTATGATAGTCTTCATCATAATATTGCCGGAAGACGTGTTCATGTACAGAACAGATGAGAGCATTATATGAATGAATGAGAAGACGTGGGAACCGTGTTGTGAAATATGATACAAACTGGTCCGGGATTACACCTAGTGAATTCTTGACTGGTTCTGGAAGCTCTCTGTAATGGTGTTTCTGAAATGTAAAATGTATTATGATTAATTGGAAAGTGAAATTTTCGAGTAATGAAACCTCTCTGAAAATCTCATAGAATTATTGACCTCTCGCATGACAAGTTTAAATAAAAGTATCACAAGCATAATACTGCACAATCAACATTTCTATCAACATTTACACAAGTTATTGTCCAGAAACGAAAATACGGGCATGTCTCTGGCAGATAACTCCGTCAAAAATTGACAAAATTTGCCCATTAGCAATCCCGAACCAGCGCTCACAATATCAATGCACCTACCAAGTTTGGCGAAAATCCACTGAAATTTACTCAAGTTATCATCTGGAAATGAAAATCGGACAGATGACAGGCGGACGGATGGATGGACACACGGACAACCAAAGTGAAACCATAATACCCCGCCACTATCAAGTGGTGGGGTATAAAAATCAGGAGATAACAGATTATCAAAGGGAAATACCTCTAAAGGAATCAATCCCTTAGGCCCTTATTTTTCTTTAACAGCAACATCTTACCAATATCAACATTTATGCAAAATATGAAAAGATTCTTTAAATAATTTAACAAGATAAGAAGCAGCAACTAAAATGTAACAGATGGACAGACAATGTGAAAACAGTATACTCCCTTCAAAAAAAAACAAAACATAATTAGTTATCAGTCAAAATACATGTTAGTATAAACAGATTTTTTCAAAATAAAATCAATAAATAAATCTTACTTTGTTTCTCATGGCCCGCAGTAAATCTCTGACATTGTGCCCTTTGTAAGTTCTAAACTTTCTCAGATCTGAAAATAGAATAGCATTATTAAACACTGTAAAATGAAACAAAATTTCTCAACAATGACCCAGGACTTCAGATAAATAGAGGACCGCTGAATAAGTTCATCAGGATAGACTATCACATTAATCCAAAGAATTCTTTTTATCATATCCAGATAAAAATTTTCACTTACTGTAACAGTTTCGATTCTCCTCAAGAATCATCATCAGACTGTGACTTTTGACCTTGCGATGTCATGGGACTTGATCTGCTTACCACCAGGGCCCAGTTGTTCAAAACGTAACAAAACTGTTAGCTAACGTAGCGTTACAATTTCTACCTTGTAATATGGCAAATACATTGATAATTTTTGTTGAAAAAATGTGAGTGGCTTTTGCATTGCAACTAATGCTTTCTGCATGAACAGGTAAAACAGGTATTACCTGTACAGGTGAGTGAATAGCTGTATCACGTGGAATGCAGATTTTCTGACTACCATACCTAAATTGTACAATGAACATATCTGAATAAATATTAAATGTAAAGGTCAAGGCAACAGGTCAGTTTGGTCTATCTATACCACATCTGATCAAACATCAAAACAAGACAGCTTCTGACACACTGCAAATTTTCAGAGTTTAAGTGGAATCAATACAGACCTTCTTGTAACTCCTGAGAGATATGTCTTTTCCAGTCTCCCTTGACTATCGTAGCTCCGCCCCACTCCAGACGTTTAACTACTTCACTTTCCTCCGATTCTTTCTCTATTCTATCACTCACATCCTGTGGAAAGTTATTTAACTCTTAGCATTCTGGCAGAATTTCAGCAGACAACATTTTAAAATATTTTTCTTATTTTTCCCAGGAAACAGGTTTTGACATTTCATGCAAATTGTCTCCACTGTTAAGACATAAGGGGAATGGATACACTTTCAGGGTAGATAACTGCAAAAATTGTTTTACCCACTTTTTGAAAATCTACTCAACCCATTTTAGTCTGGATATGCCCAGAAGGGTAATTGGCAGACAGTGCAGATCCAGATCAGATGTCGCAGATCACGGTATCTAATCAAGGTCTACACTGTTTGCATTAAATACAGCAATTTCCATAAAAAAGAGTAATAATAAGAGCACTGGCAGGACAGCACAGCTCACCTGTATCATGTGTTACCTCTGAAAACTTTAACCAAAAACTTTAACATTAATTTATTCAAAGTCCTTGATCTTAATCTGTAGGTCACTCGTGTAGGAAACATAGAACCTCAGGCCAGTATCTAACATCAGGGTGAGTTTGAACTACTTCCATCAAGACTTTCAGGAAATACAGCCCTTTAAAAACTTTAACCAAAAACTTTAACCAACGCCAATGCCGTGGTTACTACTATAGCTCTACCTGTACTTCTACCATAACTCTTTGGTCCGGTCTTTTTCCAACAACAGCAGTTTGTCTGGTTAGTTTTTATCATTACTACAGTTGACTCTCATTATCTTGATTTCGCTTATCTCGAATCATCACTTATCTCGAAGTAAAAATCTGGTCCATGTTTTAACATTAAAATCTAACAATAGGTAACAAAATATTGTGGAAACTAGGCAAAGTGTCCACAGGACACGGATGCCCCCGCCAAAATGCCATTCAGAAAAAGGTTACACAGATCCGCAACAGTGATTGATGTATCACAGTGAATGTAGATTATTATTAATCAAATAGTTTTCGACATATAAATCTGTCAGACCAAGATTTCAGACATGGTTTACTATATGGAACTTAGTCAAGGGCAGATAATTCATAAACCAAATAAGTAAGAGTTGTCTTCCATGTTCATTACACATCGCCTCAATGTCATGCATGCATCTGTAAATTTTCATAAATAAATTCCATACAGTTTAGGAGTTATGCGCACACACGGTTTACTATATGGAACTTAGTCAAGGGCAAATAATTCATAAACCAAATAAGCAAGAGTTGTCTGCTATGTTCATTACACATCGCCTCAATGTCAAGCATGCATCTTAAATTTTCATAAATATATTCCATATGGTTTAGGAGTTATGGCCCACACACGGTTTACTAGATGGAACTTAGTCAAGGGCAGATAATTCAAAAACCAAACAAGCAAGAGTTGTCTTCCTTTTTTCACGACATATCGTCTCAATGTCATGCATGCACCTGTAAAGTTTCAGAAATATATTCCATACGGTTTAGGAGTTAAGGCCCGGATTGGGACAGACATACGTATGTATGGGACGGACATACGTACATACGGGACGGACGGACAGGGGTAACACTAAATGCCCTTTCGCTATTCTTCGAACTGGTGGGGGCATAAAGAGGAGAAATTCCTCCAAAAGAGCGATTTCTCCTCTTTTTCACAATATTTTAATATATCTCTAACTTCAGGAGTCAAATTACATATTCACTTGTGAAATGTGGTTTTCCTATTTGTTTTTTCCACAATTCTGCAAATCTATCTGATATGTCGAGGTATGGATATCTCGAAGTATTTCAGAGAGTCCCTTGGACTTAAAGATAACGAGAGTCGACTGTATGTTTTATAGAAATTCCTGTTTTTAATGCAAACAGTGTAGACCCTGATCAGATGCCGCATTCTGTGGCATCTGAACTGGGTCTGCACTGTTTGCCAATTACCCTTTTAGGGGTTTTCACACTAAAATGGGTTAACAGAGAGGATTTGCATATCAAACTCTACTGTCAGTGAAAAATATGACAATGTATCATATATATATTTTCAAAATAATTTTACTAATTTTTAATTCAATGTGTTAAGGACTAGAATACTTACCTGAAAGAACCTGAGCTGTTTCTCCTTGGTCCAAAAGAATGGGTGTTTCAAGACCGCTTTGGCAGTTGGTCGTGACTCAGGGTCAAAATCTATCATCTTCTCTATCAAGTCTTTGCGAACATAAGCATCTGGAATGGAATTAAAAAAAACAGAAATTATTTACTTATACATCTTATGGGTGGCTTTACTTGCTTTATGGAGGGTGGTTGGGTGTGGCGAAGGTGTCGTGTATCTTAAGTCACCAGAGCGTCCAACTGATATTGGCTTATAGTTAGGCAAGGCTTGCAATCCTTGTAGCAGTTAAGGGTAGAGGGGGGATGTTTTCATTTCTTCTGTTTCTTCACTTTCATTCCAGTTCCTCTTTCTTCCCTGTACCTATCTTTCATCTCCTCTACTATCTCTTCTACCTCTCTTCTCCCTTTCTCTGGGAGATGGCACAAAATGACCCATAAGGGTTGACGTGTCGTAAAACCCCAAAACAAAACTTGCTTAATGATTAGAGTGGCTTTTAGATTTTAAGATTTCATAATTCCAGCCAAAGAATTAATATGTTTCTTTTTTCCATGAAAATGTATGTACTTATAAAGTGGACAGGGAGGTACACAGAGACAGAAAGCAGCTCTTTACATGTGAGAAAGGTCCCTGAAAGTATTTTATTTGTTTGTGTTGAGGTTTTACGGCCCAGTCAACCCAATGGGGTCATGTCGAGCGCGGTCAGTTTACCTAACCACATGTTTACTGGGCAGGCTTAGTCCTCTAAGCGGTTAACCAGTATTGTGCACATTCTTTCGCTAGAAACTGACAACTGCCCTTCTTGAATCAGCGGAAGGGAGAGAATGACCGTAGAAAATATTTCATGATCAATCTCCACAAAAGAATGTTGCCGACCTCGGCGGGGGTTGAACCCGCGACCTCCTGGTCTCCAGTCGGACGGCGCATCCAAGTGCGCCACCGAGGCCGGCTCCCTGAAAGTAAAGCTGTTGAATACATGGCAACATACACACAATAAGCACAAAATAAACATTCTTAGAAGGTTACCAGAAAATTAAAACCACCACCACATACCTTCTGGAATCACCAGACACCTTCTAGAATGTGCAACTGGTAAACTGTTGTACCATGTCACAACTGTTATACCATGTTACATGTCTGCATGCAATCTGGTTTTTGTTTGTGTCAAGGTTTTACTGCCCAGTCAACCCATTGTGGCCATGTCAAGCGTGGTCAGTTTACTTAACCACACTATTACTGAGCAGACTTAGACCTCTAAGCAGTTAACCAATATTGTGCAAAGTCTTTTGCCAGAAACTGACAACTGCCCTTCTTGTATGCGGCAGGGAAAGAATCACAATACTGGAAGCATGCAAGGATCCAAGTCTTGGACAGGTCAACAGTGAAGACAGATCAGACTGAACTTATGTATAGACTGATCTAAACTGATTGTGTTGGGGTTTAACGACACATCAACCCTTGTGGGTCATTTTGTGTCATCTCCCAGAGAAAGTGAGAAAAGAGACAGAATAGAGAGTAGAGGAGATGAAAGAGAGGGACAGGGAAGAAAGAGGAATAGGAATGAAAGGGAAGAAACAGAAAAAAATAAAACATTCCCATCTACCCTTACCTGCTACGAGGACAGCAAGCCTTGCCCAACTGTAAGACAATATCAGTTGGGACCCCCCGATGACTTAAGATACACGACACCTTCACCACACCCGACTACCCAAAGACTGATCTAAAGCGTTACTAGGTGCACATCTTTAAGTACACCTTCTCCTATGTGTCTGGATGCATTTGTACAGCTCTGTGGAAGTGGTGAAAGATGGCATCAACATGTCTATTAGGACATATGCATCTGGCTGTCACTTTTGGACATAAGCTTCAATAGTATTTAAGCTTTCTATAGGCAATCAGTAGTGGCAAAATGCAATATCATTGAAAAATAGAAAAAAAAATCTCATATGTTGTCTGCTCATTTTCCCATAAATGTGCTAAAAGATAAGAGTAATTTTGCAAAATAGTTTACTGGCATTAAATTTCAATCAACACTCCAGGGAGGCGCTTCACATGAGTACCCACAACATTTGTTTTGGTGGAGAAATAATAAAATTATTAATACTTCTCGGTTGAAAAAAAACCCCACCATATCTAGTGCTAGAATATGAATCTAACTTTACCTAGCTTTAATTAGTAATGAAATACTTTTTACATACCTGTAATGGGTAATGAATCTGTATTGTATTCCCCTGATAGTATATTAGCCTGTCTTTTTAATGCATCACCGAAGGGATGTTTCCCCTTGGTTATCACATAGAACAGTACACAGCCTGCAGAGAAGATGTCGACAGCACATGTCTGAAATACAATAGCAATATCACCTTACAAACAGAAAATCCAAAATATAGAAATAACACGGTTAGTACAAAGCTCCAGATAAGCATTTTTTTCAACACAAAAGTGTTGACATTTTTTTTATTTGTCCATGAAAATATATGTTGTGTTACTTATTAGAAGTGCCTTTGTGAGGCACTTCTAATGAGCACCCGCAATGTATGTTTTCATAGTGAAATGAGAAACAGATATTCCTGATACCCCCTCTTATCTGAGACTATGGTTAGGCGTTGAGAGAATGGCATATTTTGATGAATGGGAGAAAACAAGAAATGCCAGCTTCAGTTAGATTTTACTGCTTTCTCCAGTGAAACAAAATACACCTGACATTCTAAGCATCTAAACATGATATTTACTTATCAAGCAACTTTTACTTGAAGCATTTTTCAGAAACCATAAAATAATGAAGAAAATGACATGACATCTAAGTTACCTCATCCCGTGTATTAACCCATTTACTTAGAGTGGACTATTCTACCACAACTCTTTGGGCTATTTCCAATAGCAGGATTGTTTAGTTATTTTTTACTATTACTATAATTTATAGAAATTCCTGTATTTAATACATCTGATCTGGGTCTGCAAGTTTTGCCAATTACCCTTTTGGGGGTTTCCCGACTAAAATGGATTAACACTATCCACTTCGTCACCTTACACACTATAAGCTACAGCATGTAAAAATTTCTATTTTTTTTTTTTCAGAACAAAAACTGTATTGCATCTCTTGAAGGAAGTTTTGTTTCTTTCAGTGTTTTTCTCTGTCATCAGGAGCTCTAACTCATTATGAACTTTTACTTATAACTATAGCTGCTGCAGACACTGTACACAGCATTCAAACAGTCCAAATGGAACCAAATAAAAACCCTAATTTTTTATTGACCAAACACAGAGCATATTTGTGTATCATTTGATGTAAATTTTAACAAATCGTTAACTAACGACATCGCAAGCTTTGAACAACTGGGCCCAGGTCAATACAAAATGTATCTTACTGTTCTTTGGTCATCTTCTAACATCTCTGGTGCTATCCAACCCTCTGTCCCAGCAGCTCCTGATCTACGGGAGAATGATAATCTTCCTGCTGTTAACTTCTTACATAAACCAAAATCGGAGATCATGGCTCGGACATGACCCTGGGAATCGGGGCCTGATATCAAAACATTGTGTGGTTTCACATCTCTATGAACTGTAAAAAAATAAATTAATCATACTTGAGCTCTGCCATGTGCAGATGTGGACAGTGAGGTAGAGTCTGATCAGGGCAGTCACTGTCCACATGCAGAAGCATTGAATACTGCAGAATTATACTATACCCATTTATAGCAAAGTCCTGTAACTTTGCAGGCTGTTTGCATATGTCCAGAAGATAGCATGTCTCATGTCTCAGGACTGTCCAAATATATAAATATAGAACTAAACAGAAATTGTCTGACCTGAACTGTGTAACACAGATACTTCTCTGAGGTGATACCAATTGTGTTTTATGTTCTTTAATTGTTTTCAAATGGCATCAATCAGTATTGCGATGTTACGTCTTCATCACTTATAACATGGTGCAATAGCATTCTAAAGGAAATACTTCCTCCAATGAATTATTAGTTTTATTTCCCACAGAAATTACTAGAAATAGCTTGAAATATAATATATGTAATGAAACTACATACTGGGAAATTCTATTGACTGTCACTACAAGAACTGATTCTAACATTAGTCATACGCTTCTGAACACTGATTTGCCTTAACAGTATCATCCCATTTTCAAATTCTAAAATAAATCAACCACTGAGCATAGCTACAGGTAAGAGGGGGTATCCACATAATATTTTTCTTATTTCTCAACAAAAACATATGTTGAGGGTATTCATTAGAAGTGCCTCAATGAGGCACTTCTAATGAGTACCCAAAACATATGTTTTTGTAGAAAAATAAGAAAGATATCAGCAATTTTTCAGATGAAAAAATCGCCTTATCTGTTGCTATGAATTGAGAAAAATAATTATTTGTACTTTCTAAAATTTTAGGTCATTTATCATCATGCATGTATAATGTGAGTTACAACATGACAAAATGTATCTCATCACATATATACCCAGTGAAGACTCAGATCAGCCTGCATATACAGACAGTCTGATCTGTCTTTGCTGCCTGTCTGAAGAAACCTTGGCTCCATATCTAACCACAGAGCACCTGGTGGAGACTGATCAGGCTATACCGATGCACAGGGTGATCTGCATCTCAAACCTTGTCATGCTGAATAAATGAAGATGCCATGCCCACTTCTATTTGTCAGCTAATCAGATTACTCAACCCAGGTTGTTGATACAAATTCACATGCTTAATGACAACAGTCTTCAGAAGCCAACTGATCAGGATCTACACTGTTTGAAAAGGTTTTTTGGTTTGTGTTGAGGTTTTACGGCCCAGTCAACCCAATGGGGTCATGTCGAGCGCGGTCAGTTTACCTAACCACACGTTTACCGGGCAGGCTTAGTCCTCTAAGCGGTTAACCAGTATTGTGCACATTCTTTTGCCAGAAACTGACAACTGCCCTTCTTGAATCAGCGGAAGGGAGAGAATGACCATAGAAAATATTTCATGATCAATCTCCACGAAAGAATGTTGCCGACCTCAGCGGGGGTTGAACCCGCAACCTCCTGTTCTCCAGTCGGACGGTGCATCCAACTGAGCCACCGAGGCCGATCTGAAAAGGTAAGACATATCCTGGTTCAGCAGGACTAGGGTTAGGACATGTCTCATATTCTGGCTCAAGAAACTACTGCTTTCTGTTGCAACAAATTTTATTGTGAGAAATATAGTCTCAATGCATCTTTGGCCAAAAACATTCTAACATATTATAATGGAAGAGATACAACAATCCTTATCTGACATTTTGAAACAAAAATAAGAATTGCCCCATAACTCTAGATAAGGCTTTTTTTATCAAGTGAAAAATATTGATATTTTTATTTTTCCACAAAGAAGGATGTTGTGGTTACTCATTAGAAGTGCCTCAATGAGGCACTTCTAATGAGTAACCACAACATATGATTTGTGGAGAAATAACAAAAATATTATGCAAAAACTCCCTCTTAATCTGAAGCTACAGATAACTGTTGCCAATTTGCCATGAATGCTGTCTTTTGATGCCAAGGCCAACAGATAGAGCGACGAAATACTGGACCCCCTGTATCACACATAGCTAAAACTAATGTGATAAAAATAAGCTTCATCACACATATGATAAAATACTTACCTATACCAAGAGAATGTAGATGAGCAATACCACACATGGCCTGGTATAGTAGTGCTATGGGGTCCAAGTCTTTAAACTGTTTACATTTTCCTTCGATGTAGTTACTCACGGTTGCTACACACAGCTCCAGAGCAATGTATCTGAACTGAGAATCTGCCTCCTGCAAAAACACAATTTTTTTTTTCTTTTTTCTTTTTGATTTGGGTTTTACGGCCCTTTTAAGAATATTTCACTTATATCGAGCCGATCGTTCATCAAAGGTGGGCAAAAACGGAAAACCCGGGGAAAAACCACCACACCATCCGTAAGCAGAACTTGGCTTTTCCCACATGTGACCCAAGTGAGGCTAGTGAGAAAGAGAAATCTAATGGATTAAGAGTCGACTCTCCTATCCACTAGGCTACACACGCCCGCACAAAAAAAGGTTGTAAGAGTATAATTCCAGACACATTCTTCTTATTTCTCCATGAAAACATATGTTGTGGGTTCTCATTAGAAGGGCCTCAGTGAAATAAAGAAAAGCATCAATATTTTTTGGTTGGCAAACACACCTTATCTTGAACTGTGAAGTGTCAGATACCCTCCATCATGCAAAATCAGTAGTCTGAACAAGATCTGTTTGCCCTGTATCACTATTGTCTTCAGTTATGCTTAAAGATCACAACAGAAGATATAGAAAACAGATGACAGTTCTACGCCACTTCGCCATTATTCAATCAGAGATACCTTTTGAACGGGCCCCCGTAGCCTAGTGGATAAGAGAGTTGACTCTTAATCCATTAGGTTTCTCACCGCTGTGGTTCGAGCCTCGCTCGGGTCATATGTGGGAAAGCCAAGTTCTGCTTACGGATGGTCAGGTGGTTTTTCTCCGGGTTCTCCGGTTTTCGCCCACCTTCGATGAACGATCGGCTCGACATAAGTGAAATATTCTTGAAAGGGCCGTAAAACCCAAATCAAAAAAAAAAAAAAAAAAAAAAAAAAAGATACCTTTTGGATAGTTTTGACATTTTCAGTGCTCCAGCTAGCCCTTCATAGAGCCCCTCTTGCCATCTCCTGCCAGCCCTCTGCCCTTCTTAAGCTGCCATCTGCCTCATTTCAACTCCAGACATAAAACCTTACATTTTGGAGAAAAATTCATGAAACTCGGACCAAAGTTAAAAGTTATCAATATTTAAAGATCAGTTTTGTGTATTTTAGTTTGAGGCATTTATTGTGATATGGGATTATATTTTGTAACATGTCTTAATATTGAGCACATCACATGACACATGGTGCCCTCATTCTTGTATGACTGCACAAAAAGTGCCCTACCCAACACCCTTCTGCCCTCAAATCCTAGCTGGATCACTGATTATGATATGTGAAGGAAGTACTCACCATACAAAAGTATCTGACAACATTTGGATGCTGGTCTGACTCTCGTAACAACTCCACCTCTCTATCAGCAAAACTAAAACACTCTGGTAGAAGTCTCTTCACAGCCACGTCTCGACCATCAAAGCGGCCTCTGTTAACATATAATCTAATCTGTTTACCATGTTTAAATATGAAGAGCATTCACAGAGACTCATGTCAGTTTCTTATTTTGCAACAAAAACAAATGTCTTTGCCATAATTTTTAAAGAGTAGTCACAAGAGCCTTGTTGCTAATTGCATGTAGCTAACTGCATGTAGCAAAATATACAAATACACAATATACAATGTATAAAAGGACTCTTTTGCCATATGTGAACAGTGAAGGCCCAGATCAGCCTGTTCCTCTGTAGAGTCTAATCAGGGTCTTCACTATGCTATTATTCTACAGTAACCATTGACCTGGGCCTGAGTTGCCTATAAATGGCATATAAGCCCTTTTCCTGCATTATGCATCCTATATCCAAATAAATCTGCAATTAGAATTTGATAATTACATATTATTCAGTATTTTCAATTTTATTTAACCCTTAAATCACAACTACTGTCATCTGCTTTGTTTTCTGCCGGTTACTTTACAAATCCTTTCTGCAAACAGTGTGGACCCAGATAAGACTGCTCCTTTAGGAGCAGTCTGATCTGGGTCCACACTGTTTGCCTGTATGCAAAAATAGGTTTGAAAAGTTTGCAAGAATATTCAGCAGACGACATAAACAGATGACATTTTCAGACGCAGTTTTTCTTGGCGTTTTAAGGGTAAAGTACACCACAACCTCTTTATAACACTATTGTTGGGGTCCATAGCATAAACCGTGTTAGTTAAACAACCGTGTTATATCTAAACAAAAATGTATAGATTATATTGAACAAGAGGGCCATGATGGCCCTATAACGCTCACCTGAGCAACATAGCACTTTGAGAGCCTGATCTAGAACTGATCAAGGCAAACATGCTGATCAAAGTTCAAAATGATTATATTAACAAGTAAGACAATGTAGCATGTCTAATGAACTGTGAAATAAAGGTCAAGGTCAAATATGGATGACTGCACTCAAGAGGCCATGCTAAGATGTATGCGTGTACTAAGTATCACTGGCTGTAGAAGCAATAGTTACTGAGAAACTGACCTAAAAACAAACACTTCACAAGTACCAAATATCACTCTGTAGGACCAATAATTACTGAGAAACTGACCTAAATGGAAAAACTTAAGAGAGTCACTGGACAGAAAACTATACATCACCTTGAAATCATCAAGACCAACATTTTGAGCAAGATTCCTGATGATCACTTCAAAAATGTGGCCTCTAGAGCATCAACAAGGTTTTCCTTTGATTTGGCCAGGTGAACTAGTTTTTGATATCAAGTGACCCAGTTTTAAACTAGACCTAGAAATCATCAGGACAAACATTTTGAGCAATATTTATGATGATTATTTCAAAAATGTGACCTCTGGAGTGTTAACAGTTTTCTGCTGATTTGGCCAGGTCACCTAGTTTTTGACCCTATGTTATCCAGTTTCAAACTTGACCTAGAAATCATCAAGACAAACATTTTGAGCAAGATTCATGACGATCGCTTCAAAAATGTGACCGGTAGAGTGTTAACAAGGTTTTCTGCTGATTTGGCCAGGTGACCTAGTTTTTGACCCCAAGTGACCCAGTTTCAAACCTGACCTAGAAATCATCAAGACAAACATGTTGAGCAAGATTCATGATGATTACTTGAAAAATGTGACCACTAGAGTGTTAACAAGGTTTTCTGCTGATCTGGCCAGGTGACCTAGTTTTTTACCCCAAGTGATCCAGTTTCGAACCTGACCTAAAAATCATCAAGACAAACATTTTAAGCAAGATTCATGATGATTGCTTAAAAAATGTGACCGCTAGGGTGTTAACAAAGTTTTCTGCTGATTTGGCCCGGTGACCTAGTTTTTGACTCCAAGTGACCCAGTTTCGAACTTGACCTAGAACTCATACAGACAAACATTTTGAGCAAGATTCATGATGATTGCTTGAAAAATGTGACCGCTAGAGTGAGAACAAGATTTTATGCTGATTTGGCCCTGTGACCTAGCCAGGTGTTCCAGTTTTGAACTTGACCTATAAATCATCAAGACAAACATTTTGAGCCAGATTCATGATGATTGCTTCAAAAATGTGACCGCTAGAGTGTTAACAAGGTTTTCTGCTGATTTGGCCTGATGACCTAGTTTTTGACCCCACATCACCCAGTTTCGAACTTGACCTAGAAATCATCAAGACAAACATTTTGAGCAAGATTCATGATGATTGCTTCAAAAATGTGACCGCTAGAGTGTTAACAAGGTTTTCTACTGATTTGGCCCAGTGACCTAGTTCTTGACTCCAAGTGACCCAGTTTCGAACTTGACCTAGAAATCATTAAGACAAACATTTTGAGCAAGATTCATGATGATTGCTTCAAAAATGTGACCACATGAGTGTTAACAAGGTTTTCTGCTGATTTGGCCCGGTGACCTAGTTTTTGACTCCAAGTGACCCAGGTTTGAACTTGACCTATAAATCATCAAGACAAACATTTTGAGCCAGATTCATGATGATTGCTTCAAAAATGTGACCGCTAGAGTGTTAACAAGGTTTTCTGTTGATTTGGCCAGGTGACCTAGTTTTTGACTCCAAGTGACCCAGTTTTGAACTTGACCTAGAAATCATCAAGACAAACATATTGAGCAAGATTCATGATGATTGCTTCAAAAATGTGACCGCTAGAGTGTTAACAAGATTTTCTACTGATTTGGCCCAGTGACCTTTTTTTTGACCCCAAGTGACCCAGTTTCGAACTTGACCTTGAAATCATCAAGACAAACACACTGAGCAAGATTCATGATGATTGCTTCAAAAATGTGACCGCTAGAGTGTTAACAAGGTTTTCTGCTGGCCTGGCCCAGTGACCTAGTTTTTGACCCCAAGTGACCCAGTTTCGAACTTGAACTAGATTTAATAGAGGCAAACATTTTGAGCAAGTTTCATCAAGTTTGGGTCAAAACTATGACCTCTAGAGTGTTAACAAGTTTTTCCTTTGATTTGACCTGGTGACCTAGTGTTTGACCCCAAGTAACCCAGTATCGAACTTGACCTAGATTTCATAGAGGCAAACATTCTGACCAAGTTTCATCAAGATCGGGTCACAACTGTGACCTCTAGAGTGTTAACAAACTAATTGTTGACGACGAACGACGGACATAGGGTGATGACAATAGCTCACCCTGAGCTTATGCTCAGGTGAGCTAAAAATGACCATTTATGGTCATATTTCAATATAATCTATACATTTTTGGGATCCATCTTTGAACCATGTTATATACAAAACCATGTTATAACGAACCATGCTATAAAGAGGTTGCAGTGTATAAAATACATGCACACTAATTATAGTAAACAGGGCATTTCTGTGCAGTTTAATGGCAAACAGTGCAGGCCATGATCAGATGCCACAGAGTATTGATCAGGGTCTAAATTGTTTGCCAAAACTCATTTTGTGGGACATTGGTATTACTGGGTTAAAGAATGTTACCTGTAGACAAATGTTCCCTCACATCCATGACCAAGAACATCTTTAGGATTATAGACTATCTTCCCAACTTGTACATAGCCCTTAGGTACAGCTACAACAGAATAATGGAAGAATCCATTGTAAACAAGCTGTATTGTGCAAAATGGCTCCTTGGTCTTTTTTTTTTAACCAAAAAATTTTGATCATTTTCTTATTTGTCTATGATAAAATATGTTTTGAGTACTTATTAGACAGCTACAACAGAATAATGGACAAATCCAATGTACATGAACTGCATGGTGAAAAAAATGGCTTCTTAATATCAAAGCTCAAAATAAGGTTCTTTTTCCCCACCAAAAATTGTTTCTATTTTTTTCTAATTTGTCTATGAAAAAGTATGTTGTGATATTCCTTAGAAGCGCCTCGGTGAGGTGCTTCTTATGAGTATTCACAATATATGTTTTAGTAGACAATATGAACATATTTATCTGGATACCCTCTTATCTGGAGCTATGTAACATATATTAGAGGTCCAAATTAACATTGCATGCTGGGTAATTTTGCATGCTTTTTTGTTGTCTGTGGATTTTTTTAAAAAATTAACTTTTTCAAAAAATATTTCAGGAATATCATCAGTGTCAGTATGGATCCAGATCAGGCCTGACATTTTGTCAGGCCTGACCTGGGTCAAAACTGTTTGCAAAGGTTATCAGCAGACAACAAAAAGTGCCACTAGCAGGGAAAGAGTTAATCTGCAACAGTATTATCTTAATCCTTATCACTCTCATGGATAGTTCAGCAGACAAAAAATTGATAATATTTTTCGTATTTTCCCCAGAAAATAGGCTCTGACATTTCCTGCAAATTATCTCCTAAGAAGATAAAAAATTTTAACTCTAAAAACTTTAACATAAATTTTTCTAAGTCTGTGACGTTACTCATGTGAATCGGGATAGAGCAGCATAAAACTTCAAACCAGTATCTAACATCAGGGCAAGTATGAACTACCTGTCTTTCCACAGGTTCAGGAGATATAGCCTTTTAAAAACTTTCACCACCACCGACACAATGTTGATGCTGTCGTGACTGCTCTAACTCTACCTGTACCTTCCGGCAAGTGAGCTAAAAATGATATACCCCACCACAAAAATCTGATACCACTTGTATTTGTTCTTTGTACAAGAAACCACATAAATCTTTAAATTTGACACTATTCATCCTCTGCTGATCTTGACAGTAAGGTCTCAAAATCTAACCAACTCCAAACCTTGTCCTAATGATGTATTCCTGCAAGAAAATCCACCAACTGGCTCAAAATTTCGTGCCCATAAGAAATGGGCATGTTAATCCATTTATGCCTGGCATCCAATAAAAAGGACATTCAAAAACAGTGTAGACCCCAATCAGATGCTGCAGAACAGGAATCTGATCAGGGTCTACACTGTTTGCATCAAATACAGGAATTTCTTTTAAATATGGCATTAATGAAAAATAATCAGACATCTCTTCTACTTGAAATGGACCATCCAAAGAGTTAATGTGGAAGAGTGCACTCTGCATAAATGGGTTAAGGTTAACAACATTCATGGTGGAAAGTTTGTTTGTTTGTGTTGAGGTTTTACGGCCCAGTCAACCCAATGGGGTCATGTCGAGCGCGGTCAGTTTACCTAACCACACGTTTACTGGGCAGGCTTTGTCCTCTAAGCGGTTAACCAGTATTGTGCACATTCTTTCGCCAGAAACTGACAACTGCCCTTCTTGAATCAGCGGAAGGCAGAGAATGACCGTAGAAGGGGGGGGGGGGTCGAACCCGCGACCTCCTGGTCTCCAGTCGGACGCGCATCCAACTGAGCCACCGAGGCCAGCATGGTGGAAAGTACGAGATCAGAAGCACCTCATTATCTGGATATCAAGTTACATACAGTAAAACCTGTATAAGACAGCTACCTTTGAAATTGACCTTAGTGGTTGATGTGGAAAGGTAGTTGTCTGCTAAAGGAACATGTCATGTAATTTTGCTAGCAAAATTACATGACATGTACCTTTATAAGACAGACATGTTTTTTCACATCAACCACTATTTAAAGTCAGTCTCAAAGGTAGCTCTCTTACACAGGTTTTACTGTACTAGACCTACCATCATAGAGTAGATCAGATGAAGGAGACCTGTTAATGTCTATTAGTGAAGTCTGCATAGATCTCTGCTGCATGTCATTTATACGATTTTCCTCCATCTGTTTCTTCAACATGATCTTGATAGATTCTTCTGTTTTCTACATGCAAAATGAAAACAACAATATTTCTGTCAAAGTTAACCCTTTCAGTCCTGTAGACCAAGACAGATACTTTTGCAAACAGTGTAGATCCAGATGAGATGGCTCATATTGAGCCGTCTCATCTGGATCAACTCTGTTTGCCATTCTGTTCTTGATTTACAAGTGTCACCCTTTTGCCGACAATGGATGTTTCCACATGCAGAGATGGAAGAGTCAATTTCAAAAACTCAGGGTTGAAAGGGTTAACTTACTACAACAGATTTAGCAATGTACATTCTCATTTCACATAAACTTCATGTATATAAACGAAAAAAGTTTCTAATACAGCTACTGAACAAATAATTCAACAAAAACCAAAAACCTTTCTCAAAATAAAAACATAAAACAATAATATCCCGCCATTATCATGTGGCTGGCAGAAAACTATGTCAAAATTTGATGAAATTTGCCCATTAGCAATCCCAAACCAGATCTCTTTAATATCAGTGCATGTACCAAGTTTGGTGAAAATTCACTGATGTTTACTCAAGTTATCATCCAGAAACATAATACGGACAACCAATGGACGGACAGACAAACGGATGGATGGACAAACAGATGGACGACAGACGGATGGGTTTAGGTTTAGAGGTAACCTCAATGTTCCATATGGATTTAGGGGCTAAATTTTTGGGTTTAGGGGCTAGCTAATGTATTTTAAACGGTATAAACCTCAAAATACCTCATGTCCAAAATAGCCCCAAAACCTTGAATGTTTGCGCGGACAGACACACAGACTTCCAATGTGAAATCGTGAAATCTATCGTGCGGCGGGGTATAAAAAATGCCTCATCTGGAGCTATGATTATACAAAAAGCTCATAGAAACTGACCCAAGGTACTTGCCAAAGTACACAGTCTTGCATTTCTTGTGGTAAGAATGGGTGGATAAATCCTGAGTAACTGTAGAAAAACACATCTATCTTGGACAGACAACTACTGCCTTGCTCATCCTAACCCACATCACTGTCACTGAGACACTTCTAATGAGTACCCACAACTTCTAGTTTAATGTTGAAATAAAAAAAATACTTATCAGGGCCCAGTTGTTCAAAGTGTTGTTAGCTTAACGAGCTCTTTAAGGGTCGTTTCATTAACTGATTTAGCGGATTCCATATACAGTATTCTGATATTTTTTTGCTGAAAAAAATGTGAGTAGCTTTTGCACTTCAAAAGCTACTCACATTTTTTCAGCAAAAAATTTCAGCATATTTGCATATCACTCTATGTAAATTTTAACAAATCGTTAACCAATGACGTCGTTAGCTTTGAACAACTGTGTCCTGGATACTTATTTTGAGCTTAACACTTACCATGCTATGGGCAAATTCAGCAGACAACAAGCTGATCATCAGATTTTTCTTATTTTCACCGAGCAAATAAGATCTGACGCTTCATGCAAATTGTCTCTTAAGGGACAATTTGCATGAAGTTTCAGATTCTATTTGCTAGGAAAAATAAGAAAAATATTTCAATGTCATCTGCTGAAATTATCAAGCATGCTAAGTGATAAATCTTAATGCTCAGCATGCTGGGTAAAAATCTTAGCAGACAATATTATGATTAAAAGAAAAAAAATCTTATTTTTTCTCAGAAAATAGGGTTTCACATTTCCTAAATGTCAAATCCTATTTTTCTGAGGAAAATAAGAAAAGTATCACCAATCTGTTGTCTGCTGAATTAGCTCAGACAGCCGTAAAAGTTAAAGAAAAACAACTTCTTACCCTGGGAAAATAAACAACAACAGCTCCAATTGTGCAGAGAAGCAAAATAATTGTTGTCAAGAACTTAAAGTCAACATTCACATAATCCATGAATGTCCTGTTAGTTTCTACAGTCTCATTGCTTGTCTTGATATCCTTCTCCTTCAGATGAGGTAGCTCTGATCGGGCAGCTTTGGGCTGATGAGGTATGATTTTTTCTGTTGTTTCAGACTTGTTTGTTATTTGGAAGGCAGGTGAGATGCGAGATTTCGATTCCTCAGGAACTTCATGATAACCTGAATATAAATCAAAATCTAATAATATGAGGGTTACATAGCACCAGATGAGGTTTCCACATACCGTATTTACCCTAAGTATTCGGACACCTCAACTCCTTACCATATATGTTCTAAAATTTGAACCAGTACAATTCACTACCCGATGTTGTGTCTAAAAATTGCTGGATGAGTGGCAAACAGTGTAGACCCAGATGAGACGCCGCGTTCTGCGGCGTCTCATCTGGGTCTACACTGTTTGCTCAGGCCTGTCTGTCCGAATATATATGGTAAATACGGTAATATTTTTCTTGTTTCTCTAAGAAAACATATGAAGTGAGAAGTCATTAGAAGGGCTTTGCTGAGGCTTTTCTAATGAATACTTTTCTAATGAGTAATGTTTTTGTGGAGAAATAAAGAATTTCAGCACTTTTTTTTCTTTTTTTGAATTTTTGAGATTTTCATCCCAGTCAACACATATGGGTCATGTCAATCTGATTAGTTCCCTAACAACACTTTTTCTGGGCAGGCTTAGTCCTATAAGCGGTTAACCAGTATTTGTGCACATTTTTTCACCAGAAACTGACAACTGTCCTTCTTGATTCAGTCGAAGGGAGAGAATGGCCATAGAAAATATTTATATCAATCTCTATGAAAGAATATTGCCAGACACGTATATATATCAAACCTGTGACCTCCTGATCACCAGTCAGATGCGCATCCCACTGAACCACCGAGGCCAGCCAATTGTCCATGGACTGGCATATTTACAGCAAAAAGCATAAAAAGAATGCTATGAAACTTCTCATTTCATATTTTCATTATCAATCAAACATATGAAATATAAACAAAATGTATTCTCATTTAATGGTCCTTAACTGACATACAAGGCTTGCACCATCGTGCACTTTGACATCAACAGTAATGGTATCAAACTTTGCTTGTTTGTAAAATATCCTTTTTCAAAATACTCTACATTGTAAATACTCAGTTATGGCAGTCTTCATAATAGTGGTATATGTCACAACACAATAACATTTTATAATTTGAAACAAAAATTTCTAAGAGGCATGCAAGCTTCCTAGATATCTGTTATCCCCTTCCACCCCCCAGTTCTGAAATTGACTCTTCTATGTATGAATTTAGACACATTCATTGCTACAAATAGGGGTTTCAGTTAAAAATCAAGAACAGAATGGCAGACTGTGTAGATCCTGATGAGACCACTCATAATGAGCTGTCTCATCTGGATCTGCAGTGTCTGCCAAAATATCTGTATTGGTCTACAGGGTTGTAAGGGTTAAACTGTTAACCTTGACAACTGATTTTCTAGTTTTCTTTCGCTTCCTTCTTCCCTACTTTTACTGACCATCATCGATATACATTTGCATGTTTTTGTCATTTAAATCTGAAACTCCTTAA
Organism: Anodontia alba; assembly: GCA_964016985.1. Classification (NCBI taxonomy): domain Eukaryota; kingdom Metazoa; phylum Mollusca; class Bivalvia; order Lucinida; family Lucinidae; genus Anodontia; species Anodontia alba. The sequence continues at coordinate 137,879,811 of OZ024822.1, read as the reverse complement.
CACTGTCCAAAAAAATTTTATTAGAAATACATGTAAATTTTGTTTGTGTTGAGGTTTTACGGCCCAGTCAACCCAATGGGGTCATGTCGAAGGCGGTCAGTTTACCTAACCACACGTTTACTGGGCAGGCTTAGTCCTCTAAGCGGTTAAACAGTATTGTGCACATTCTTTTCGCCAGACACTGACAACTACCCTTCTTGAAACAGCGGAAGGGAAAGAATGACCGTAGAAATATTTCATGATCAATCTCCATGAAAGAATGTTGCCACCCTTGGCGGGGGTTGAACCCGCGACCTCCTGGTCTCCAGTCGGACGGCGCATCCAACTGAGCCACCGAGGCCAAAATACATGTAAACTACCTTAACACTGTCCAAACAAAATTTTCTTAGAAATACATGTAAAATACTACAACAAGCTCCAGTTCAGAATGTGTGTGTGTGTGTGTGTGTAAGCGTACATGCATGTATGCATGCGAGTGAACATAAAAGCAAACCTACTGCATTCATTTTGTCTGGTGTGATTTAACTTGGTCAAATTTAAAGATGGGAGTCCATTCAGTTATTTAGGACTGAAAGTATGACTCCTAAAAAAAAAAGAGAACTAAAGCATTACCTAACATGAGTATGCCAGTGTAGCCAGGAATAGACTGGCTCCTCATCTCCTCCTCACGACTCTTCTTTGTATCAGATACTTCATTTGGCACTGGCATCTTAGGACCTTCAATCTGTCTTGGTCCGGCATCCTTTGGCTACAAGCAATATAAAACTATTCTTTAAGATGACACATTTAAGGTGAAATGGACACACCTTGGAAGGAAATACTTCTTACATAAAAAATAGTTACCTCCCTTCTCACTGGTGGCTACTCTTAAATGAAAGAATTTGCTCCCTCAGGGAGCAAATTCTTTATCTTAAGAGTAGACCCAAAAAAGATTTATTCTGAAAAGATTTAAAAACTAGGGCAGCAAATTCTTGCCTGCAAAAGTTTTATCTACATTTGAAAATGGCAGCTAATTCTCCAAATGTATCCATTCAAACTAAATATTAGAAGAAAATATTTTCAAATATTTCTCTCTTTTTTTTACCTGAAAATTTAGTTAGGCATTTAATTTAAATGATCTTCCAAAGAAATGCCAGGTCTTTTTTTTTCAGAGAAAAAAAAAATATGTTTTCATTTGTTGTCAGATTAATACTTATATAATTACTAATACTCATTACTGCCAAACATCTACTAGTATTTCTAAATTCCCTGATATCTTTCAATTGTTTCATCTACTTTTACTTGTAAAAAAATTTAGGTTATAAATGGCAAAACTATTATTCTATGAAAAAACAAACAAACAAACTTTTTATTCATCTTTAATATACATATGTCATTCATGTGTAAGTTAACAAGAGAACACTTTAATCCGGTTCATGTAAATTGTCCTCAAGGTAGATGATTCGCATGAAAGGAAGTGATATGTTTTAGCAAACTTTTCCAAATTTACGTTAGAGTGCCCATACCCTATAGTGAAATTTTATAATGCTTTTGAGAGAATATGTTTCAGCAACATTCTAATCCCAGGTATCATGATTGGATATCTTGTAATAGAAAATATATGTCTATGACAGAGTAAAAGTGGAAGTAGGATCTGAAGTGTTTTTTTTAAGTCAGGTCATTGTTAAAATCATATCTACATTTTGCATTATAATGCTAAAACATTAAATTACAATACTGAATGGCGTTCACTTTGAGTATTTGACCGTGGCTAGAATGCAAGTTGGGGTCAGGAATTGACTTGTACCTAAACATTAGCTACTTCATAAGGTCAAAAATTGCTGAAAGTTCGCTAAAACTTATTTGTTAAAACGTAATGTTTACTAATACATGCCGTGTCCATAAGAAACATTAAACCTTATTCTCACTGATAAAATGAAAGAAAAAAAATATTTTAGAATATTGTCTCCTGCTGTTGAATTCTCCAGGGCCCAGATGTTCAAAGCGTCGTCAGCTTAAGCGTCGTCAGCTCATTAAGGGTCATTTCGTTAACTGTTTTAGCAGATTCAATATACAATATTCTGATATTTTTTGCTGAAAAAATGTGAGTAGCTTTTGCACTGCAAAAGCAAAAAATTTCAGCATATTTGCATATAACTTGATGTAAATTTTAATGAATCGTTAACTAATGACATTGTTAGTTTTGAACAACTGGGCCCTGCTCTTTTTTCTGGGAAAAGTAAGAAAAATAGTACTCACTGACATCTGCTAAGTTTGCCTACAGTAAGTTTAACATACCGATATTGTGACAGTCTTTTCATCCACCAGTGATGCTGTTGCAAAAGTACCATGTTCGTATTCTCCTACATATAATGTTGGACTGAAAAAACAAAGATGTGAATGTGACAAGAAAATAGAATGAGTTATGGACAGCCTAGCTCTTCCAATGCAAGCTTTGCCTCTAAATCTTAAACCAAGACTTTAACGTAATTTTTTTTTTGACTCCATGACCTTGACCTCAAGGTACTCATGTGGGTCAGGATGGTAGAGCATAGAACTTCAGACCAGTATGAACTACTTCCATCCAGATGTTCAGGTGATATAGCCTTTTAAAAACTTAAACGAAAAACTTTAGCTGAAGCTGACAACGTGGTGACTGCTACTTTCCTAGAAGTGAGTTATAAAGGGATCCTTTGAAAGCTAAAAATACATCAAATAAACTACTATAGTAGGCACAGTTTTACAAAGTCTATTTACAAAGAGAAATGTAGTATACAATGCTGCAATGCTGTTCATCCCTCCTACAGCCCATGGTTGAGCTATATGCTATTTAGTGATCCCAGAAGTCTTACTGTTTATCTACAATGTGTATCTTCAGATCAACCTATATATTTATGCAATCTAAAAAAATATGTATTTAGCCTAAATATTTATTTACGTAAATGTCCTAAAATTCGTACACTAAAGTTTCTGAAAAAAATGGTATATGTAAATAGTGCTGACCCAAATCAGACTGCCCATGATGGAGCAGTCTGTTCAGGATCTACACTGTTTGCCATTCCACTAAGCATTATAAGATATAACTATGAAAAGCAAATTTTAATCCCAAAAGTAAAGGATAAAGTGTTCAAAATTTTAGAACATTTATCGTAGACATGTCTGTGCAAATAGTGGAGATGCAGATGAGTGTTTTATCTGTTTGCTACTCAGCCAGCACATAACAGATCAGATGAACTTGTTCAAATTTTACTTGACATTCAGTAAGGTGATATAGTACTGGAAAATTTAGTGCAAATATGGTATGCAAATTTTGCATACATAATCTCAGTTTTACAGAAATTATACAGTACCATGCATATTCCAGAAGACTGCACACAAACATACCACTATGGGTTTATGCTCTTCACTTCAACAAAAGTACATTCTTCTCTAACATTTGCTCATGAATGTGACAGAGAGGAATAGGAAAGGACAGCGTGTCTCATATTGGTGATACCAGAAAAATAAGAATAATCTCCGATCTGAACTGTATCATTCAAGCCTACCCTATGTATCTAAGTGTTCATGAACCAAGGGATCTCAGTTGCTGTGCAGTCTTACCTCTGGTCCTGCTGAAACAAGCTATGCCCTGCCTTTGCAAACAGTATAGATCCAGATCAACTGGCTTCTTCAGAGGACAAATGATCTGGATCTGCACGGTTTTTGTCATCAAGTATGTGAATTTGTATCAAAACCTGGATCAAGTAATCTGATTGGCTGACAATCAGATGAGGGTGTGGTAACTTAATTCATTCAGCATAACAAAGGTTAAGTGTTGGCTTACAGATCTCTATGTTCCCACCATGGTTCATCTAAGTATATTCTGGTTCATTTTTTTCATGGTTCATTACTTAGTTCAAGAGCATTTTTTCAGATAAAATTGGGTTTTTTTTTTTTTTTTTTTTTTTTTTTTTGAGAAAATGTACCTCATGGTATTTGTAAGCAATAGATATTCAAATAAGTATCTTGCGAAAGAATGTGTATTGTTTGTGTTGAGGTTTTACAGCCCAGTCAACCCAATGGCATGTCGAGTGCGGTCAGTTTACCTAACCACACGTTTACTGGGCAGGCTTAGTCCTCTAAGCAGTTAACCAGTATTGTGCACATTCTTTCGCCAGAAACTGACAACTGCCCTTCTTGAATCAGTGGAAGGGAGAGAATGACCGTAGAAAATATTTCATGATCAATCTCCACGAAAGAATGTTGCCGACCTCGGCGGGGGTTGAACCCGCGACCTCCTGGTCTCCAGTCGGACGGCGGAAAGAATGTGTAAAAGTACTGGTAAACCACTTAGATAAACTGGCCAGCTTGACATGACCTCAACAGTGTTAATTAGGCCATAAACTCCAAACCAATCAATCCAATGAGTATCCACAACATTATTCAATGTTGGGGAAATAAGAAAAATATTTAGAGCCATATAAATACAACAAGATTGTTATAACTTACTAGAAGACTGTCTTTTTGCCATATTCTAGAAATTTGTTTCTCCAGTGTGTTGAGGACAGCTGTCCAGTGAGATGTTCTAATGTTTCTGGTGCAAATGTAGCAAAGGGGACCTTCTGTAGGCCATCAGCATGCAGTGTGTACATGGCAACCACAGGAGAGTCAAACTTGTTGTGCCACATAATTTCCCCTGTTCAACAGAAAAGCACATTCATAGCAACAGATAAGAGAGAGTATCAGGTTAATATTTTTCTTATTTCTCCACAAAAAACATATGTTGTGGGTACTCATTATAAGTGCCTCGCTGAGGCACTTCTAATGAGCACCCACAACATATGTTTTTGTGTAGAAATAAGAAAATAATCGATACTTTTTGGTTGAAAAAAAAAGTACATTATCTGGAGCTATGACATTATAATAAATCATAAAGTAATTCTTTTAGCAAGCTTCTCATTTTTTTTTCATAACAATTATCACCTATTTATTTTTTTATTTTAAATTTTATTAACTCTGCCTCACTCAGATATTGATGATTAAGTGTTTAACATCCCTTTCAACATTATTTAAGTCATACTGAGATAATGGAAGGATGATAATAAAAGGCTATGTGCAATGGGATGTCATACAGTCATAAGCTGAATTCAGCCTCAAGCAGGATTCGAACCTGGGATCCGAAGCTGGGAGAGCTAACCACTCGGCCAATAGGACACTTCTCCTCCCTCAGACAATTCTTATGTGATGCTTTTACTGCTTATGTGAAAAAAATCAAAATCAGAATGGTATTCACTACCCTTGTCTGACAATAAACCAAAAGAAATTTTCAAAACATTTAATTAAAGCAATATAACTAACCTTTACCACTCTCTGGGCTTATTCAGCAGAGGACAAATTGATGACATTTTTCTTGTTTTTCCCAGAAAACAGGATTTGACATTTCATGCAAATTGTCTCTGCTGGAGACAATTTGCATGCAATGTCAAAACCTGTTTCCTGGGAACTTGGGAGACAATCAGCATGAAATGTCAAAACCTGTTTTCTAGGAAAAATAAGCAAAATATTTCAAAATTTTGTCTGCTGAAATTTTTACCCAGAGTGTTAAGTGTTAAAAAATGTACAGAAAGCCCAACCTGAACCACTGTCAAGAGTAACTGTTAGACCATTGGAGCTAGCTGTGCAGTGACGCAAGTCTGAAAAAGAAAATAATGTATCTAAATATAACATAACATAGTTTCATCTGGCATTAACCTTTACCACTCTCTGGGCATTTTCAGCAGATGACAAATTGATGATATTTTTCTTATTTTTCCCAGAAAACAGGATTTGATATGTCATGCAAATTGTCTCCTTAGAAGACAATTTGCATGAAATGTCATATCCTGTTTTCTGGGAAAAATAAGAAAAATATTTCAAAATGTCGTCTGCTGAAAATTTTACCCAGAGTGCTAAGCATTAAACATAATATATATTAACATAGCCTACTTTCCTGAATAAATACATATTCTCTCTCAAACCATAGTGGATAATATGCAAATAAGCCTGCACTGTAACAAATAATATTTAGGTTTGAAGACTGCACAAAATTTCTGGTCTAGGTTAGCTAGTGCATACCACCTACTTATAACCGGTATGAGGTTATGAGCTAAGAGGAACAAAAGATTGATGATTTGGTGTTTTCCTTCCCTTTCAATGTTATTTATGTTATATCAAAATGAAGGCGTAATGTTTCCCCTAGCCCCTTTTAGCATGGCGCCACGCCATGCCCGAATTTGCCAGCGCCATGCCCTTTTCACATGCACCAGGCCCTTTTTGTCCCATCAATAATGTCTGATTGACCCAGCATGCTCTCAATTAACCACTGGGGACAAACCAAACAGCTACCTATTGATCTACTCAGTGTCTATAATGTATTCACAGAGGTGTTTTTACACAGCAGGACACCTGTCACTGATTACACAACTCAATGACCATAATGGTTTGTGACAACTAGACAAAGTGCCCAGTGGGGCACATATACCCCCGAAGAGCGCTACCGCCAGTTTTTAACGAGCACAAAATATGTAGCTTTGACTCTGGAGATGGCAGGATGGATGAATTCCATGCTGATAGCTATATCCCCTAAACCTCTCTGTAGGAGGATAATAAAATTCAACAAAAGGTCTTGATGGTATTGCTATATAAACTTAGATGCAATTTATTTTACTTTTATATGAAATTTCTAAGTCTGTGACCTTGACCTGAAGGTCATACCCTATATCTACCAACATGTCAAATATAAATGAAATTCCTCAAAGGTTCTTGATGGTATAGCTATATAAACTTAAACACAAAAAACTTTGACTTTTTTATGAAAATTCTAAGTCTATGACCTTGACCCCAAGGTCACCCCTGGGATGGGGATGGTGCTAATAAAAACTTTAGACCTATATCTACCATCATGCCAAATATGAATGAATTCCATCAAAAGGTCTTCAAAATATGAACATTGATTGTGTTGGGGTTTAACGACACGTCAACCCTTGAGGGTCATTTTGTGTCGTCTCCCAGAGAAAGGGAGAAAAGAGATAGAAGAGAGAGTAGAGGAGATGAAAGAGAGGGACAGGGAAGAAAGAGGAACAGGAATGAAAGTGAAGAAACAGAAGAAATAAAAACATTCCCCCTCTACCCTTACCCACTACAAGGATAGCAAGCCTTGCCCAACTGTAAGCCAATATCAGTTGGACGCCCCAGTGATGTAAGATACACAGCACCTTCGCACCACCCGACCACCCCCCAAAATATGAACAAAGTATGAACAAATAATGCTTCAAAGGACAGACAGACAGACAAAAAGATTTCTTTCTGATAGCTATATCCGCTCAACCTTTCAGTTAGGGGATAATGAAATTTAATAAAAGATCTTGATGATATGGCTATATAAACTTAAATGCAAAAATTTTTACTTTTATATGAAAATTCTAAGTTCGTGACCTTGACCTCGGTCACACCCGGGGTGGGGATCATGCGGAGTAAGACGCTAGGCCGATATCTACCAACGTGTAAAATATAAATGAAATTCCTCAAGGTCTTGATGATACAGCTATATAAACTTAAACACAAAAAACTTTGACTTTTTTATGAAAATTCTAAGTCTGTGACCTTAACCCCAAGGTCACCCCCAGGGAGGGGATGGTGCTGATAAAAACCTAAGACCTATATATACCATCATGCCAAATATGAATGAAAACCATCAAAGGGTCTTCAAAATATGAGTTCTTATAACATTTAACGCAAAAACTTTGACCCTAAGACAAAAATAAAGTATGAACGAATAATACTTCAACGGACTGACGGACAGACGAACAGATTCCTTGCTGATAGCTATATCAGCTCAACCTTTCAGTTAGGGGATAATGAAATTTAATAAAAGGTCTTGATGATATGGCAATATAAACTTAAACGCAAAAATTTTTACTTTTATATGAAAATTCTAAGTTCGTGACCTTGACCTCGGTCACATCCAGGGTGGGGATCATGCGGAGTAAGATGCTAGGCCGATATCTACCAACATGTCAAATATAAATGAAATTCCTCAAGGGTCTTGATGATATAGCTATTTAAACTTAAACACAAAAAACTTTAACTTTTTTAATGAAAATTCTAAGTCCGTGACCTTGACCCCAAGGTCACCCCCGGGGTGGGGATGGTGCTGATAAAAACTTTAGACCTATATCTACCATCATGCCAACTATGAATGAAATCCATCAAAGGGTCTCCAAAATATGAGGTCTTATATAAACTTTAATGCAAAAACTTTGACCCCAAGACAAAAATAAAGTATGAACAAATAATACTTCAACGGACTGACAGACAGACAAACAGATTCCTTGCTGATAGCTATATCAGCTAAATCTTTCAGTTAGGGGATAATGAAATTTAATAAAAGGTCTTGATGATATGGCTATATAAACTTAAAACGCAAAAATTTTTACTTTTATATGAAAATTCTAAGTTTGTGACCTTGACCTCGGTCACATCCAGGGTGCATGCCGAGTAAGAAGCTAGGCCGACATCTACCAACATGTCAAATATAAATGAAATTCCTGAAGGGTCTTGATGATATAGCTATATAAACTTAAACACAAAAAACTTCGACTTTTTTTACTAAAATTCTAAGTCCGTGACCTTGTTCCCAAGGTCACTCCCGGGGTGGGAATGGTGCTGATAAAAACTTTAGACCTATATCTACCAACATGCCATATATGAATGAAATCCATCAAAGGGTCTTCAAAATATGAGGTCTTATAAACTTTAACACAAAAACTTTGACCCTGTGACTTTTTTACAAAAATTCAAAGTCCGTGACCTTGTTCCCAAGGTCACCCCGGGGTGGGGATGGTGCTGATAAAAACTTTAGACCTATATCTACCATCATGCCATATATGAACAAAATCCATCAAAGGGTCTTCAAAATATGAGGTCTTATAAACTTTAACGCAAAAACTTTGACCCTGTGACGGAAAGACGAACGAACGAATGTACGAACGAACGAACGAACGAACGTACGTACGTACGAACGAACGGACGAACGGAAAAGCGAAAACTATATACCCCCACATACTTCGTATGTCGGGGGTATAATAATCTGCCGCTTTTGATTTGTAAAACTATGATGTAGTAGGTGGACCCAGTTTGCATAAAGCATGTATCTTTGATTGGCTAGTTATGATGTGTCATTCAGATTCACTTAACAGTGCTCCAGGTAATTATTTTTCCAATCAGTATGGTACTAGTCAAATTTAAGGCCAGTCAGTAACGGCAAAAACTGGGATTCTGGAATCTGTATCCATGCTGCCGACATTCTTAGTTATATTCCTTGACCCAGGGGCTAGTGGGGAGGGGGTGCACTGTGGTTTGAATAATTTGCTTTAAAGTATGTCTTTTAATGCTTCAATTTTTGCTTGTGTCTCTTCCTGTACATCTCCATTAACTTTTGTGCAGTACAATATGGCTGCTCATTTTTCTGTCATTATCTCTTTTGTAACTAAACAATAAAAGTTCTGGGCCCAGTTGTTCAAAGCTAATGACGTCGTTAGTTAACAATTCGTTAAAATTTACATCAAGTGATACGCAAATATGCTGAAATTTTTTCAGCAAAAATTATCAGAATATTGTATATTGAATCCGCTAAAACAGTTAACGAAATGACCCTTAACAAGCTCGTTAAGCTAACGACGCTTTGAACAACTGGGCCCTGACATGGGTGCTACATGTCATCACATTCCCTTATTCAGGGAACCCTTTCTAATAACAGAATCAATCACCTTGCCTAGTATTTGGGTGATCTTCTTTGGATTTTTTGTTTGTTCATCTGCTCTAGCAACATCAATCACAGGTACACTGCACTTAGCTTTCCAACACAGAAGTCTTATCAGTGACTTTAAAATGGAAACCCTCATGTTACGAGATACTTTCACTTCCTACGCTGTTTACAGATTGATCATGATCCCAGATCAAAAAAGATTTCAAAACAGTTTCTTTCTTCTCTCTTTTTTTCTGTATTTCTTTACAGTTTCTTTTTTTTTTTTTTTTTTCTTCACCTCAAATTTTCTTCTCTTTCTTGTAAAAGTAAATGTTTCAGGTAAAAAGATGCTTTAAATACTGAAAAAAGAAAATTTTGTTATAGAAGAGAAAAATAGTTGTGTCCGAAGTAAATGGACGTCCCCATAGCTTGAATAAAACTCTAAACAAAGGGCCTAAACAGAAAAGCATCCATGAGAGTGTTGACAAGGTATGATGAATGTTTCTTGTAACTGTTGAAATATTGTTCTGGAGGAGAAAATAAATTTCACAAGTCAGGCAAATCAGGCCTTAATAGAATGAAACAGAAACTTACCATAGTCTTGTATATCTGGTGCTACATGGGACGAATAGTCAAGATAAGTTGCATTCCACCTATAACAAAATAACAGTAATATGAACTTTGGTATTGTGTCCATGGAGAAATCTGAAAGGTCTAGTTTTTGAAAATACCTAGTTTCCCTGTGTATACAGTCAATCATGCCTGATGACCATGTACATTGTAGACCCAGATCTAAATTAAATGTTCCTTCATATGCAGTTTGATCAGTGTCTGAACAGTTTTTCTACTTGGTCAAGCATTTTTAGATATACTATCAAGTGGTAAAATGGCTGTTCAGTTCTTAGAATATGGTAGGAAGTTAATTAAGAGAGGTGGGTACACCTCCAAGCAAAAAAAATCACATGAAGATATTTGCTTCCCTTCATCAATGGGGGCTGCATTCAAAGAGAAAGAATTTGCTACCTCTGTAAGCAAATTCTTTCCTTTAAGTGCAAACCCCATCTTTGAAAGATTTCAAATACTAAGAAAACTTCCTGTCTGCAAAAGTTGTCTCTGCTTTGCGAAATCATAGTAAAATCTTTCAGGTGCACATACACCACAACCTCTTTATAACACTATTGTTGGGGTCCATAGCATAAACAGTGTTAGTTAAACAACCGTGTTATATCCAAACAAAAATATATAGATTATATTGAAAAATGACCTTTTATGGTCATTTTTCAATATAATCTATACATTTTTGGGATCCATGTTTGAACGGTGTTATATCCAAAACTGTGTTATAACGAACCGTGTTATAAAGAGGTTGAAGTGTATTCTCCTTAACACTTTGCATGCTGGGTAAAAAATTCAGCAGATGACATTTAGAATTTTTTTTCCTGGAAAATAGGATCTGACACTTCATGCAAATTGTCTCCTTAGGAGACAATTTGCATGAAGTGGCAGATCCTATTTTCTAGAAAAAGTACGAAAAATATCACCAATTTGTTGTTTGCTGAATCTGCCATTAGTGTGTGTATGTTAAGATAATTCAGGTAAGAAAATCATCTGAAAACTCAGCTTATCAAGTATGCTGATTTTCAAGCAGCAATAAATGATATTCCTGACTGACAGAACAGTAAGTCCTGACTTCCAAAACTGGAGACATCTCAAAAAGGTTTTGTACTACATAAAATAGAAATTTCTCAAAATTTTCACCAGATCTAATGTAAGGCTCTCTACTGAAGCACAACCCTCTATATAAAAAGATTACCCTGATGTATGTTTCTTGTACTCTGGGCATTCATAAGAATGAACATCAGAGCAATATTAATGAATACGGTAAATTTCCTAAAATTTCATACACCAAACTTTCTGACAAAACGGCATATGCAAACAGTGTAGACCCAGATCAGTCTGATCAGTCTATACTGTTTGCCATTCCACTTAGTATATTAAGAAATAACTGTATAAAAAGCAAAAGTAGGGAATAAATAGTCTGAATTTTAGGACAGTTACAGTACCACAAAAAATATATATAAATAAAAATAAATAAAAAAATAAAATAAAAAATATATGGAGAAATATGACAGAGATCAATACTTTTCAGAACATAAAAGCATTTCATTTGGAGCTGTTGCTGAAGATAAAAACAAAATCTTCTGAATTACTGCGCAGCATTTTATAATGTTTTCTTTTGTTTGGTGTGTACATGCCTGTTAATTTATATTGATTTTATCTCAGGTGAAAGCTACTACCATATTTACCATAAATAATGGGACACCAGGCCCCGAGGTTATAAAACTTTTTTCATGCTCAACTCGGCTAAGCATGAAATTTTTTATGCTAATAAATCTCAAATTACTTACTACTGCAAATTCTTTCTTGCTAAACATAGCTGAGCATGAGAAAAGTTTTATAACCTTGGAGCCTTAACTCAATAGTTCCTGATAAGGCCCTTTTTCCAACCAAAAATATAAATCTTTTATTTCTTCATGAAAACATGTTATGGGTACCCATGGCGAGGTGCTTCAAATGAGTACCCACAACTTATGTTTTTTTTTGCGGAAAAATATTTTCATGATACCCCCTCTTACCTTGAACTATGCATAACTATGCAATACTTGTTCTAAACAAGTTCACTGCCTGCTGATATGTCTACAATTGCTGGATGAGTTTGTGTTGAGGTTTTATGGCCCAGTCAACCCAATGTGGTCATGTCGAGTGCAGTCAGTTTACCTAACCACACTTTTACTGGGCAGGCTTAGTCCTATAAGCGGTTAACCAGTATTGTGCACATTTTTTCGCCTGAAACAGACAACTGCACTGCTATAATCAGCAGAAGGGAGAGAATGACTGTAGAAAATATTCCATGATCAATCCCCAAGAAAAGATGTTGCTGACTCAGCAGGGGATCAAACGCCAAACCTCCTGATCACCAAAAGCGGCTTGCTGGATGAGTGGCAAACAGTGTAGACCCTGATCTGGGTCTACACAATTTGCTCTGTCCTGTCACAGAAGACGAGTATGAGTATTTAATGATAATTCTAGGATAATATTCTTCAGGTCACCATAAAACCCTGTGTTGTGGGTACTCATTAGAAGCACCTCGGTCCGCATCTACACAATTTGCTCTGGCCTGTCTGAGAGGACTTGTTAACCATTACCACTCTCTTGGCTAATTAAGCAGGCGACAAGTTGGCAATATTTTTCTAATTTTCCCAGAAAACAGGATTAGACATTTCATGCAAATTGTCTCCATTGTTCAAATCTTGTTTTTCTGGGAAAGATAAGAAAAATATTTCAAAATGTTGTCTGCTAAAATTTTTACTCAGAGTGCTTAGCGTTAAGGAGGAGCATTTAAGGATAATTCTGAGATAATTTTCTCCAGTTCTCCAGATAAACCTATGTTGTGGGTACTCATTAGCAGCATCTCATTCAGCAACTGCACAATTTGCTCTGGCCTGTCTGAGAGGACTTGTTAAGGAGATGTATTTAATGATATTTCTGGGATATTTTTCTCCAGTTCTCCAAAAAAATGCAAGTTGTGCACTCATTAGACCACTTATTATAATCAGACTGGAATTGTAGTCATTTAGACTTAAATGATCCAATTCATTGTTAATGATGCTGTATAATTTAGTTAATTGCATATCCCTAGCTGAAGACCTTCACTACCCTATGGAAATTTTCAGCCAATGACAAATTGATGATATTTTACTTATTTTTCATAGAGAACAGAATTAGACATTTCATGCAAATTGTCTTCATTGGAGACATTTTGCATGAAATGTCAAATCCTGTTTTGGGGAAAAAATTAGACAAATATTTTAATATGTCATCTGTTGAATATTTTACCCAGAGTGCTAAGATTTAAAGCATGTTCAATTTTTATAATGTGCAATGACCTTTTAAAAACATTTTATATTGTGATACAATACCTTTTAACTGAAGTTTTACTGTCATACATCACGACTGTGTACTCTGAAACAGACAGACATCAAAAGTTACATTCATATTATCTTGTTAATGTGAAAATCTTGTATAATTATTTTCCCCATTAGCTGTCTGCAAATTATCATAGATACATACATATGGCCAACTGTAAATTCTCAGAATTCTCATTTTACGGCCCAGTCAACCCAATGGGGTCATGTCGAGCGCGGTCAGTTTACCTAACCACACATTTACTGGGCAGGCTTAGTCCTCTAAGCGGTTAACCAGTATTGTGCACATTCTTTCACCAGAAACTGACAACTGCCCTTCTTGAATCAGCAGAAGGGAGAGAATGACCGTAAAAATATTTCACGATCAATCTCCACGAAAGAATGTTGCCGACCTCAGAGGGGGTTGAACCAGCGACCTCTGGTCTCCAGTCGGACGGCGCATCCAACTGAGCCACCGAGGCTGGCAAATTCTCAGAAGAAAATTTTCTTTCAGCCCTGCAGACCAAACCAGATGCATGTGCAAATAGTGTAGATCTAGATGAGACAGCTTGTAACAAGCAATCTCATCAGGATCTACACTGTTTTCCATTCTTTGTTTTTTGATTTTAGACTGAATCAGCGGACATGTCCAAATTCAAGGATGGATTTGATTGATGGTGTTGGATTTAACGACATATCAACCCTTGTGGGTCATTTAATGTCGTCTCCCAGATAGAAGAGATAGTAGAGGAGATGAAAGAGAGGGACAGGGAAGAAACACAAACAGGAATGAAAGTGAAGAAACGGAAGAAATAAAAACATTCCCCCTCTACCCTTACCACTACAAGGATAGCAGGCCTTGCCTAACTGTAAGCCAATCAGTTGGACGTCCCGGTGACGTAAGATACACAACACCTTCGCCACACCCGACCACCCTTTCAAGGATGGAAGAGACCTTTTCAGAAACTCAGGGATGACTCTGTTAAAATAAAGAATTCTGTGGAAAACAGTGTTGTGACAGGCCAGGGCCTGTCAGTCTTGCTATAGATTGGCAAAAAAACTTATATAAGCTTTTAGCTTTTTATCAAATCCTGTACCACATAACATTATGAGATGTATATATGTGGACTTAAATGAATAAAATATTGTTTAAACCAAAAAACTAAATATAAGAAAAATACATTGAATTTTTTGTCTGAAAAAGTATTTGTTTTAGAGGTATATCATTTTATAGCTCGGAATAAGAGGGGTTATCAGATCTCACCTGTTCTACCTATGAAGATGGTATTATCATGTGTGGTAGGACATGTATTCTGTGCACCATCCATTGTTAAAGTTTGAAGTTTTGTACCCGTATTGGGATCAACAGCCATCCATGTGTCTCTCTTGTGACCTACAGAAAACACATATTAACCCATTTATGTCTAGCGTCTAACAAAAGGGGCATTGCCAAATAGTGCAGACCCAGATCAGATGCCACAGAATGCAGAGTCTGATTAGGGCCTACGCTGTTTACATTAAGGACAAGATTATTTTTAAAAATAAATGAAAATACTAAAACAAACCAGACACACTTTCCATTAGACATGGACCTGCCCAAAGAAAAAGGTATAAGAGTCTGTTAGGCATTAACCCTGGTCATGATGAACCCGGATATGGCCTGCCTTTGCAAACAGTGCAGATCCTGATCAGCTGACTTCTGAAGAAGCAAGATCTGGATCTGCACTGTTTGTCATTAAGTATGAGAATTTGTATCATCAACCTGGATCAAGTAATCTGATTGACTGAAAATTAGAATTGGGCAGGGTATCTTAATGTTATCAGCATCGCAAGGGTAAACCTTTTTTTATGAATTAATATTACTTCTTGATCTTACATACATCAAATACAGTCAAACTTCAATGCTTCAAACATCTTTGGGACCATGGAAATTTATTTGAGACATGGGTAGTTCGAGCCACTGAGGGTTAATCATAGCGCAAGGTCAGAAGGCAAATGAAAATAATCTAGGAATGTCTTTTCCATCTTCTATAAAATAATGGTATGTTGAGTGTACTCATTAGAATCGCCTCAATGAGGCCATTCTAATGAGTACATACAACATACATTTTCATGATAAAATAAGAAAATTTCCCTTAAAATCCCAAAATATTTGTTTTCTTTAGCTATTGGAAGAATTTCCTATGGACTCAAAAATGAGATCGAACCATCCACGGTAAATGGGCCATCCGTGTTTAAGCCATCGAGGTTATACTGTATATTGTTTTGTTCTCTATTCACACTCTTGTACACTTGCACTCTCTTTGTACTGGGCTCACCATATATCAGTAGTTTTGTGGATATATATACTGTGGTGTCTGATCTGGGTCTACACCAATTTTGCAAGACCCAGTTTGAAATGAAGGTACTTTTTTGGTGTGTCCAATGACACAGTTATTTCAAGCATTAAAATGCAAATGCCATTTTTATGGAAATACTGTAGAATAATTATTTTATGACAGGTCAATCACAACTTCAAACCACTCACAAAACTGCGATAAAACTAAATCACAGGAAAATTAGAAATGGATTTTTAATTCTTTGCATTCTAAAACTAGAAAAAACAGTATTTAAACTGTTACTACCATATTTACTCTGTGTATTTGGACTGATAAGCCTGAGCAAACAGCACAGATCCAGATAAGATGCCACAGAATTTGGCATCTGATAAGGGTCTACACAGTTTGCCACTCATCCAGCAATTTTAAACACATTAACAGGCAGCTCAGGAGAACTTTCAAACAGACTTCGGTCATAGCTCCAGATAAGAGGGAATGTCCACATAATAGTTTTCTTATTTCTCCACAAAAATATATGTTATAGGTTCTCATTAAAATGCCTCGCTAAGGTGCTTCTAATGAGTACCCACAACATATGTTTTCTTGGAGAAATAAGAAACATATCAGTACTCTGCTGACAAGTTCAAAAACAGCTGGATGAGTGCCCTGATCAGATGTTACATTCTGCATCTAATCTAGAACTATACTGTTCTAAGACATATTTGCCTGAATGATTAAATACATTGCTCCCTTATCAGGAGCTCTGCTAATGTCTTCTTAACCCTTAAACTGCCAATCACAACAATTGTCATCTGCTTTGTCATCTGCTTGTGATATTTAAAGTCATTTTTGCAAACAGTGTGGACCCAGATCAGACTGCTCCTGTAGGAGCAGTCTGATCAGGTCCACACTGTTTGCCTGTATGCAAAAATAGGTTTGAAAAGTTTGCAAGAATATTCAGTAGACGACATAAACAGAAAACATTTTCAGATGCAAGTTTTCTTGGCATTTTAAGGGTTTAACTACATTTCTCCCTCATGGCTTACCTGTATAAAGAATTCCCTCAGTGCTCTTACAAGGGGAGGCCGTCACCAGCTCCGGGATGGTGAATGGTAACTTCTTTATTCCTTCTCTTCCTTCACTCAAAGCATACAGGCCACCATCTTTAGGGTCGGGCAGGAAACTATATCTATAAACAAACACTGACATGATACTTTCTAAAATCAATGTCTATACATGTGATTTGTAAAAGTCAACCAATCCAGATTGTTGATATAAATTCACATACTAAATGACAAACAGTGCAGATCCAGATCAGTTGGCTTCTGAAGAAGCCAACTGATCTGGATCTGCACAGTTTGCAAAGGCAGGGCATATCCAGGTTCAGCAAGACTAGAGTTAATGGGACTGGACACATTTCATAGATTTTTTTTAATCGTTTTTACAAAGGACGAAACTTTTTTGACTTTCTGTTTGCATTAATGCAAACCAATCTCCTTCTGAAAAAGACAACCCATTTTCAGAAGGGAGGCAAAAACAAATATGACAGAGTTGCTTCCCCTGACAGTGTATCCAGTCTCCTTAACTCATTTAAGTCTGGAGACCACAAAAAGGACAGCTTGCAAACAGTGCAGATCAGACACTGCAGAATGTGGCATATGATCAGGTTCTCCACTGTTTGCAAATAGGGTAGCCATTTATCTCTAGGAATACCTAAATAGTCTGATATGCCTAAAATTAAAATTTACCAATATATAGTGTGGGGGAATTCATTCAGTCTAAAATGGGTTCATATGAGAAAAGGGTTCTTATTTCTATCTCATAGGTAGGCAAGAAAGATCAGCTTGTAGAATGCTGCAGCCTGATCAAAGTCTGCATTGCCCATTTACAGAATCAATACACTGATAGAGAAGCTCTTGTTTAGAATGCACAACTAATCTCTGACATCATTGTTTGCATATACAGAACCTTTTTGTGCATCTAATATCCATATACAGTTCAAGCCAAAGAAGCAATTCCTGTAAATGTAATTTCTGCTTCTTACTGACTGAATCTTAGGTTGTGAAGCTTTTTAACCCATTTTAGTCTAGAAACCCACAAAAGGGTAACTTGCAAACAGTACAGACCTACATTACCAGGTAGATGCCACAGAATGAGGCATCTGATGAATGTCTCCATTGTTTACAAATAGTTTAGCCATTTTTGTCTAGAAATATCTGAATCACACCGCCCGACATACCTAAAAATTGAAATTGAACTTTTCCAATGTATAGTGTGGGAGAGTTTATTCAGTCTAAAATGGGTTAAAGTCTGATTGATTGATTGATTGACTGACTGTGTTGGGGTTTAAAGACACATCAACCCTTGTGGGTCATTTTATGTTGTCTCCCAGAGAAAGAGCTAGAAGAGATAGTAAAGGAGATGAAAGAGAGGAACAGGGAAGAAAGAGGAACAGGAATGAAAGTGAAGAAACAGAAGAAATAAAAACATTCCCCTCTACCCTTCCTGCTACAAGGATAGCAGGCCTTGCCCAACTGTAAGCCAATATCAGTTGGACGCCCCGGTGACATAAGATACATGACACCTTTGCCACACCCGACCACCCCCGTCTTTGATGGACACTGTGGATAGCCAAAGATAGAAGGATTAGATAAAGCACTTTTTTTTTCAACCAAACTATGTATATGTTATTTTCGTTATTTCTCCACAAAAATCATGTTGCGGGTACTCATTAGCTTTTACTGAGTCCCCACAACATGTTTTTCGAGGAGAAATAATAGGTATCCTTCATCTGGAGTAATGTGAAAAAGTACATTTGGGCCCAGTTGTTCAAAACTAACTATGTCGTTAGGTAATGTATCGTTAAAACTTTGATCAATAATTATTATTAATTAAAATTATTATTGTGATGCCCAACGTCCGACGGAATGTCCGTCCATCTGTAATGTCACACCACTAACGAGCTGGCTATGCTAACAATGCTTTGAACAACTGAGCCTTGTTGTACAAGTCTGAATGTGCAGGCTGATAAGGGTCTGCAATGTCCAAAAATTGTATACATCCCTTTTCGAGTATTGTGCATCATTCTGTTGTATTGAGGAGCATATATATGTACTTTTTATGAAACTTAAAACAACAAAGACCCCTGGTCAGACTGCACAGATACGCAGGCCGGTCTGGGTTTTCAATCTTTACATATGACATCATGCATGTTTGTGAGTGTTCCCGACTGTTTTTTGTTTTGTGTGTGTGTGTGTGTGTGTGTGTGTGTGTGTGTGTGTGTGTGTGTGTGTGTGTGTGTGTGTGTGTGTGTGTGTGTGTGTGTGTGTTTTCATTGTTGTTGGGTTTTTTTTCTTTGTTTTTTTTGTTCGGTGTTTTTTTTTTACTTTGGGGCTCTATATTCCTCAAAAATATACATGTACAGGGTTCAAGCCAGGAATTTCAGTTTTGGGGCCCAGGGGCCCCTACCCTCCAAAAAGTTGGGGACATCTGAAAAAATCTGGGGACAGTATAATCAAGGATCAAAATTTTATAGAAAATGTTCTGTAACAGTTGCTTTCAGATGTGGGTATTTTGCTCCATGTAATCTGTTTTTGTAACATCTGATCAGATGTAAAACCCAGGTTAACACAGGGTTGTCAATAAGGAATGGCACAACAGATGAACATAAGAAATCAACAGATTGGGAAGGGTGCCATTGTTTTTCTTTTTGTGTGTGTGTGTGGTGGTGGAGGGGGGAGGATAAGTGTGCTGCCTGTCTAAATGTTGACAATACTGTGGAGATATAGGGAATAATAATCATAACTAGATATTGTGAATAGATGTAAAAGCTGAAAAATCAGTCCTGTTCTAGCTTCAACAGGACTGACATTCACCCAAAATTAATAACTGTCCATTAGATAATTTGTCAATCATATTTTTACCTAATCATTCAATCAATCAGATTGAGAAAAGAAAGAAAACTTCCAAGAGTAATACTTTCTGATAGTGATGTATACTAACAGTGTACACTCGATCTACCCCTCAGTGAGGTGACCCCTAATTTATAAATAAACACTGAACCAATAGTCCTAGCATAAGCATTGAACCAATAGTCACGGCAGAATTGAAAAATGGCTGCCACCAACGCTAAAATAACATCAAAAATGCATAAACTACAGGCAAAAATCATACCAGATTGTCTGTTTAACTGTATTTTCTTAATTATTTTAAAGCTTTCTTTGCATTTTAAAATAATTTCTATGCCTATTTATAGTGAAACGCAAGTAAAAGCACCCGATCACAATGCATTTTTAGCCAATATTGTAATAAATTTTCTGCGCCTGGATGGCGCAAGAACTTATTTTTTCTGCGCCAAAACACGAAAATATGCGCGAACGGCGCAATGGTGCAGCCTGGCTTGAACACTGAATATACGTTTAATAAATTGATATATGGTATTAATACAATCATAAAATGTGCCAACATTAATTCAGAGATACGATAAACAATCACTTAATTTTTGATCCAGTTCAAAAACAAGAGACTAACTGAAATTTTACAGGCTGTCAGATGCCACATTTTATGAATGTATCAATACCATATATCAATTATTAAACCATTCACGGATAAAAAATGTCTATTTTTGAGGAATATGGAGCCTTTAATGCTTAGCACCCTTTCAGCAGACAACATTTTGAAATATTTTTCTTATTTTTCCAGAAAAGAAGATTAGACATTTCATGCAAAGTGTCTCCAATGGAGACAATTTGCATGAAATGTCAAATCCTGTTTTCCTGGAAAAAAAACAAGAAAAAATATCACCATTTTGTCGTTTGCTGAATTAGTCAAGAGAGTGATTAGGGTTAACTCACCCAGTAGGTATATCTGCTGGAACTTTGATCACTGGATCTGAAAAAAATATAATACAGAGTGCAAGATTAAGAGATAAGGCAACATAAAAAAAAAAAAAAAATATGTGTAGTTAGGGTAATCCTACCCCACCTAATTTTCCTGGTAAATCCTAGCAATTTGTTTTCATGTTTTCTGTAAAAAAAATAAATAAATAATAATAATAATAATAATAATAATAAAATAGGTGTTATAAACATCAAAAGTTTATAAGAATTATCGTGCAATTCCAAATATATTTGGTAATTATGGTATAATTCTATATAAAAATGTAAAAAAGCTTATTTTCTTACCATATCTGTCCCAAAATTGAATAAGTTGGTCAGCATAGAAGTTGCAGATTACATACAGCTGTGAGTACTTCTTACATGTATGTGTTTTGTTATATTATTGTCATTTTCTCATATTTTATTTTTCTTCTCTTTTTATTTTTACTTCATTTTTGTTTCTTTCATTTAATTTTTTTCCAGTTATCACTGTTAACTCAAACAAGAATGCTTTAAATCATTTATACATTTATATTAAAAAAAAAAGTAATACTTGAAACTAAATTAAAAAAGATAAATATTAAACCATTTATTCCTGGCATTTCATGCCATCTTGGAAGTGGGAGTGGTCTGTTTAAAACAGCAGCTGAGGTGGAATTTTAGAGTATTGATATCTTTCTTAATTCTCCACAAACACATTTTTAGTGGATTTTAGAAGACCTTGTCAAGTTGCCTCTAATGAGTACCTAAAACATATGTTTTTGTGGGGAAATAAGACACCTGGATACTCCTCTTATCTGGAGCTATGCAAATTATTGTGACATATCACCAGAACTGTCTTGACTAGTTGAGTTTAATCTATGTTTTTAAGGAGAAGAAGAATATGAACTTGTCAAAAACTGTGCATGTAGCAGCACAATACAATACATGAAAAATACCTTAAAGATGAACACAAAATATTTTTTTCTTAATTCTACGTGAAAATGATGTGGCACCCATTAAATAATCTCAAACATTAAGGTTATAGTACACATGCGCTAGAATGCGAGATGATGTCCCTTTGGACGTGTGCACCTTCACAACCTTATCAGAGTTCTCACTGTGCACCTCAAGATTTTTTTTATCCTTGACCACCCACATAGTGCCCAGCAAAAGCTAAAATAAAACCAAAATAATATCATGACTATAAAGGCTGGTCACTCGTGACCAGCCTTTATAGTCATGATATTATTTTGGTTTTATTTTAGTGGATTATCAAACAGGATCATTAGAATAAATATTTAGTCACTGGAGACTGGAGCCAGTCTAACAGTGTGGATTCGCAGGCTGATCTGAGACTTTGCTGGGCACACATGTCCAAAGATACATTAGCTCACATTCTGGCGCATGTCATACTTTTTTTTTTATAGAAAAATGGCTAAACTATTTGCAAACAGCTGAGACCCTGATCAGCCTCTGCATTGTGGCATCTGATCTGGGTCTGCATTGTTTGCCAATTACCCATTTAGGGGTCTCCAGATTACAATGGGTTATCAATGATATTTACCTTCATTAAGTGTCCATAGATGTTTTCCTGTCTGTTTGCTGATGGCATGGAATCTCCCGTTCAAAGTTGATACAAACAACATTGCATCATGAACTGTAAGCTCACTCTGAAAATATAATTACAGATCCAGATAAAGTGCTGGTTATTTTTATTATTTCCCCATAAAACTAAGGGTAAACACTAGGACAGTGTTTACAGAGGAAAATGCATGTCCCCCCACCAGTTTGAACAGATATATTGATGAAATAGGTCTTATCTATAATTTCTCTTTGTGTGTGTGTGTGTGTGTGTGTGTGTGTGTGTGTGTGTGTGTGTGTGTGTGTGTGGTGGTCAATGGGGGGTGGGGGAGGGGAAATGGGGGGGTGGGTTGGGGGGGGGGGGGGGAAATGTGCAAAATGGTACCAGGTACCATCAAAATATGACATAATGAGTAGCCACAACATATATTTTAGTGGAGAAATAAGAAAAATAGGCACTTTTTAAACCAAAGTATATTTCTTATTTCTACAAGAAAACTAGACAAAGTGACCTGTGGATCAGACATGTATACATGTACCTCCAACTGGCACCAATTCATCAACAGCCTTGATTATAAATCCTTTCAAAAACTTTTACTCAGATACATGTATCCAAAATTTGGAGAAATAACAAAATTGTCATCTGCTGAAAATTTTACTTAGCATGCTAAGCATCACCTGAGACATGAAAGCATAAAATGAAGGCCTTGTTTAACTGTTCTATATTCCGATTTTTTACTCTGTGTCAATATACATGTACTTCAAATCGCCCAGACAGTCTGTTTGCAGAATTCAAAGGCCCTGACTGACCTAATGTGTAGGCCAATCATAGTCTTCACATTCTGCAAATGCTAAGAATGAGCTAGATGACACCATTTCTTGTGATGCAGCTCAAATGAGGTGCCTGGTCACTTCTGTGAGTTCACCCATGCCAGATCACCCAGAACCCGTCACCAGGAGTTACCATGTTGATACTTCCATTCCGCTTCCAACTACGTGAAAGAGAACACCTCTACAGAACTCTCTCTCGGTTCAGGTGAACCCAAGCCAAACAAATTTATGACAGAAATACCACAGGAAAAGGGTAGAACAAAGTTGTCAGAAGACAATGCAGCTCGCCGCATAGGGGTGATCAGATATCAGTCTTCGCGAAATTGTTTCTACTGATGCAGGACAGCTGTCAGATAGACTGTAATATTTTGCAGGACTGATAAGTATCAGCAGGACTGAAGGCACATTTGTTGTCAGAATATCATTTTCTTTGCTAAGATTCACCGCACATTTGTCAGACAGACTAAAAGGTTTTGCAGGACAAAATGAAAAAATGGCAGTTTTGTCAGGCAGTCCTGCACTTTTCGCGAAGACTGAGTTATGAAAGGGTAGAGGAAAATTGTCAGAAGACAATGCAGCTCACCAGAAAGGGGTGATCAGATATGAAAACAATTTTTAAATATTAAAGATGAAATGCAGAACTTAAACTAACTAAGGTACTCTTTTTACTACTCGGAACACTGACATTATGATTAACCTGTAGACTCGTGAACCGTAAAATAGTTACTTCTTGGGCAAGATACCACGACCCAGGCCAAACTGAGGACGGGGTGTGTGCTCTTGAAAGGCCTTACCCTAAGATAGGTCTGGGCCAACTATTTAAGCAGTATCTTGAATACTTCAGCAGTTAGGAACATTTTTTAAAACTAAACGCAGAACTCAAATATGGGTTTAAATGACAAAGAATGACCTGACCTTGACCTAGGCAGAAGGCCAAATTGTGGAAGGGGTGTGTGTTATTCAAAGGTCTTACGCTAAGGTTGGTGTGGGCCAAATATTAAAGCGGTATCTTGAATATGTCAGCAATTACAAACATTTTTCAAAACTTAAATGCAGAACTCGATCATGGGTTCAAATGAAATCTTACATACTTCAGCAGTCAAGTACACTTTTCAAAACTTAAACAAAGCTGTAAATGACAAAGTATGACATGACCTTATCCTAGGCAGAAGGTCAAACTGAGGAAGAGGTGTTTGCTATTGAAAGGTCTTACCCTAAGGTTAGTGTGGTCCAAATATTAAAGTGGTATCTTAAATACTTCAGTAGTTACAGTACAGCTCAGGTGGTTTTTCAAAATCCCCCCCGGAATCGGTGGGGTGGATTTTTTAGCCCACCGCGGATCTTCCTGATACCCCACTCAAATTCCCTCTGCGACCGATTTTTCGCCCACCGAGTTTCCGCCGAGTTCCCTCCGCAAAACCACCCACTTACCTGTAGAACTCCGCTGTGGGCAAAAGCTTATCCTGGCGAGCTCAAAATGAAAGATTAGTGATGTCAGAACGATTGACAGCTCCGAATTTTCCGAGTTTGCATGGAGAGGAAATCGGAACCTTTATTTTGCTTATGCATCATTCGGCTGATTTGCCGCTGAATAAATATAGAAATATTTCTACCTAGAGATTAAAAACAACAACAACAAAAAATAAAAATAATGAATAAAACAAGAAAAAAACAAAAAAAACCTGTATTTCTGTTTGTTTATTTCTTACCTTGTACCAGGGTACTTAAAGGGGCGCCCGGGTACTTAAAGAGGCGCTTCTGCTATCTTAGAGGCTTTTATTTTGAAATCAACGAGCATCGTCTCAAAAAAAGCAACAACAACAAAAAAATAAGAGGCCCACAGGCCACGGGTCGCTCACCTGAGTGACATAGCCACTGCAGATATGCAGATGTTATGCAACATTTTTCCAATCCTGTCATCGCAATTAATGAAAAGATCATCATTTAAGCAGTTCTTTATTTTGAAGAAGATATATGGCATACCAGTCAATTGAGCGTGATCATTTGAACAAACTCTAAATGGCAGCCAGCTTGGATTTACGATCGGCACGATTTTAGCTATTTTTGATCTACGAGTCACACCAATGCTTCGTACCAAGTTTCGAAACAACTGTCTGGCCTTTCAGTTCAGGAGAAGAGGCGAAAAATAGATTTTCAAGATGGGCGCCATGGTAGCCATCTTAGATATCCGATTGGCACGATTTTAGTTATTTTTGATCTACAAGTCACCAAATGTCTCCTATGAAGTTTGGAGTCAACTGGCCTTTCGGTGCAGGAGAAGAAGCTAAATATAGATTTTCAAGATGCCGGCCATGGTGGCCTTCTGGGATTTCTGATCAGAATAATTTTAGCTATATTTGATCTACAAGTCATCCTCATGCTTCCTACTAAGTTTCGAGTCAAGTGACTTTTGGGTTTAGGAGAAGATGCGAAAAATAGATTTTCAAGATAGCCGCCATGGCGACCATCTTGGATTTACGATCGGCATGAGTTTAGCTATTTTTGATCTACAAGTCACCCAAATGCTTCCTACCGAGTCAACTGGCCTTTCGGTTCAGGAGAAGAAGCGAAAAATAGCTTTTCAAGATGGCTGCCATGGCGCCCATCCTGGTTTTACGATCGGCATGATTTTAGCTATTTTTGATGTACAAGTCACCCCGATGCTTCTTAGCAAGTTTGGAGTCAACTGGCCTTTCGGTTCAGGAGAAGAAGTGAAATATAGATTTTCAAGATGGCTGCCATGGCGGCCATCTTGGATTTCCGATAGGCACGATTTTAGCTATTTTTGATCTATAAGTCACCCCAATGCCTCCTACCAAGTTTGGAGTCAATTGGCTTTTGGGTTTAGGAGTAGAAGCGAATAATAGATTTTCAAGATGGCTGCCATGGCGGCCATCTTGGATTTCCGATCGGCACAATTTTAGCTATTTTTGATCTACAAGTCATCCTGATGCTTCCTAGCGTTTGGAGTCAATTGGACTTTCTGTTCAGGAGAAGAAGCGAAAAATAGATTTTCAAGATGGCCGCCATGGCGGCCATCTTGGATTTCCGATCGGCACGATTTTAGCTACTTTTGATCTACAAGTCATCCTGATGCTTCCTAGCAAGTTTGGAGTCAATTGGCCTTTCGGTTCAGAAGAAGCGAAAAATAGATTTTCAAGATGGCGTCTATGGCAGCCATCTTGGATTTCCAATCAGCACGATTTTAGCTATTTTAGATCTACAAGTCACCCTGATGCTTCCTAGCAAGTTTGGAGTCAACTGGCATTTCGGTTCAGGAGAAGAAGCAAAAAATAGATTTTCAAGATGGCGGCCATGGTGGCCATCTTGGATTTCCGATCAGCACAATTTTAGCTATTTTTGATCTACAAGTCACACTGATGGTTCCTAGCAAGTTTGGAGTCAATTGGCCTTTCGGTTCAGGTGAAGAAGCGAAAAATAGATTTTCAAGATGGCGGCCATGGCGGCCATCTTGGATTTCCGATCGGAACAATTTTAGCTATTTTTGATCTACAAGTCACCCCGATGCTTCCTACTAAGTATCAAGTCAATTGGCCCAGGGGTGTACGAGGAGTAGGCTTTTAAAGCAATTGTTGACGACACACGACGGACGACGCACGGCGGACATTGACTGACCACAATAGCTCACCATGAGCACTTCGTGCTCAGGTGAGCTAAAAACAAAACAAATAAAAAAACGTATAATGCCTTGGAGGCGGACAAATTAATCTCCAATGGTCAGGATCGCGCATTCAATCCCCACAGATTGTAGCGATTTATCATGAAACACGTGTATTTTGCTACAGTCATTGAATGATTCGCTCCTTCCACTGCATCAAGATTGGCAGTTACAAGTTTCTGGTGGAAGGGTGTTCAATGTACTGGTTAACCGTTTATTGTATAAGCATGCCCCCTTTTTATTGGCGCGATTCATAAAACACGCTGTTCCCCATTTCATTTTGTATAGACCAGACTCGTAAAGCAATTGCAGTTAACTCCCTTTTAAGTCAGTTGCAGTTAGCTCCCTTAAAACAGTAAAACCTGCAGTGTGAAAACTTTACTCTGCATTTATCAGGGTACAAATGAATATTATGTTATGTTATTCTCTTACAGTATAATACATAAATAACATTATATTTATTGGCTTATACAGCAATCTCCAGAACTTTTCGTTTCCATGTAAAGTGTTCTGTTTTTGTGGCTACAACTTTCAATATGCAAAAACCATACTTTATTTAACAAGTAAAACAGACGCGTTGTATAAACCTAGCATCGGCGGGAAAGCATCTTCAAAATGGGCTCTCTGGGCTATTCAGCAGACGACAAATTGAATTCGTTTTTTTTTTTTTGTTTTTTTTTTCATTACCAAGAAAACAGGATTTGACATTTCATGCAATGGAGGCAAATTGCATGAAAAGCAAATCCTGTTCTCTTGGAAGAATGAGAAAACAAGAACTGTCGTAGGACAGCGAGCTCGCCTGCTGGGTACATTTTATATTGTAACATTTTTATCATTAAGCCATATAATATAGGTCACACTGACCTAGATGTATTTGTATGTAAATCATTTTGTCACATAGATATAATAATCCAGGTATGACAATTCTCCATGAAATAGTAATAAAAATAAAAGGCAAAATCACTGAAGCATGAAATATAGGTCACAATGACCTAGATATTGTAAGTGGTCATTCATTGGGTCACATGGAACTAATATCCCAGGTGTGACATTTATCCAACAAATAGTATTCAAGATATAAGGCAAAATCACTGAACCATGAAATATAGGTCACACCAACAGAGATATATTTTGACATCAATAATGGGGTCACAAGGAACTAATATCCCAGGTGTGACATTTATCCAACAAATAGTATTCAAGATATAAGGCAAAATCACTGAACCATGAAATATAGGTCACAATGACCTAGATATAGTAAGTGGTCATTCATTGGGTCATATGGAAGTAATATCCCAGGTGTGACATTTATCCAACAAATAGTATTCAAGATATAAGGCAAAAATCACTGAACCATGAAATATAGGTCACACCAACAGAGATATATTTTGACGTCAATAATCGGGTCACAAGGAACTAATATCCCAGGTGTGACATTTATCCAACAAATAGTATTCAAGATATAAGGCAAAATCACTGAACCATGAAATATAGGTCACACCAACAGAGATATATTTTGACGTCAATAATCGGGTCACAAGGAACTAATATCCCAGGTGTGACATTTATCCAACAAATAGTATTCAAGATATAAGGCAAAATCACTGAACCATGAAATATAGGTCACACCAACAGAGATATATTTTGACGTCATTAATCGGGTCACAAGGAACTAATATCCCAGGTGTGACATTTATCCAACAAATAGTATTCAAGATATAAGGCAAAATCACTGAACCATGAAATATAGGTCACAATGACCTAGATATAGTAAGTGGTCATTCATTGGGTCACATGGAACTAATATCCCAGGTGTGACATTTATCCAACAAATAGTATTCAAGATATAAGGCAAAATCACTGAACCATAAAATATAGGTCACACCAACAGAGATATATTTTGACGTCAATAATCGGGTCACAAGGAACTAATATCCCAGGTGTGACATTTATCCAACAAATAGTATTCAAGATATAAGGCAAAATCACTGAACCATGAAATATAGGTCACAATGACCTAGATATAGTAAGTGGTCATTCATTGGGTCACATGGAAGTAATATCCCAGGTGTGACATTTATCCAACAAATAGTATTCAAGATATAAGGCAAAATCACTGAACCATGAAATATAGGTCACACCAACAGAGATATATTTTGACGTCAATAATCGGGTCACAAGGAACTAATATCCCAGGTGTGACATTTATCCAACAAATAGTATTCAAGATATAAGGCAAAATCACTGAACCATGAAATATAGGTCACACCAACAGAGATATATTTTGACGTCAATAATCGGGTCACAAGGAACTAATATCCCAGGTGTGACATTTATCCAACAAATAGTATTCAAGATATAAGGCAAAATCACTGAACCATGAAATATAGGTCACAATGACCTAGATATAGTAAGTGGTCATTCAATGGGTCACATGGAAGTAATATCCCAGGTGAGACATTTATCCAACAAATAGTATTCAAGATATAAGGCAAAATCACTGAACCATGAAATATAGGTCACACCAACAGAGATATATTTTGACGTCATTAATCGGGTCACAAGGAACTAATATCCCAGGTGTGACATTTATCCAATAAATAGTATTCAAGATATAAGGCAAAATCACTGAACCATGAAATATTGGTCACAATGACCTAGATATATTAAGTGATCATTCATTGGGTCACATGGAAGTAATATCCCAGGTGTGACATTTATCCAACAAATAGTATTCAAGATATAAGGCAAAATCACTGGACCCTGAAATCTAGGTGACCTGGACCATAAAATGTAGGTCACCATGACCTTCACTCTCTTACACTTAAAATGATGTCACATAGTTAGCTGATGTATAACCAGTTGTGTCTATAACCTGTAGGCATATAAGATTTTACAAATGTGTCCTAGATTTTGACCCCTAGCCCCACTCCAAGGCCCACCCTGAGGTATGAACCCAGGGGTATGTTCTTTTGGAATCTCAGAAGACTCCTCCAGGTACCCAAATTCTAAATATGAATGCTCTATGAGGAGTGAAAGTCAAGATATAAGAATTTGAAAAACTTTAACACAGTATTACAAAGGTGTCCTAGATTCTAACCCCTAGCCCCACCCAGGGGCATGAACCCAGGGGTTTATTCTCTTGGAATCTCAGAAGACCTGCCAAGGTACCTAAGTTCCAAATTTGATGCCTCTGTGAGGAGTGACTGTTGAGATATAAGCATTTGAAAAACTTTAACGCAGTGTGACGGGAACCGGAACGCAAACGTGGACGACCGGGGTGACTACAATAGCTCTCCTTGTACTTCGTACAGGCGAGCTAAAAATTCAAAATGTCGTCTGCTGAAAATTGTACCCAGGGTGCTAAGCGTTTAGGTTTGCACAAACAAATTGCGCATGTGTCTATGCATGGCAAACCCTACAATAAAAGTTGTACAAAGAGACGGATCAGCCTGCATACTGGGACTGCACATCAGTAGTTTGATCAGAGCCTTCGCTAAACGTATATACCTCCTATGATCACTGGGTGTAAAACAACTTCTTGTGCGATGAGCGAAGACTCGGGTCAGTCTGCGCAACTGCACATTCTGATAAGAGCATTCGCTGATCGTATTTACCTTCGATAACCGGGCTGTCCGAAGCAGGATAAACAGCGCGACTGCAACAGCACATTCTGATCAGACCCTTCGCTGATCATACAGTATGCAAGAAGCTTGTGGGTCAATGCACAGACTGACCTGAGTCTTTGCTGAAGGCACGTACATTGTAGTATTGTAGGTTATGTCCGGTTCAAAGTACGTACATTGCAAATCATATTTCAGACATGAGAACTTTGTACCGACGTAATTTTGGTTTGAACTGGACTTAAACAGCCCAGTCAATACTATTTCGGTCTTGTCAAGCCTGCACACTTTTCCGGGGCGGGCTTATTCGTAAGCTATTAATCATTTCAGCAGAAACTGACAGCTGCCCTTCTTTTCTTTCATATACTTTGATGATAGAGCCTACTTTTGGAGTTATGGCCCTTTGAACACGGAAAATATTTAGTGATTTCTGTAATATATTTGTGTCCGCTCTGTAACTTGAAAACTATTTGCGATATTTTCTTGAAACTAAATTAATTTATCAACAGAGTTATGGCACTTGCTTGATGTAAGCGTAGTGGTGGGGCATGTTGAAATTTCTACAGCCCTTTTATTAGATACAGTCAAACCTGTCTTAAGCAGCCACCCATGGGAAGCTTAAAATGTGGCTGCTGAAGGCAGGTGGCTGCTTAATACAGTTTAAATATATAAGTATATGAATTTTTGGGCAACTTTCCTCTGGCTGCTTAATACAGGTTGGCTGCTTAATAGAGGTGACTACTCACACAGGTTTGACTGTATTTAACAGGTTGAAATATTGAAAAAGGGTGTCTCGATGGTGTAGTGGTAAAGCTGTTTGCCTTGTCAGCCAGGGGTCATGAGTTTGATCCCAGGCTTCTCTAACCTTTCATGTGGGACTTTAAACCAAGGTCCACACCTCCGTATGACCTAGCTTTTAGTAGGGACGTAAAAAGAAACTCACTCATTTGAATTGTCATTAGCTTCTATGGCCTCTTGTGTTCATAAAGTGTGTCTTTGTGTGAGAGACACCCTTTTCACATGGGCTGTCTTATTGACTCAATGCCTCTTTGATAGCAGAAGCGCCCCTTTAAGTAAATTTATATTGACATGTGTGGTTGCCGCACACAAGTGAGAATTTCCCGATCTTTTACAACAGTACGTCATTAATATTGAGCGCGTGCGGTTGTTGCATGGGAAAAGGCAGTTACAGGAATACCAAACAAATACGTAATTCGTGGATTGGGGGCAGATGTTTGATTCTCTTTGTGATTTTTGAGTGTTTGTTTTGTTTTCTAAGGCACATTATTAAGTAAAAATGACCATGCTGGACGCACTTGTTGGCTGGACCAGACTAAGCCACAGAATCAGTACTTTTTCATATGGAGCTTTGTTGCGTCCCCATTTTACGTGCTCGAACAGTGAGTGGGGCTACCGGGGTTTTCTGTGGACCAAGGGAACACCCAAATATATTTCAAGGAACAAGGCAGCATTGGTTAATATTTCAAGAGAACAAGGGAATAAACCTAATTTTGGGGGATCGGAATGTGGCAATTTGGAAAACTCTATCCGTTTCTATGCACTGGCCATACGCATTCTTTATTGTCCGTCAGCAATCGCAGTGTTTTGATGCTTTATTAATGTTCAAAAGGATGCTAATGAGCGAAAACTGATTCAAGCAGGATGTACGATGCAATTTATGCACCGAATTTGCGGTACGTTTTGTGTATGTAGATCCCAACAATTCTGTACACTCATGGTAAATGGGAATGCTGACAATCAAAATTTGTTAATTGCTGGCACACATTGGGTTGAAAGGACTGATTTTGATCAGGTCGGCAGTTTGGTCCTGTTCAACCGAAACATGCCGAAAAAGTATAATTGGCTTTAGCCACACCCCTTTGGAAACAGCTTTCACACTTCATCGCGGAAACACTGCGTGGCTCCCGTGGCTGTTTCAATTGCCTGTCATAATCGCATTGAATTTTACCTGTTTGAAAGTAATTTTATCAGCGATTTTTACTGCGGGAACACAGCGGATCCACCGGCCCAGGTGAAACCACCATGGGATACTAAAATTTAATCTTTCTCACTCGAATCCACTCCCCACCGGCTCAGTGGGGATTTTGAAAAACCACCTGAGCTGTACTGTATGTACACTTAACAAAACTTAAATGCAAAAATTAAACATGGGTGTAAATGACAAAGTAAGAACTGACCTTGACCTACATAGAAAGACTAACTTGGGGATATGGGTGTATTCTATTGAAAGGGCTAATGCTAAGGTAGGTTACGCTAAATATGAAAGCAGTACCTTCAATAGTTAAAAAACTATCCACACTTTTGAAAACAAACATTGTGCTAACGCAGACGCTGACATGGACAGACACCAACGCCAACAACTGGGTGACAACATAAGCTCTCCAGGGACATCGTCCCGGCAAGCTAAAAATCAGGTTTTTTCAAAACTTCTGGGACAATTTTCTATATTTCTCAAAAAAATACTATGTTGTGGGTACTCATTAGAATTTGTGTTGGCAAGGCACTTCTAATGAGTACCCACAACAAATCTTTTTAAGGACATAAAAGAAAAAATATCCCAACGTTATCACCCAATCCTTCTCCTTAATATGTGATCAGGAGTTGGCAGGTGCTCTAACGAGCTAACCAGATGGACAGTATGTCCTATCATCTGATCATCCCAGTGTTTTCATGCATTTCTGCTTGCAGAACATGATAGAACATGGAACAACTTAGTTTTTGAGAACTTGAAATTCTCAATATCTACTTCATTAGTATAATCATATTCTGAACCCAATAAACCCCTTTATTGTTACTGTTTTCATCCGGACTACGGACCACATGAATACAATGTTATGCCATGCGATAAAAAAATTGTGGATGGCAGAAATATTTCCAATTCCATTGATACCAGTTGCTTCAAGCCAAATTTTACTTGGATAATAAATTCCTTTTGGTTAATATTTAATCGTAAATTTTATCTAGTTTTAAAATACAACCTGAAGAAGCAATCTGACTGCTTTTCCTAAGGCGTAAAAAAAAAGCTGTGTTTCCGCTAACATGCTGAAAAAAAAAATTTCGGTCAGTAGGTAGGAGAAACTTTTTTTTTATTTTTCTATTTTTCTCCAGAAAAGAACAGGATCAGGCCTATAATTTATACAAATACAGGTATTTTGTTGAGGGTCGGTGCTTTACGTTTTTATTTTGCATTTTTACTGATAAAAATAGCAGAGTTGGGTGTTGGAAACAGGGCTGGTCAGGTAAGAAATACAGCTATTTTTTTACGCCTAAGACCAATACTACTGTTTCAATATTTTCTGATATCAGCAGGCATGCGCACTCTTCTGAAAAGAAACTTTTGACAAAAGGCTTTATTTTTTTTGAAAAAAAAAAAAAAACATTGGTAATTATACTGTCTGATAAAAGTAAACAATAACACTTTGCCATCCAATAGGAATGAGGCTAGAATGTACTCTACGTTAAAGTCAGAGGTTCCAAATGATGTTTTAATATGATGTAGTGTTTAAAAAGGTCTATATTCCCAGCTTGTGGGTTCGAATCAAGCTCAGGTCGAGATAATTTCCAGATCAGTAGTACAACTAGCTCATACTCGACATGGCCTGAAGTATAAAGTGGACAGGGAGGCGCTTTGTGACAGACAGCGGCACCAAGTGTTCATGGGTGATCCATGAAAGCAAGGCTGTACAAATACATGTACATAACAACTGCCGCTGCCTCCATGTGCCTCGGGTGCCTGGTAGCATCCGCTCAACAACAGCTTGCAAGCTGATAGTATTTACTAACCCACCCAGTTTCCATTTCATCAGAATGTGAAAAACTTCCTTTTGAGATGGCCCCCTAACAAGGACAAAACGTGGAGGAATTACCTTGTTTGCCCCATTCTTCTGGATTCTTGTGCATAAAAGAACGAAACAGATAAGCATACACAGACTATTGAAATTTTGTAGGTTACAAAATGTAAATTTCATTGTTGCTATTGTGTAATTTTTTGGCTACAAAGAAAATATCTGCGTGGCAAACAACACAGTTTCACTTTAGCTTCCATATTTGTTTTGATTTCAAAATTAGCTCCGCAGCAAATTTAACTGTGCATTCCGATTAAATATAATTAAAACAGTGTTTTTATTGTACATTTATATTTTCATTTAAATACAATTTGTCATATTTTTACTTTCTTGTATTTAATATTTTCATTCAGTGATGCAACTGTTTATAATACTATTTTCGTCTTAAAATTGACAGAAAACGTATGCACTTTCCATTGGTTTAAAATATTTACTTCTGAACACTTTAGAATCAGGAAGCAAGAAATTGCAGACAGCTCAGATTCACACAGCAGAAACAACAGCAGAAAATAGAAGATTTGTTTTGCTCATTGTCAGGTAATAATTCTTAAAAATTGTATGAGCTTATCTTAGTTTACAGTTAGGCCTCAGCTACTACTGGAGAATGTCTGATTTTTTCCGGAGTTTTTACTTCATTTGTCTGTGATCAAAACTGAAACTGAAAGTCATTTGTCCTGATTTTAGCCTTCTTGTCACAAGCTCAGGTCACAAGAAACAGGGTTCCCACTGCATTTTGAAACTGAGGTTAAATCTGCTCTGTTTTGTTATTTTTGTACCCCCAGTGTATAGCAGCATATAGAGACTTTAATTTTAGGGGTACAAGACAAATTTTGGAGGTAAAGAAACCTCTGCAGAGGGTAAATGGGAATGCTGAAGAAAAGCCCCGATCAAGATATTTTTGTTAGATTTACACCAACACTGCCTGGCCCCAGGTTTTTACACCAGATGATGATGATAATTTATTGACTAAGTCACTTACATCATTTTAAAAATAATGTTTAAAGGGCTGTAAAACACCAGAATCAAAATCAGACACTCATGTGGATTAAGAGCTTCCAAGCTGACAGATACCAGAAAGTAGTTCTGGCAAAATCTTATCATCTTCTCCTGTTACCTCTGATGTTCCTCAAGGCACAGTTCTCAGACCTCTCTTATTCCTGATTTACATCAACAACCTGCCATCCTAAGTTTTCTCTACAGTTTGGCTCTTTGCGAATGATTGCCTGCTGTACAAAGTGATGTCAAGCCAGGAAGATGCGGCATCACTACAAGATGATCTTGACAGTCTTAAGGAATGGGAAAGGGATTGGCAAATGGCATTCAATCCCAACATGCAAACACATCAGGGTAACCAACAAACAGAAGATTGTCCAGTCAGCATATGAAATCCATGGCCAAGTATGCAAGGAAACTACCAAAGCTATTAGCCTAAGTACTTTGGAGTCACCATAGATAGTAAACTGGCCTGGAACAGCCATGTTGATGTGGTGACCAAGAGGGCCAACCAGACCATTTCCTTTGTACAGAGGAACATGTCAGCCTGTCCAAGCATCCAGTTACAAGTCCCTCATCTGACCTGAAGTCAAATATGCGGCTACAGTCTGGGACCCAAGACCAGTATCAACAAGGTTGAAGCAGTCCAGAGACATGCAACAAGATTCTGTCAGAGTGACTATCGCCGAACCAGCAGTATCACATCCATGTTACAGAATCTGGGTTGGGAAGATCTCAAGTCACGTCGTGAGCAGAGCAAGACCATCATGATGTACCTGATTGTCAATAACCGCGTAGAAATACCAGTCGAGAAATATCTCATCCATTCTGGCACATCTACTCGAGGCCACAAAAGTCGGTTGCTGGTTCCATTTTGCTCTGTCATTGCCTACAAGAGTTCCTTCTTCCTGTCAACAATATACCTCTGGAATGCTTTTCCAGCCTCTGTGGTAACTGCTCCAATGCTTGATGCCTTCAAGAGCTGCGTCAGCGTTGGACCTCCAGAGTATTGAACCTGGACATGATGTTTATCCTGTTTTTTAACCTGCACATAGAACCTTAATTCCTTCACAGATGTACATAGAATTACAGTGTGACTATGCTCAAGATTGGGCCCAGCACTTAAATAGAAGAAGAAAATATTTTACTGGTGATACATCAATAGACATTAATTCACCAGGGCCAACGATTGTGAAGACTAGTCTCTAGATCTCACAAGTGATGTGAATCTAGCAACAGGGTCCTCAGAACTTTCAGAGGATATCATAGATGCAGGGAGTGCATTCCAATCCCTAATGGTGTCTGGGAAGTAACCATGCTTGTAAATGTCAGTTCTAGCCTTTAAATGCCATTCCTACTCACCTATTTGGGGGTTGAAGGTTGTCACAAGTTATACTAGCTCTACCTTTCAGACCTTTAAATAGCAGTATGAGTTTACTACCATTGTGTCAAATTATCTCCAAATTATCACCTTGGGCTGCACAGTCTGTGTAAAACTAATAAAAATACCTTAAGATAATAAGATGAGGTGAAGCCCCTTGCTGAGGCACTTTTACCCACAACATATATACATGTATTTTTTGTCAAGTTTTCTTCTGTCTGTTATGCCATTAATTATTCTGTTGGCTATGGTCGCATTGTGCGGTTTCACTTCATAGTGTTTCTCTCAAGATATTGCTCAAACTTGATATTGCGTATGCAGGAGGTGACACCTAATAAACAAAGAGAAAGAGTATGAAAAGTACAAAATTAGGCCAAGTAAAAATATTGTGTGTTTCAGGTTTCCCTGGATCTGGAAGTAAAATTGCTGACTCAAATGTTTTTTCACATTCAAGAAAAAAAAAATAAATAAAAAAAGTGCCATTTCGGGGCCATTTTCATGCATGAAAGACATTGCTAGTCATTGCAGTCCATTCTTGTCATCACGTTGTAGACGCTTTCAGAAAGCAAAAGTCTGTAGACCTAGCATGCTTTCACAACAATGGCTGGGATTCTCTCAATTAAAGTGAGCAAATGCTCACACATTGATGGTGCTATTGACGTGCTGCTCCTCTTCCTAATGGTCTAAGCATACAAGATCTTTGTTGACAGCATCATCCACCACTAGACAAAGGCAAACTTACATCAACTGCAGCTTCATTGTCAAAGGGGAAAAAGGAAAAAAATCAAGTTGATTTTTTTCCACTTTCGATTTTGTTTCCAGTCATTTTTCGCTAAATGCAAGCCTGAATTTAAGTATTAAGCTACTTAAATTTTCTTTTGGTTTTCAGAAATATTCTGTCATTCAGGAGAAGACGGTGTTGCCAATATTCCTTTGATTAAATTTGCATTCCAACAGCCCACCTACCCTTCCTCTTGTTGCCCTGCCCTACCTAATAAAAGACTTGGGGAAATGTGACACTGGTTTGGGGGATGAACATACTAGGCCAGCACAAAGATATAAACTGAATGTGAAAATGCTATGTACAAACTCAGGGTGATTTTTCTTAGGAAACCAGAAACACACATTTATGTATACATGTATGTATATGTATGGGTGTAGTAAAATGCTAAGACTGTTAAATTAAATGTAAAACTTTGACATCTAAAATTGTGTAATCATTATTCTAAAAGACATCTGCTGATCTTGTTCAGTGGCAATAGCCTGCAAACTACTTCTCAAGATGTCTTTTTTGTTTGCTAGATGGTTAGGAGAATGTGTGAACAATAAACAGGTAGCAAAGATTTTGTTGACAGAAAGGTGTGAAAAATATGAAGTTATCAGAATGTTGCAAAAAACACCAAGTAGCGAAATTAGTGAATGGTCCACAAAGAATTTGTGGGGATCAGAGGGCAAAATTTAATAGCTCAAGGTGTTAAAGATCCATCATCCATTGATAAATACCAGGTTCGCCTTTAAATCATCTTATAATGAATCCACTTATAAAGAGGTGCTAGTGTTTATAGACAAACAGGAAGGGAATTCTAAAACCAGGGCACTAGATAAAGTCTCAGAAAAACCTCGTCTACACATTAGAACAACATCTTGACCTGATCTTGATAAAAGGTGCTCTGAATGTTTGTCATGATGGTTTCTAGGTCAGGTTTGAAACTGGGTCAATACCTACCTGCTTTTTTTTTTTTTTTCAAGAGAGCAACCTAGGTGTACTCTATTTACTCAGGCCTGTCTGTACCAGTAAATATGGTAGGTACAGCATCTGACAGACAAAAAATTAGATTCAAGATGTTTTTCATTTTCTTAATCTAGTAATAAGTGTTTGCTTTCACAGATAGCTTGGCCTACTCTTAGCACACAATGTAGACCAAGCTTTTTGTGAAAGCAAATACTTGATTGAAGTAATAGTAACCTTGAGCAGTATGGAAAATAGCATTGGACCAGTCCATGACCTTTCATAAAGTGTTTCCAGAGCAGTGGCAATCATTATGAGCCTAGACCACTACCCTTTATGACCATTATGTTGTAACTGGTTACATAAAATTGCTGCTATCTTATCAATGATGCAAATCATTATTAGTGACAACACCTTGGATCAGTATAACAACAGAATTTGCAACACCCAGTCCCACAAAATTGACACCATCACTGTCATTTCAAATAATCAATATCTTTTTCCAATAATCTGGGTATACAGGAAACTCTTTACACTTTACAACAATATATCATGTTTTATGATGGTTTAAAGGTCATGACCCCTAAAGAGGATAAATGTTGTATCCAAACAAAAATGTAAAGAATATATAGAAAATGCCCATAAATGGGCATTTTTCTATATAATCTTTTTATGGGCATTTTTCTATATAATCTTTACATTTTTGTTTAGAAACAACACTAATGTTAAGCTAACAAAAATGTATAGATTATATAGAACAACCATTTATGGTCCAAACAATTGTATACATTATATATAAAAAACAACAACATTTATTGTCATTTTTCTGTATAATCACATTCTGTTGTCAAGCTAACTTAGTTTTTGCTTTGGATCGAGCAGTAGGGGTACAAACAGGTTGTGGTCACAGGTATTATATATAGCTCTGGACAGCTAAGAGGAGGTGGCCACATAATATATTTCTATTTCTCCATGAAAACATATGTTGTGGGTACTCATTAGAAATGCCTCAGTGAGGTGGTTCTAATGAGGACCACAACATATATTTTTGGGAGAAATAAGAAAGATGTCAGTACTTTTTGGTTGGGAAAAAAAGGCATCTAATCTGGAGCTATGTGACATATATTTGGATACTGCAGTGTCCTTGTTTTTGTTTTACACCACTTTATGTTACTTAATTAGGGATATATTAAATATCTCAAATATTCAAGATAAGTCTGAAGTGCCTCAGCAATTCCTTTATACATGTAAGTATCTCTAGGCAGACCATTCACATGAAATGTCAAACCTTATTTCTCTGATAAATTAAAGAAAAAAAAAAAAACAAAAAAACAATTAAGACTGTTGTCTGCTATAATTTTTGTATCACACTTTAAATGCTTAACCCTTAAAGTGCCAATCAAAAGTGCAGCTGACAGCAGTTTTTTTTTTTTTTTTTTTTTTTTTTTTTGATTTTTAGAGAAAACAAGTAGTGACATTTCATTTCAGTTGTCTACTTGGCAGATGATTCACATAAAATGTCAAGATTTGTTTTATCTGAAAAATTAAAAAAAATTTTTGGAATGTCATCTGCTACAAATTTTGCATGGCGCTTTAAGGTTTAACAGGGGCATAGCCAGGATCTATATGAAGATGAATCCTAATAATAAAATGTCTGAAATTTGATGTGATCTGAACGAGTTTTAGGTGAAAATAAGGTTAAATTGCCATCTCACCATGGCTTCTACCTCATTATGTGCCTGGTTAATATTGTGGCATCAGAAATCTTCAATTTGTGGCAGTCAGGTAATTCCATGACAGTATGATTTGCCATAATCAACAATTACTATTCTTATTGTATACACTTCCCTATATGTTTAATCTCTGCTATGCATCTAGTAAGATGTGAATATCTCCCAAATATATTAACCCATTTTAGACAAACAGACTCCCCTGCATAATATATTGGAAGAGTCCAATTTTAGATATCTGAGGCTATGTGATTTAGATATTCCTAGAGAAAAATAGCTAAACTATTTGCAAACAGGAGAGACCCTGATTGGGGCATCTAATCTGGGTCTGCACTGTTTGCTAATTACCCTTTTTTGGTTCTCCAGACTAAAATGGGTGAAGAAATGACGTCAGACACATTTGGTTGTCAGAATAAGAATGTGAAAGTAGGTTCTTTCTTTATACACCCCTCCCACAACCCCTCAAACAAAGTCTTACAGGGGGTATAGGACTGTTCATTGCTGGATTATCTGTCCTTGGCACTTTAATCTGTCTGTCTGTGATGTGATCTACAGTTGTCTCCCCCTAGTGTGCATCTGCCTGTCCATCACTTAATAGTGTCCAATCCTTAATTTAAAATTGTTAATGGTATTTTCACGAAATTTTGTATATATGACTAAGAAGCATGATCAGTTGACATGCAGAGAGAATCATTATTCCATTTTCATTTTTTTATCTGGGATGAGAACAAAAAAAAAAATAAATAAATGGAACAAATGGTGAAACTTAAGTTTATCTTGGAGAATTATTTCACTAATTGGCCTTTAATTTTGACAAACAAAGGTCTGTGTTAAGCAGATCCCCTCCCTGTTGGAAAACCTCCAACTAAAGGATCAACCATGTGTTTGGAAATTCTGAGATGCTCCCAAAGGCCTGAAAAGATAAAAAGTCACAAACAGCAGGAATCATTGTACAGATGAGAAAGGGTTAAAATGGGGCACACAATTTCATGCAACTTGATAGTTTGTATGGTTATTGTCCTAAACTTTTGGACACTAACT
Organism: Anodontia alba; assembly: GCA_964016985.1. Lineage (NCBI taxonomy): Eukaryota > Metazoa > Mollusca > Bivalvia > Lucinida > Lucinidae > Anodontia > Anodontia alba. The sequence continues at coordinate 137,838,473 of OZ024822.1, read as the reverse complement.
TTTCTGATAAAGTGGTTTATACAAACAGTGCAGGCCCAGATCAAACTGTTCCTAAAGTGATTTTCCAACAAAGAAAAAAAATGCAAAAAAAAAAAAAAAAAAAAAAAAGAAAAAAAAAAAGGATTAAATAATTTTTTCAAAATTTTAGAATTTTACTGTTCATCTGTTTTCAAAACAGGGAGATAATCGTTGGTTTTTCAAGTGTAATTTCACCATAGGGTTAAATATTTGATGGCTTTCATTACAACAGTATGCAGACAAAAAATTTTAACCTTCACCCTGCTGAATTTAAGTAGCAGCAGACATTTGTAAATATGTTTCTTATCTGTTCCAGAAAACAGGGTTTGACATTTCTGCAAATTGTCAGGAAAAGTATCATCAATTTAAATAACCAACAGACATTTTAAAAATATTTTCTTGTTTGTTTGGTTTTAGCTCACCTGAGCTATGCTCAGGATGAACTATAGTGATCACTTTTTGTCCGTCGTCCGTCCGTTAACACTTTTAAACGACAACTCCTCCAAAGCCATTGATGGGATTTGTCCTTAATTTGGTTAGAATGTTGCTTTGGTAGGGGGATTTAAAAATAGCTAAAATTATGGTGATCTGGCTGGTTGCCATTGCAACAGAAAGCTCCCATAGACTTATAATGGGAAAATGGTTAAATTACATTTTCTCCATAACCAGTGATATTTGGCAGTTATAATCATCTGATGATTGTCTACCCAGTTTATGTGTTTTATGACCAGCAGCCATTTTGTTTGGTTGCCATGGCAACATTTAATTCAGAAAAAGGAATTTTTTAAATGACAACTCCTTCAAAAATGCTGAAGCAGTATGACTCTAATTTGGTACAAATGTTGCTTGGGTAAGGGCAATCCAAAATAGCTTAAACTATGGTGGTCTGCCTCTTGGCCTGGTTGCCATGGCAACAGAAAACTCCCATAGACTTGTAATGGAGAATGGTTAAATTGCATTTTCTCCATGACCACTGAAGTGAAGTGAACCATATTTGGCAGTTATTATCATCTGATGATTGTCTACCCAGTTTATGTGTTTATGACCAGTGGCCATTTTGTTTGGTTGTCATGGCAACATTTAATCTTAAAAAGGAATTTTTAAATGACAATTAACTCCTTCAAAACCACTGAAGCAGTATGACTCTAATTTGGAACAAATGTTGCTTTTGGTTAGGGCAATTCAAAATAAGTGAAATTGTGGTGATCTGTCTCTTGGTTTGGTTACCATGGCAACAGAAAGCTCCCATTGACTTATAATGGGAAAATGGCTAAATTGCATTTTCTCCATAACCAGTGAAGTCATGTGAACCATATTTGGCAGTTATGATCATTAGATGATTGTCTACTCAGTTTATGTGTTTGATGACCAGTGGCCATTTTGTTTGGTTGCCATGGCAACATTAAATTTAAAAAATACTGAAGCAGTATGACTCTCATTTTGTACAAATGTTGCTTGGCTAAAGACAATTCAAAGTAGAGAAAAGTTTGGCGGTCTGCTTCTTTGTTTGGTTGCCATGGCAACAGAAAGCTTCCATAGACTTATAATAGGAAAGTGGTCAAATTGCATTTTCTCCATAACCAGTGAAGTGATGTGAGCCATATTTGGCAGTTATGATCATCTGATGATTGTCTACTCAGTATGTGTTTTATAACCAGTGGCCATTTTGTTTGGTTACCGTGGCAACATTCAATTTTGAAAAAAGGAATTTTTTTAAATGACAACTCCTTCAAAACCACTAAGCAGTATGACTCTAATTTAAAATAGCTAAAATTATAGTGATCTACCTCTTGGTTTGATTGTCATGGCAACAGAAAGCTCCTATAGACTTATAATGGGAAAACGATTAAATTGCACTTTCTCCATAACCAGTGAAGTGATTTGAGACATATTTGGCAGTTATGATCATCTGATGATTGTCTATCCAGTTTGTATGTTTTATGACTGGTGACCATTTTGTTTGGTTGCCACAGCATCATTCAATTTTGGAAAATGACTTTTTCAAATGAAACCATTCAAGCAGTATGACTCTAATTTGGTACAAAAGTTGCTTGAGTAAGGGCAATTCAAAATAGCTAAAATATTCTCTTGGTTTGGTTGCCATGGCAGCAGAAAGCTTCCATTGACTTATAATGGGAAAAAAAGGTTAAATTGCATTTTTATGCCTCGCCACTAAAAGTGGCAAGTGTATTATGTTATACCGTCCAAAATTTTGAGTGTCAGTCTGTCTGTCCGGGCGAACATCCAAGGTTTAGGGCCAATTTTGGGCTATTTTGGACATAATTTTGAGGTATTTTGAGGTTTATTCCATTGTAAATGCATTAGCTAGCCCCTAAACCAAAAACTTATAATTAAAGAAGAAGAATGCGTAAAAAAAACACATTCTTCTTCTTCAAAACCAAGAATTGCTTAAATGATGATCCTTTCATTAGTTGCAATGACAGAATAAAAAAAATGTTGCATAACAAATGCATATCTGCAGTGGCTATTTCACTCAGGTGAGCGAGCCGTGGCCCGTGGGCCTCTTTTTTTTTTTTGCTATTTTTTTGTCCTTTTTAGCTCACCTGAGCACGAAGTGCTCATGGTGAGCTATTGTGGTCAGTCAATGTCCCTCGTCCGTCGTCCGTCGTGCGGCGTCAACAATTGCTTTAAAAGCCTACTCCTCCTACACCCCTGGGCCAATTGACTTGATACTTGGTAGGAAGCATCGGGGTGACTTGCAGATCAAAAATAGCTAAAATCGTTCCGATCGGAAATCCAAGATGGCCGCCATCTTGAAAATCTATTTTTCGCTTCTTCACCTAAACCGAAAGGCCAATTGACTCCAAACTTGCTAGGAACCATCAGGGTGACTTGTAGATCAAAAATAGCTAAAATCGTGCCGATCGGAAATCCAAGATGGCCGCCATGGCCGCCATCTTGAAAATCTATTTTTCGCTTCTTCTCCTGAACCGAAAGGCCAGTTGACTCCAAACTTGCTAGGAAGCATCAGGGTGACTTGTAGATCAAAAATAGCTAAAATCTTGCAGATCGGAAATCCAAGATGGCCGCCATGGCCGCCATCTTGAAAATCTATTTTTCGCTTCTTCTCTTGAACCGAAAGGCCAGTTGACTCCAAACTTGCTAGGAAGCATCAGGGTGACTTGTAGATCAAAAATAGCTAAAATCTTGCAGATCGGAAATCCAAGATGGCCGCCATGGCCGCCATCTTGAAAATCTATTTTTCGCTTCTTCTCCTGAACCGAAAGGCCAGTTGACTCCAAACTTGCTAGGAAGCATCAGGGTGACTTGTAGATCAAAAATAGCTAAAATCGTGCCGATCGGAAATCCAAGATGGCCGCCATCTTGAAAATCTATTTTTCGCTTCTTCTCCTGAACCGAAAGGCCAATTGATTCCAAATTTGCTAGGAAGCATCAGGGTGACTTGTAGATCAAAAGTAGCTAAAATCGTGACAATTGGAAATCCAAGATGGCCGCCATGCCGGCCATCTTGAAAATCTATTTTTTTTTGCTTCTTCTCCTGAACCGAAAGGCCAATTGATTCCAAATTTGCTAGGAAGCATCAGGGTGACTTGTAGATCAAAAGTAGCTAAAATCGTGCCGATTGGAAATCCAAGATGGCCGCCATGGCCGCCATCTTGAAAATCTATTTTTCGCTTCTACTCCTAAACCCAAAAGCCAATTGACTCCAAATTTGGTAGGAGGCATTGAGGTGACTTATAGATCAAAAATAGCTAAAATCATGCCTATCGGAAATCCAAGATGGCTGCCATGGCAGCCATCTTGAAAATCTATTTTTCGCTTCTTCTCCTGAACCGAAAGGCCAATTGACTCCAAACTTGGTAGGAAGCATCGGGGTGACTTGTAGATCAAAAATAGATAAAATCATGCCGATCGTAAAACCAGGATGGGCGCCATGGCCGCCATCTTGAAAATCTATTTTTCGCTTCTTCTCCTGAACCGAAAGGCCAGTTGACTCGAAACTTGGTAAGAAGCATTTGGGTGACTTGTAGATCAAAAATAGCTAAAATCATGCCGATCGTAAATCCAAGATGGCCGCCATGGCAGCTATCTTGAAAATCTATTTTTCGCTTCTTCTCCTAAACCCAAAAGTCACTTGACTCGAAACTTAGTAGGAAGCATCAGAGTGACTTGTAGATCAAATATAGCTAAAATCGTTCTGATCAGAAATCCCAGATGGCCACCATGGCCGCCATCTTGAAAATCTATATTTAGCTTCTTCTCCTGCACTGAAAGGCCAATTGACTCCAAACTTCGTAGGAGACATTGGGGTGACTTGTAGATCAAAAATAGCTAAAATCATGCCAATCGGATATCCAAGATGGCCACCATGGCAGCCATCTTGAAAATCTATTTTTCGCCTCTTCTCCTGAACTGAAAGGCCAGTTGACTCGAAACTTGGTAGGAAGTATTGGGGTGACTCGTAGATCAAAAACAGCTAAAATCGTGCCGATTGTAAATCGAAGCTGGCTGCCATTTAGAGTTTGTTCAAATGATCACGCTCAATTGACTGGCATGCCATATATCTTCTTCTTCAAAATAAAGAACTGCTTAAATGATGATCTTTTCATTAGTTGCGATGACAGGATTGGAAAAATGTTGCATAACATCTGCATATCTGCAGTGGCTATGTCACTCAGGTGAGCGACCCGTGGCCCGTGGGCCTCTTGTTTTCTTTCTTAGAAAACAGAGCTTAATGATATTTCTGCAAATTGTTGGCTGTGGAGACAGATTTACAAATGTACATGAAGTGTCAAGTTATATGGATACAATTTGCATGAAGTGTCAAGCTTCGTTTTCCATGGAAAATAAGAAAAACATCTTCAATTTGTCATCTGATTTTACCAAGAGAGTGCTAAAAATTAATCTTGACCACTGTCTGGGGTGATTCAGCAGATGTCAAATTGTTAATATTTTTCTTATTTTTCCCAGAAAATAGACCTTGACTTTTCATGAAAATTTTCTCCTCAAGAGACCATTTGCATGAAACATCAAAGCCTTTTTCCTGGGTAAAAAATGAAAAAATATTTCAGATTGTCGTCTACTGAAATTTTTACCCAGTATGCTAAGTGGTAATGAATTGCAGTTCCTGTAAGATCTGTCTTGTCAGGTTTTATTCAGTCTAAATAAAATTTGATTGTCATGGAATCAGTCATTGAATTCTATGCTTATCTGCTTCCATGGCATATTGATTTTGGTTAATACTTTGCATGCTGGGTAAAATTTTTAGCAGGCACCATTTTGAAATATTTTTTCTTATTTTTTCCAGAAAACAGGATTTGACATTTCATGCAAATTGTCTCCATTTAAGATAATTTGCATGAAATGTCAAAACCTGTTTTCTTTGGAAAATAAGAAAAAATATCATCAATTTTTTGTCTGCTGAGTAATTTAGCCAGAGTGCTAAGTGTATAGGCATGTCTGAACAGTTTAGGAGGTTTTATTTTATATAAAACAGATTTGTCAGTCAAATTACAAAAGTTCGGGTCAGAATGCGCATTGTATGGTAGTCAAGGTTACATCCTACAGTAATTATATCATCCTCACAATAGGCGACATATTGTTTTTGGTCAGGATCACATTAGCTAGGTTTGGCTTCAGCATGACAGTATCTTGTATGAATAATATCTCTTGAAGCAGTTGGCTGATTTTAATCAAACGCATCATTGGAACAAGCTTTAGAGCTAGTTAGATTTTGTCAAGTGGTAAGCACTCCCCATTTCGGTTCACAAGTTCCTGGGTTTGAATCCCGGTGGAGGCAGTATTCAGCTCATGACTGTATGGTGCTTCATTGTGCATATTACTTAAATAATGTTGAAATGGACTTATGTACCCTTGTCCTGCTGAACCTGGATATACCCTGCCTTTGCAAACAGTGTAGATCCAGATCAGTTGGCTTCTGAAGAAGCCATCTGATCTGAATCTGCACTGTTTGCCATTTAGTACATGAATTTATATCAACAATCTGGATCAAGGAATCTGATTGGCTTACAGTTAGAAGTAGGCGTGGCATCTTAATTTATTCAGCAGGACAAAAGTTAAAACACCAACTCATCTTCACAGTTAGATTTTGGTAACCGTGACTTCATTTTCAAGGTCAGCAAAGGACAAATTGTGTTCAGTTTATATCAGTTGTATGAACAGATTATGCAGCACCTGATCTGGGCCTTCAATGTTTGCTCAGTCATGTCTGTCCCAGTACTTGCAGAAAATACCATAACTTTAAAAAATATGCATAGGTACATGTAGAGTAGCTAGATGAATATCAATTTTTGGACAAATGAATTTTTGACAGATTTTGACTGAAATAAGTACATGTAATAAGTTTTAGCTCACCAGAGCCAAAGCTTCTGGGGAGCATAATAGGTCGAGGTCATTTTCTGTCCTTGGTTCTATGTAACTCAGCTTCAATGATTTTGAAATATTTTCCAAAACTTTTGAGTTGATTAAAACAAATTGCTTATAGAGCCTCAACAGGGTTTGGAAATCAAAGTTTTTCTTGAGATCTGGGTCAAATGGCAGGAATGGCAATCGATCATAAATGGTAAAAAGGATTTGAAATTCTTCATCTCAAGAACTGAAAGGCTGATGACCTAGAAACTTTGGTTGCCTTTGACCTATTTTACATCAAGGTCGATTTAGGTCTCCTAGAATTTTGTGTGACTCTGACCGTTTACCTCTTGTTTATATTTTCATAGCCCTGAAAACAAATATTTTTATTGTCCCCCGCCTTTTTGAAGAAAAGTGGAGGGACACTGTTTTTGGTTTTCCGTGGGGCGTGGCACGTGGTGCGTGGTTCCAAATTTTTAGTAGGTACTTTGTCCCCTTAACTCCTCCCACAGTTTTTGTCCGATCCTTTTGAAACTTTACAGGTGTTTTAAGGATGATCTGAAGATGTGCATGTGGTTTTTTCAGAATCATGAAATAATTTTTTATTACTTTTTCTGCATTTTTAACTTAGACATTTTTTGAGTTCTAATATTACAGAAGTCTATAGGGAATAGGTACCTTGTCCCCTTAACTCCTCCCTAAGTTTTTGGCCGATGCTTTTGAAACTTTACATGGGCTTTTAGGATGGCCTGAAGATATGCATGTGGTTTTTTCAGAATCCTGAAATAATTTTTTATCACTTTTTCCGCATTTTTAACTTAGACATTTTTTGAGTTCTAATACTACAGATGTATATAGGGAGCAGGTACCTTGTCCCCTTAACTCCTCCCACAGTTTTTGGCTGATCCTTTTGAAATTTTACAGGTGCTTTAAGGATGGTCTGAAGATATGCATGTGGTTTTTTCAGAATCCTGAAATTATTTTTTATCACTTTTTACATGTTTTGAACTTAGGCATTTTTTGAGTTCTAATATTACAGAAGTCTATAGGGAGTAGGTACCTTGTCCCCTTAACTCCTCCCACAGTTTTTGGCCTATCCTTTTGAAACTTTACTTGGGCTTTTAGGATGGCCTGAAAATATGCAGGTGGATTTTTCAGAATCCTGAAATATTTTTTATTACTTTTTCTGCATTTTTAACTTAGACATTTTTTGAGTTCTAATATTACAGAAGTGTATAGGGTGCAGGTACCTTGTCCCGTTAACTCCTCCCACAGTTTTTGTTTGATCCTTTTGAAACTTTACAAGGGCTTTTAGGATGGCCTGAAGATATGCATGTACTTTTTTCAGAATCCTGAAATAATTTTTTACCACTTTTTCTGCATTTTTAACTTAGACATTTTTTTAGTTCTAATAGTACAGTAGCGTATAGGGAGTAGGTACCTTGACCCCGTAACTCCTACCACAGTTTTAAGCCGATCCTTTGAAACTTTACATGTGCTTTAAGGATGGTCTGAAGATATGATGTGGTTTTTTCAGAATCTTGAAATTATTTTTTATTACTGGTTTCCTGTTCAATACTTAGGTAATAGATATAAATAACCAATGGTCCTCTGGTTAACTTTACCATTTTTAACACCTCAAATAAAAATAAGACAGGGGACATAAATTCCCCATGGAATTTGCTTGTTGTATCATGTTTTATACCCAGCATTTCAGTATGTAATTGTATGATACTAGTAATTAGTCAGTGAATTATTCAGTCTCAGAACTATATCTTTGGATGGCTTCCTGTTTTGCTGCAAAATAAAATTATGTCCATAAAGGGGACACAAACCAGACCAGCCTAAAGTTATGTTGCCATTATGGTAAGAATTTGACTTCCATGTTGCTAATGAACGCACTGAGTGGGGCCATTTTCTGATTTTATTCAGTTTTCTTACAACCAAGTTGAAACAGTTTTGAGAGTCATTTTAACCTGACACTAACAACTTCAGCATTTGGTATTTAGAAATATTCAGCTCACCTGAGCTATGCCCTGTGCATACTTTAAGTCTTGGCTAGACCTCCTGAGCCATACAGTAGGATTGACTCCTGAAACTTCACATATGGTTATATCAGACAAGTGTGTCCCGAACAAGAATAGCAACATTTGCTTCCTTAGTTTTTGAGCAATCTGCCCTTGGTAAAAATTTATGTCCAAACTTAACACCTGAACAGTATGGATTAGATTTCAGGCTTTGTAGCATTCTTAAAATTCCTAATTTTTCTCAGACCCTAAAATTCCTTAAAAAAAAAAATCAATTTGGCCAGATTTTAGTAAAAAAAACAAAACAAAAATAAAAAAAGCCCCAAACTTTCGTAATTTTCCTTAGTTTCCAGCCTTCATCTGCTTAAAATCTGGATAAATGCTTTGGCTTATGGGAAAAGATCGAGGATGGTGACAAAATTGATTAGATTTTTTTTTTCCTATTTTTCCTGAATACTCCTTTGTCAAAGCCTATTTTCTGAAAATAATACGAAAATATATTTAAAAATGTTTGTTGAAATCATTACCCAGCATGGGAATGCTTAGCATGCTAGATAAAAATTTCAGCAGACAACATTTTGAAAATATTTTTATTTTTCCCGGAAATTAGGCTTTAACATTTCATCCAAAGGGAGAAATATCAAAGCCTATTTTATGAAGAAAATAAGAAAAACTATTGTCAGTTTGTCTTCTGCCAACCCAGGCAGCATTCTACGTAAATCTATTTCGGGCCGTCATCGGCCCGTCAGGGTAGCTGACGGGCCGATGACGGCCCGATGTAGATTTACGTAGAATGCTAGCTGGGAAATTAGCTGAAAGATAGGTAAAAAGTTATCAATGGTTTCATAGTTTGCAAGTCATATCTAGTATTTACAATGAATTGAGCCAGTGCATGACAAAATCTACAATAAGACTTGTGTGACCAGCAAAGACTCAGATCAGCCTGTACATTCGCCCAGTATGGCAAGGGTGTTTATCTCTTTGGACAGCCTGCAGGCTGTAGAAGGCACATGTGATCAGCAAAAACTCTGATCAATCTCCACAGATGCGAAGGCTGATATGAGTCTTCGCTGGTCGCCCAAGTCACACAAGTCTTATTGTAGGTTTTGTCATGTGCTGGCTCAGTTTATTTCCTCCACTAAGTATTTGAGTGGTAATTGCATCATATTTATTATGTATTTACTCTAAATTTTGAGACTTTTTTACTCCTCACTATTGCCAGCCTCGGTGGCTCAGTTGAATGCGCCATCCGACTGGAGACCAGAAGGTTGCGGGTTCAACCCCCGCCGAGGTTGACAACATTCTTTTGTGGAGATTGATCATGAAATATTTTCTGCGGTCATTCTCTCCCTTCCGCTTATTCAAGAAGGGCAGTTGTCAGTTTCTGGCGAAAGAATGTGCACAATACTGGTTAACAGCTTAGAGGACTAAGCCTGCCCAGTAAACGTGTGGTTAGGTAAACTGACAGCGCTCGACATGACCCCATTGGGTTGACTGGGCCGTAAAACCTCAACACAAACAAACCTCACTATTCTCATGAGATATACACTAATGAGGAGGAGGAGTACCGTATTTACCCTAAGTATTCAGACATCTCATCTCCTTACCATATATGTTCTAAAATTTGAACCAGTACAATCCACTACCCGATTTGTGTCTAAAAATTGCTGGATGAGTGGCAAACAGTGTAGACCCAGATGAGACGCCGCGTTCTGCGGCGTCTCATCTGGGTCTAAACTGTTTGCTCAGGCCTGTCTGTCCGAATACGTACGGTAAATATGGTATTTGATGATAATTCTGTGATAATTGTCCTTAGTTGGCCATTAAAACATATGTTGTGGGTACTTCTTAGAGTGCCTCAGAGAGACACTTCTAATGAGTACCTACAACTAATGTTTTTTTATGGAGAAATAAGAAGACTTATCACAGGATTACCACCAAATACTCAACCTTAACAAGTGCTCTGCACACCTGTCCTAAAATTTGAACAAGTTGATTTTACTACATGTTGATGTGTCTCAAAACTGCTAGATGAGTGGCAAAGTGTGTTGACCCTTATCAGATACCACATTCTTTGGCATCTGATCTGGGTGTACACTATTGGCTCATGATCAGGACGATACAAAAGGTTAAAATGGAACTTTCCTATGTCTAGTTAGAGTCATGAAAAAAAACCTTCAACACATTTGAACAGCAAAATTTGTACATTTAGATAAGTTGCATTTTGCAACCAACAAGTACTGAAATTTTTTTCATGTTTCTACAAAAACATGTCTTAAAGGCTACCAGTATTTAGCAATAATCTTTACTTGAAGACCAGTGTTTCAGGTTCCGTAAATGGGAAAAAGGTGTAAATTTACGTTTGTTGAGCAAGCACCTGTCTTTAGCAATCACTGTTTGTCTTTTCTTCAGGTGCTTTCTTAACCCTTGTCCTGCTGAATAAATTAAGATGCCACTCCCAACTAGATTACTTGATCCAGCTTGTTGATATAAATTCACATACTTAATGGCAAACAATGCAGATCCAGATCAGAAGCCAACTGATCTGGATCTACACTGTTTGCAAAGGCAGGGCATATCTGATTTCAGCAGGACAAGGGTTAACACAGGTTTGACGGTATGTTGTTGGTATTCATAAGAAGCACTTCTGATCTGGAAACTACTCTTGTAGTAATGCTAAATGCCTAGAACAGCCCATTGGGCATTTCTTGGTTGTAGATAGTTGCTAGGTAATGTAATATATATTAGATTAGAGTGAAGGTCCTGTTCAGAGCTGAGACTGAATTAACAACGTACAACATCATTGCTCACAGATCAACTGTTCCAGGCATAGAGCTAGAATAGACACTTTTTTTCAACCAAAGAAGTAAAAATATTATTCTTATTGCTGCATGAAAACATATATATCATTATGTTGTAGATACTCATTAGAAGTGCCTTGCCAAATCAATTCTAATAAGTATCCACAACATATGTTTTTAAGCAAAACATGAAATATAGTGGATATTTATTCTTTTACTGTGAATACCATAAATATTGTCATCGAGTGAAATGAAAACATCAGTATTTTCACGAGTGCGAAGCACGAGTGAAAATTTGAATGTTTTCATTACACAAGATGAAAATGTTTATGGTATTCACTGAAAAAGAGTAAATTTTCTTTTTATTTTATTGTTTATACGTCAATGCGCGTTTCTGATGTCATAAGTAACGTCACCAAACAAAACATGAAGGTCATGGCGTCGACGCTCAACCGCTGGAGAAACAAAAACAGAAAGTTTCGGCAAATCAAAATAATTTTGATACCAAAATGTTCCTTACATTCTAACTAAGAAAATGCAAACCAACACTTGATAGATTAGTTCAGAAGCAAAGAAGTTAGAGGTGTTCAAAAATCTGAAGTGGAGGTAACATCCCCTTCTGAAACAGTGAAGAAAACCGAAGTCATCCAAAGCGAAGAGTGAAAATATAAATCGTATCATTCACTATAGTGAAATGATACGATATCAATTCACTAGTGATTGATACCACTTTTATTTTCATCAGATATACACTGATTTCACCGCTGACAATAAAATAAAAGAAAGTATTTTTACCTTATACCCGTCCTCTTATATAGAGCTGTCAAGATAAGACAATCAGTCAGAAAGTATTTATAAATTTCTTATTTCTCTGCTAAAACATTTGTTCTGGGCACTCATTAGAAGCATCTCTGTGCTGTTTATCTCCCGCTTACCTAGAACTATGTCCTGATATGAGGGTGTTCAGATAAACATTTTTTTTATTCATAGGTTTAAGTAAGAGTGGGTACCCACTATCATGTAAATAGTTTTCTTATTTCTGGACGAAAACATGTGGGTATTCATTAGAAGCGCCTTGTTGAGGCGCTTCTAATGAGAATGCATAATATATGTTTTAGTCAAGAAATAAGAAAAATGTAGATTTTTTTGTTTGAAAAAAGCGCCTTAATTATCAAGAGCAATCTTGGTGGTCGGGTGGGGCAAAGGTGTCATGTATCTTATGTCACTGGGGCATCCAACTGATATTGGCTTACAGTTGGGCAAGGCCTGCTCTCCTTGTAGCAGGTAAGGGTAGGGAGGTGATGTTTTTATTTCTTCTGTTTCTTCTCTTTCATTCCTGTTCCTCTTTCTTCCCTGTTCCTCTCTTTCATCTCTTCTGCTATCTCTTCTGTTTCTTTTCTCCCTTTCTCTGGGAGACGACACAAAATGACCCACAAGGGTTGACATGTCGTTAAACCCCAACACTTATTGCTTTACAAAATAATTGTACATGCATGTTGTTGATACTCATTAGAAATACCTCATGGAGTACCCACAGTGTACAATGTAAGTTTTCATGGAGAAATGCTGTATTTACCTTAAGTATTTGGACACCATGTTTCCTGACTTACGTGTTTTAACCCTAGTCCTGCTGAACCCGGATATGTCATGCCTTTGCAAACAGTGTAGATCCAGATCAGTTGGCTTCTGAAGAAGCCAACTCATCTGGATCTGCACTGTTTGCTATTAAGTATATGAATTTATATCAACAATCTGGATCAAGTCATCTGATTTGCTGAAAGTTAGAAATTGGCATGGCATCTTAATTTATTCAACATGACAAGGATTAAAATGCGAAAAAAAAAATCATTTTATTACCTGTTAATGTGTCTAAAATCTGCTGGATGAGTGGTAACTGATCGGGGTCTACAAGTGTTGCTCAAACCTGTCACTACTTATGGTTATTACGGTACATTTATACTTGTCTGATTGTCTGTTTAGTCAGAGTCATGGAAAAAGAAATATTTGAACAGCAAAATTCGACCTCTACATAAGGTGCTTTTTAGGACCACCAAGTACTGATATTTTTCTGCTTCACAAAAACATACGTTTGGATATATACCCATTAACAGTGCCTGAGCAAAGTACCAAAAACGATGTTTTCTTGGGAGAAATAAGAAAATATCAGTTCTTTTTTGTTGGAAAATAAAAGTGCTTTATCTTGAGATATGAGTCAGTCTAGTTTATGATTGGAAAAACTACCATAAGAATCATAGGTATTTGGACAGATAGACCTGAGCAAACAGTGTAGTCTGAGATCAGATGCCACAGAATGTGGCGTCTGATCTCAGTCTACACTGTTTGCCTTTCATCCTGCAGTCTTCAGACATATCAACAAGTAGCAAAAATTTTAGGACAAGTTTGGTAAAGGGCTAAAGTGTCCTAATTCTTAGATTATATATGGTATCAAGGCTAAAGCTGTGGTTGTAAGACAATTTTCTGGTGTCTTCAAGTTGAGGATGATACCAGTATTCTCAAGAGTTGTAATCAATAGGCTTATATGAGACAATAAATCGCAGTTTATTGCACAGTACACTAGTAGCTGTCATTTGCAGTCTATTGTAATCATCAGACCTGTTAAAAGGATGTTAAATTGTGGATTATTTTCAAAAGAATTTACATAAAGTTTTGAATGCTTTATCTGCACCATAATAGATTGAAATAAAAAAAAAAAAAAGGCTGACAGGGACTGTTTCAGTTGTTACATAAGGCATTTGTTTCGTTATTACCCTTGTCCTGCTGAATAAATTGAGAAGCCACACCCATTTCTAATTTTCAGCCAATCAGATTACTTGATCAAGGTTGTTGATATAGATTCACATACTGAATGGCAAACAGTGCAGATCCAGATCAGTTGGCTTTTTCAGAAGCCAACTGATCTGGATCTACACTGTTTGCAAAGGTAGGGTATATCCGGGTTCAGCAGGACAAGGTTTAATCAAGAAAATAGGGATAGACAACAGAACGAACAACCAATGGTACCTTTAACACTTGTCTCGCTGAACCCGGATATGCCCTAGCTGCCTTTGCAAACCATGTAGATCCAGATCAGTTGACTTCTGAAGATCTGCACTTTTTGCCATTCAGTAGGTGAATTTTTATCAAAAATTTGGATTAAGTGATGTGATTGGCTGACAATTAGAAATGGGCGTAGCATCTTAATTTTTTTCAACCTGACAAGAGTGAACTTGTTTTGTTATTGTTCGTTTCTTATTTCTTCTTCTTTTGGTGCCTTAGGAAGACTGTGCTTATGATTGTGGCATTTCCTGGGTATTTTCATTTACATTTTTTGTTCAAATGGTCATGCTTTGCGACAACAAGGGGGTGGGGGGGAACCTACATTATTAAAAATAGTGAAAAAGACTATAAATTTTTGCGAAATGGACCTGTTCAAATCGATAAGTTGCTATCGTTTTTCCAATTCATTATTCGGATAAAAACAAGGATAGGCTCAGAGAATGTAGCAAGAAACAAGGCATCTATATTGGCAAACATGATGCCTAACCGTATTGTCATTGCTGAGAACACTCACATACAATTACTCATAAAGTTTTGTGCCTGAGTATTCTCAAGGATGACAATACGGTAGTACATCAAATATACTAATATAAGTACTTTCATCCTCATATACACAAAACAAAATAATAAAAATGACTAACTGATTTGAATGGGCCTTTTCACAAAAGTCCATTGTCATTTTCACTAATTAGTATGACATAGGTTTCCCCATTTGGACAAAGATTGCTGAATTCATTCATATAGCATTGGGGATATGAGGTCTACCAGATTTGCTTAATGCTTAGCATGCTGGTTAATATTTTCAGAAGACAACTTAATTAAATATTTTTCCCAGAAAACAGGATTTGGCATTTCATGCAAATTTTCTAAGGAGACAATTTGCATGAAAATAACAAAGCCTGTTTTCTTGGAAAGCTAAAAAAAAAATATCATTAAATGTTCACCAAATTTCATTGGGAGCCTTGTGTTGAATTGATATTGAGAGTGTATTCAAACGGTTGCACTCTACTGACCAAGATGGCAGCCATAGTAAAAAACATATGCCTTGTTTTCCAGAACCAAGGCAGCTCTGAGGCTGAATATTGGTGCATAGCCCAGTTTGTTCAGAACCTAATTCTTTGATAAGAGTTGGAGTTTTACACAAAGTCAACATTGTTACAGTCATGTTGATACAATCATGTTGAGCCAGTCCCATAACCTACTCAACCTTTTCCTGGCCATTGTTTTCAGTATTTGTGCACATACTTTCACCAGTAATTGTCAACTGCCCTTCTTGAATCAGAGGAATGGGGGAGAGTACTGTAAATGTCCTAAAAATTCGAACACCAAAGTGTCTGATAAAATGACATATGCAAACAGTGCAGACCCAGATCAGACTGCTCCTGAAGGAGCTGTCTGATCAGGGTCTGTTTGCCATTCCACTAAGTATTTTAAGAAACAAGTGCATAAGAAGCATAATTTAGGCCAGAGTAGTAGAGAATAAAGTGTTCGAAATTTTAGGACATTTACCGTAACCATAGAAATTATTTCATGGTCAGTCTCCATGAATGTTATGCATTTGAGCTGGGATTTGAACTTACAACCCCTGGATCTGCAGTCATATGTGCCACTGACTGCACTACATGTATTAACTCTGCATGCTGGGTAATTTTGCTTGCTTTTTTGTCGTCAATGGATTTTTTTTTAACCCTTGTCCTGCTGAATAAATTAAGATGCCACGCCCACCTAATTTTCAGCCAGTCAGATTATTTGATCCAGATTTTTGTTATAAATTTGCATACTTGATGGCAAACAGTGCAGATCCAGATCAGTTGGCTTCTTCAGAAGCCAACTGATCTGGATCAACACTGTTTGCAAAACAGGGTATATCCTGGCTCAGCAGGACAAGGGTTAAATTAAATTTTTCAAAAAAATCTTTCAGGAATATCATCAGAGTATCAAACAGTTTGGATCCAGACCAGACCCGAAGTTTTCAGGCCTCATCTTGGTCCAAACTGTTTGTGAAGGTTATCAGCAGAAGACAAAAGTCAGCACTAGCAGAGAAAGAGTTAAGCCCAGCTGATGATAATTCTAGGTTGGCCTTTGACATTTTTATGGCAATTTTAGTTATTTTTATGCCCCCGCCTTTTCGAAGAATAGTTGAAGGAGATTAAGTATTATCCCTGTCCATCCCATACGTACGTACATCTTTACGTACGTTCATCCCAATTCGTGTCCGGGCCATAATTCCTAAACCGTATGGGACATATTAATGAAACTTTACAGGTGCATGCATGACATTGAGACGATGTGTCATGAAAAAGGAAGACAACTCTTGCTTTTTTG
Organism: Anodontia alba; assembly: GCA_964016985.1. Classification (NCBI taxonomy): domain Eukaryota; kingdom Metazoa; phylum Mollusca; class Bivalvia; order Lucinida; family Lucinidae; genus Anodontia; species Anodontia alba. Next base: position 137,821,894 of record OZ024822.1, on the reverse strand, counting down.
TTTTTTGAATTATCTGCCCTTGACTTAGTTCCATATAGTAAACCGTGTCCGGGCCATAACTCCTAAACTGTATGGAATATATTTATGAAACTTTACAGGTGCATGCATGACATTGAGACGATGTGTCATGAACAAGGAAGACAACACTTGCTTGTTTGGTTTTTGAATTAGCTGCCCTTGACGTAGTTCCATATAGTTAAACGTGTCCAGGCCATAACTCCTAAACCGCATGGAATATATTTATTAAACTGTACAGGTGTATGCATGACATTGAGACGATGTGTAATGAACAAGGAAGACAACTCTTGCTTGTTTGGTTTTTGAATTATCTGCCCTTGACTTAGTTCTGTATAGTAAACCGTGTCCAGGCCATAATTCCTAAAACATGGAATATATTTATGAAACTTTACAGATGCATGCATGACATTGAGACAATGTGTTATGAACAAGGAAGACAACTCTTGCTTGTTTGGTTTTTGAATTATCTGCCCTTGACTTAGTTCAATATAGTAAACCGTGGCTGGGCCATAACTCCTTAACCGTATGGAATATATTTATGAAACTTCACAGGTGCATGCATGACATTGAGACGATGTGTCAAAAAACAAGAAGGACAACTCTTGCTTGTTTGGTTTTTTGAATTATCTGCCCGTGACTTAGTTGCATATAGTAAACCGTGTCCGGGCCATAACTCCTTGATAGTATGGAATATATTTATGAAACTTTACAGGTGTATGCATGACATTGAGACGATGTGTCATGAACAAGGAAGACAACTCTTGCTTGTTTGGGTTTTTGAATTATCTGCCCTGGACTAAGTTCCATATAGTAAACTATGTGCAGGCCATAACTCCTAAACCGTATGGAATATATTTATGAAACTTTACAGGTGCATGCATGACATTGAGACGATGTGTCATGAACAAGGAAGACAACTCTTGCTTGTTTGGTTTTTATATTATCTGCCCTTGACTAAGTTCCATATAGTAAACCGTATCCGGGCCATAACTCCTTAATAGTATGGAATATATTTATGAAACTTTACAGGTGTATGCATGACATTGAGACGATGTGTCATGAACAAGGAAGACAACTCTTGCTTGTTTGGGTTTTTGAATTATCTGCCCTTGACTAAGTTCCATATAGTAAACTATGTGCAGGCCATAACTCCTAAACCGTATGGAATATATTTATGAAACTTTACAGGTGCATGCATGACATTGAGACGATGTGTCATGAACAAGGAAGACAACTCTTGCTTGTTTGGTTTTTGAATTATCTGCCCCTGACTTAGTTCCATATAGTAAACTGTATCCGGGCCATAACTCCTTAACCGTATGGAATATATTTATGAAACTTTACAGGTGTATGCATAACATTGAGACGATGTGTCATGAACAAGGAAGACAACTCTTGCTTGTTTGGTTTTTTGAATTATCTGCCCTTGACTAAGTTCCATATAGTAAACCATGTCCAGGCCATAACTCCTAAACCGTATGGAATATATTTATGAAACTTTACAGGTGCATGCATGACATTGAGACGATGTGTCATGAACAAGGAAGACAACTCTTGCTTATTTGGTTTTTGTATTATCTGCCCTTGACTAAGTTCCATATAGTAAACCGTATCCGGGCCATAACTTCTTAACCGTATGGAATATATTTATGAAACTTTACAGGTGCATGCATGATATTGAGATGATGTGTCATGAAGAAGGAAGACAACTCTTGCCTATTTGGTTTTTGAATTATCTTCCCTTGACTTAGTTTTATATAGTAAACCGTGTGTTGGCCATAACTCCATAACCATATGGAATATATTTATGAAATTTACAGATGCATGCATGACATTGAGGTGATGTGTAATGAACATGGAAGACAACTCTTGCTTATTTGGTTTATGAATTATCTGCCCTTGACTAAGTTCAATTTAGTAAACTGTGTGTGGGCCATATCTATCTTAATAATAACTTCATGCTGTACCTGTCACAATTACATATGTAACCTTTGTCTGAATGGCATTTTGGCAGGGGCATCTGTGTCCTATGGACACTTTTTCTAGTTTAAATTTGCTTACTCATACGTTTGCATGGGAAAAATATTGAAAAATCATGTTCTCAAAATGTTTTAAAGATTAATGGTTGAAACTTTACAATTCAATATGTGATCAAAGGAGCAAATTTTTTCAGTTTATCTGATCATGCCCCAGGGCTATATATATATATATATATATATATATATATATATATATATATATATATATATAAATGTATGTATGTATAAAATCATGATCTCATAAAACAACTTCTCCTCTGAATTGCTGTGTCAGTTTTCACCAAATCTATTGATCTAGATGACAGCATGCCTATATATAATAATAAAAAAAAAATACATAAAAATCTTCTCTAAAACACAAAACTTTTTAGTTTGAATATTGGTATACAGCATCAGAGAGTTAAAGTCTACCAAATTTGCTCAGATAATTTCTGTACTGTGTGCTAAGGTTTTTCAAAACAATTGGCAAAACTTGTAAAATATCTTCCTAAAATTAATATGGACACACTTTGAAGAAAGATCAGCAGAGGACTTCATGAGAGGTATATATACTTATTGATGCTTATGCGACATTGTTTTCTCATTTTCTTCATGAAAGCATATGTTGTGGGTTCTCATTTGAATTGCCTCGACTTGGAGTTATGCCCCCAACTTGAAGTTGGAGGGGCATATTGCCATCATGCAAACATGCCTAGATAATATTGACCCCCTACTGGGGTTTATATTGGTATACATTATTTTCTTATTTCTGCTCAAAAATATAAATTGTGGGTACTCCCAAGAACTGCCTCAGCGAGGCAGTTCTAATGAGTACCCACAATCTATTGAGCAGAAATATGAAAAATATCAGAGTTTTTTATCTGAAAATTTGGAGGTGAAATTTTCTGTACCGGTATGTTTGAATAGGCGTGTTTTCGTAATGTTTTGGATCCTTGGTCCGTCCATTTGTTGATCACTCTTTTCTTAATTGTCAGGAAGATATCTGGATAGCTATACTGATGGAATTTAAAAATGCAACATTTGGGTGGCAACTGAATTTCTTTTACATAAAGGACACCAAGTGATTGTTTTTATTCTGCTTTAAAGACTGATTAGTTATTAGTATTTCATGAGAAACTATCATTGATTTCTGCCATGAAATTAATTTCAAATGTCAAAACTGCAAATGTTGTCAGACAGGGATTACTCATTTAATTGGACATAATACAGTTAGTGCAAATAGTCCTATTGCTTTCAATTGACAATCACGAGAAGCATAAATTTCATGTCTCTGACTTTGTTAGCAATCTGAAAGTGATCACACTTTCGCGGAAGGTCTGCGTTAGAGGCTGTACATGTATACAATGATTTACTGTCGGTACCCATTGTCCAAATTGCTGGATTTCGCAGTGTTTTAAGGACCGTTTTAATAAATTGACTTGCATTTGTCGTTGTAACATCATTAAGGTTAGTTGGCAACAACTTAAGTGTCGTTCGAAGACATTGCAAAACATTGATAACATAACTGAGGCAAGGAAAGTATATAAAACATTGGCTCTGGAGGAATTTAAAGGAAAGAAAGTGTTGCATTTTTAACCCTTGTCCTACTGAACTCGGATATACCCTACCTTTGCAAACAGTGAAGATCCAGATCAGTTGGCTTCTACAGAAGCCAACTGATCTGGATCTGCACTATTTGCCATTAAGTATATGAATTAATAGCAACAATCTATATCAAGTAATCTGATTGGTTGAAAATTAAAAGTGGGCATGGCATCTTAATTTATTCAGCAGGACAAGGGTTAATTAAAATCTGAGTATATTTAACTGGGCCAATCAATATATTAACAGGGAGTAAAATTGGCCTATACTGGAATTATAGGAGAAGTATGGTAAGGAGATGTGGCGTCCGAATACTTAGGATAAATTCAGTAAGAAAGCATATTGATTAGAATGGGTTGATTATCTTGAGCACTGTAAATACACATTATAGTTACTGCTAAGCATGCTGGGTAAAAAAATCAGCAGACAACATTTCAAAGTATTTTTCTTATTTTTCCCAGAAAATAGTTTTGGCATTTCATGCAACTTGTCTCCTGAGGAGACAATTTGCATGAAATGTCAAACCTAATTTCTGGGGAAAAAAAATAAGAAAAATGTCATCAGTTTGTCATCAGCTGAAATAGCCCAGAGAGTGGTGAAGAGTTAATTGTTTTTTATGTACAATATGAATCTTGTTGAAAATTGATTTCTCTGCCAATAAACTGGAAACAACAATATGTTGCATACCATATTATGTACTTTGAAATATTCAGGCAGTCTAGACCTTGATATAACTGCTAAAATTATGCAGTATGATCTGGGTCTGCACTGTTTGTCATTTAACCAGTGCTTTTTGATGTATCACCAGATTGTCAACTGGACTTTTTCAAACAGTGAGCATTACAGTGTTTTCCACTGAAGCTCTAAATTTCAGTGAAATTCTAGTGACCCTTAATTTATAACAAAGAATTCACTGAAATTATGCTGAAATTTCAGTGAACACTAGAATTTCACAGAAATGTTGCTGAACAACCTATTAATGATCTCCCCAAGTATGATGAGGGTGATCTCCCTTTCTAAATATGGTAGCCAAAAATTTGGAGCCATAATTTGTCACTGGTAAAAAATCTTTAAATATTCAGAATTGCTGGCTTATGTTAGATGTATTAACCCTTATCCTGCTGAATACATCACTCCCTACCTTTGCAAACAGTGTAGATCCAGATCAGATGGCTTCTGAAGAAGCCATCTGATCAGGATCTACACTGCTTGTCATGCAGTTTGTGAATTGAATGAATAAATTATATCAAGTAATTTGATTAGTCAATAGTCAGAAATGGGTGTGGTTAAATTAATTCATACAGCAGGATAAGAGCTAAGTTTTTATACCCCGCCACATAATAGTGGGGGGGTATTATGGTATTATGGTTCCATGTTGGAAGTCCGTGTGTCTGTCCTTTTATGGAGTTATCTGCCTAAGACATGCGCATATTTTCTTTTCAGATAATAACTTGAGTAAATAACAAGGGATTTTAACCAAACTTGCTCTATGCATTGATATTAAGATCTGGTTTGGAATTGCTAATGGGCAAATTTCGTCAAATTTTCACAGAGTTAGCTGCCCGAGACATGCCCATATTTTTGTTTCCGGACGATAACTTGAGTAAATAACAAGGTATTTTAACCAAACTTGCTATATGCATTGACATTAAGGAGATTTGGGTTGGAATTGCTAATGGGCAAATTTTGTCAAATTTTTACGGAGTTATCTGCCCGACACACCCATATTTTTGTTTCCGGACGATAACTTGAGTAAATAACAAAAAGCTCTTCTAACCATACTTGCTGTATGCATTGCTATTATCAAAATCTGATTTAGGATTGTTATCTGTCCATTGACATTATCAAGATTTGTTTTAGGATTGTTGTCTGTCCCTCCGTCATTTTCTTTCCAGACATTTTTGCAATGATAACTTTAATACATAAACAGATAGTTGCTATGGTGGGGTATTATGCGTGCAGTGCTTTTATTTCAAGTTTACTTGATTAATTTTGCAGCATCAAATTAGCCTAAGAAGCTGTTAGTTAAAGTCTTTAAGGTACAAAAATGGAAGAAAAAGTAAAATTGAAGGTTATGCTTACTACCCCACCCATTTGTGTTTGCATTGTAAATTTTTTCACTGATATTTCATGTTTGCATTGTAAATTTTTTCACTGATTTTTCAGTAAATTTTCACTGATATTTCAGTGAAATTTCACTGATATTTCAGTGAAATTTCACTGAACTTTCAATGAAATATCACTGATATATCTCTGGAATTTCAATGAAATATACAAAGTAGTTCACTGAATGTCAGTGAAATTTCGGAGAATTATTTCCTTGAAATTTCAGAGAAATTCCTCTGAAATTTCTGTAATGATTTTCAGTAGGGATATACAGTGGTTTTGTATCATGCAATATCCATGCTTTATATATACAAAAACCAGTTGTATATCTACCCAGTAGTTGGGTTGTGTTTTATTTTTTTACAAGATACCAGAAATGAGAAACCATTCTTTTATCTAGACCTGCAATCAACATTACCACTCTCATGACTAATTCAGCAGACGACAAATTGATAACATTTTTCATATTTTTCAAGACAACAGGATTTGACATCTCATGCAAATTGTCTCCATTGGAGACAATTTGCATGAAATGCCAAATCTTATTTTCTGGGAAAAAATAAGAAAAAATATTTCAATTTATCTGCTGAATTAGCCAAGAGTGTGCTATGTGCTGCGCTAACATGCCCCACTTATTCCTAAAGTTTTGTTTGCTTTTAGAATAATATCAGCTCTTAACCTTTATCGCTCTCTACCCTAATTCAGCAGACAACAAATCATTAATACTTCTCTTTTCTGTTATTTTTCCAAAAAAACATGGGTTTGATATTTCATGCAAATTTTCTCCAGTAGAGACAATTTGCCTGAATTTCAAAACCTGTTTTCTGGGAAAAATGATAAAAATATTTGAATATGTCATCTGCTGAAAATGTTACTAAGCATGCTAAGCATTAACCCTTAAAGCGCGTAGCAAAATTTGTAGCAGACGACATTGAAATTATTTTTTTTTATTTTTCAGAGAAAACAAGTCTTGATATTTCATGTGAATCATCTGCTAAGCAGATGATTCACATGAAATGTCCAGACTTGTTTTCTCTGAAAAAAAAAAATAAAAAATAAAAAATTGTTGTCTGCTGCAGTTGTGACTGGCGCGTTAAGGGTTAACATCCATGTCTTTGCTTTAGGCCCTGTAATTATCTTCCAGTTGCAGTAGTATAACACAGCATGCCGGGTAAAAATTTCAGCAGATGACACTTTAAAATATTTTTCGTATTTTCCTCAGAAAATATGTTTGTCATTTCATGAAAAATGTCTCCGTAGGAGATAATTAGCATAAAATGTCAAGGAAAAATAATACAAATAATCAGTTTGTCATTTGCTGAATTGGCCCATAGTGTGCTTAATGAAACTTTTTTTTTTTCATCCAAAAAGTATTAATACTTTTTTTTATTTCACATTATGAGTATCCTTTGGAATTGTCACTGAGGCCATTCCAGTGAGAACCCAATAAACACACAATGTCACAACAAGTCGTGATGTTGCAGCAACATTGTAACTCTGTATACCCACTTACATTGTAGCTAATGGTGTGATAAAGAAGATACTGTTCAAACAAATGATATCAGTAATACTGAACTCATTCAGCTATCAAAATACCGTATACAACCTAATTACCTCACTGTGCACTGAGGTCTTTCAAAAATACTGGGAAAACTTGTGGTAAAATATGTATACACACTTGGAAAGAAAAGATCTGCGAAGGACTTATCAAATGTGTTGTTTATGTGTTGTTGTTTTCTGATTTTCTTTATAAAAGCATATGTTGTGGGTACCCATTTGAATTGCATCAACTTGTCAATGCAGTTCAAATGAGTACCCACAACAAATGCCTTTATAAAGAAGTAGACAAAAAGTACTCTGGCTGTTATCTGAAGACTACAAATTGCTTGACTGTGCACTTATAGGGATATGTGTGGTTGGTAGGTCGAATAAGGTACATGTTGTATTATGCTTTTGAGTCAATGTAGAAATTTATTCACCTAGAGTATGCTTTTGATGACTTGGATAGATTCTTTGAATTTCAAGCAAGTCAGCATTCTCAGGTCAGAAGTCGCCAAAGGAATGTTGCTGTTGACCTCAGAGTCATAGTCATAGTTACCCATTTTAGTCTTGAGGCCCCAAAAGGGTAATTGGTAAAAAGAATGGGGCATCTGTTCAGGGTCTCCACTGTTTGCATATAGTTTAGCCATTTTTCTATAGGAATGTCTAAATCACATAGCTGACATACTTAAAGTCAGAATTTGACTCTTTCAGTATATAGTGTTGCGGAGTTTATACAGTCTAAAATGGATTAATTAAGGGAAGTAACTTAGGAACGCATGATTATTTTACTCAGGTCAATTATAAACCACCAGAAGAATATCACTGTTGGCCTGAAGAGTAGTATTATTGTTGACAAAAAAAAACAAAAAAAAAAAACAACTTAGGTCAGCTTGACCACATTTTACATGACCCGATTGGGTTGACTGGGCCATAAAACCTCAACACAAATGTCAGCTAGATCGATTACCGTAATATTCTCGGGGTCAGTAGTCACCGAGGGAATGTCACTGTTGGCTTTAGTCTGATTTTATTCAGGAAGAAAAATCTTAGGACAGCATGAAAATTATTCTCAGGTCAGAAGTCGCCAAGGGAATGTCACTGTTGACCTGAAACTGAGATTACTGACAAAGACAAAATTTAAGTCAGCATGAATATTATTCTCAGGTCAGTAGTTACCAAGGAAAAGTGAATATTGACTTAAGCCTGAGATTCCTGACAAAGACAATACATAAGTCAGCATGAATATTATTCTCAGATCAATACATTGTCACCAAGGGAATGTCACTGTTGACTTCAGACTGAGATTACTGATAAAGACAATACATGAGTCAGCATGAATATTATTCTCAGATCAATACATAGTCACCAAGGGAATGTCACTGTTGACTTCAAACTGAGATTACTGATAAAGACAATACTTGAGTCAGCATGAATATTATTCTCAGATCAATACATTGTCACCAAGGGAATGTCACTGTTGACTTCAGACTGAGATTACTGACAAAGACAATACATGAGTCAGCATGAATATTATTCTCAGGTCAATACATAGTCACCAAGGGAATGTCACTGTTGACTTCAGACTGAGATTACTGATAAAGACAATACTTGAGTCAGCGTGAATATTATTCTCAGGTCAATAGTCACCAAGAGAATGATGTCACTGTTGACTTCAGACTGAGATTCAGCATGAATATTCATTCTCAGGTCAATAGTCATGAAGGGAATGTGACTGTTGTAGGTAAAAATATCTTGTCAGATGCTCTAAGGCTTCTGGTTCCCAGCTGTATTACATCAATTAGAAACTTGAAACCAGAAGCCACAGGTCACTGGACAAGATTGTATTTATAGCTATAACTGCAGACTGATAAAACTTAGGTCTATATAGACCGACCAAATTTATTGAGTATTACCTATAAAAGGTGTGCGAAACTTGCTTCACGTGAGATGTGGGAATTTCATACTGCTATGCCTATATTGCACAGTGGAATTATCCTAACGAATATTAACCCTTGTCCTGCTGAATAAATTAAGATGCCATGCCTTTTTCAAATTTTCAGCCAATCAGATTACTTATCCCAGATTGTTGATAATAATTCACATATTGAATGGCAAACAGTGCAGATCCAGATCAATTGGCTTCATAGAAGCCAACTGATCTGGATCTACACTGTTTTCAAAGGCAGCGTTTACCCGGGTTCAGTAGGACTAGGGTTAAATAAAAAAGGTCAAAGCGCTAGGTCAATTTGGTCAGTCTATAGATCAGCATCAGCATGCAGCATGAATATTATTCTCTGGTCAGTAGTCACAAAGGCAATGAGACTGTTGACTTCAGACTGATATATTATTGACAAAGAGATAACTTGGGTCTATAGGTCATTTTGAATATTATTTAAAATGATTTCCCTGTCCCTTAGGGGAAATGGAGATAATAAAGTTTGTACTGTAATCATTTCTGTCTTCACCATAGCTCCACATAAGCTATCCACATAATATTTTTCTTATTTCTCAATGGAAATACCATATTCCACCTAATTACTGCACTGCGGTTAGGTTTTACAAAATTTTGTGACCAGTTTTAATCAGAGCTTTAGATAGTGGTAAGAGCCATTTTCAGGTGAATGTTTCCACAAAAGCAAATGTTTGGGATTTCATTGTGAATTGTCTTGGACAGCTGAAATGAGATTTCAGAACATAATAGTTGGACAGCTGAAATGAGATTTCAGAAAATAATACATTGTAGTTGTAATCATTCAGAAACGGTCTCAATATTTCAGAGATCAGTTATTTTCATCCGTTAAAGTGCTAATCCCTGCAGTAGATAACTTTTTTGTCTTTTTTTCTTTTTTTTCAAAGAAAAAAGACTTGACATTTCATGTAAATGATCTGATTCTCACGAAATGTCTATTCTTATTTTTGCTGAAAAATGATTTTAAAAAAAGATAGGATATTCTCTGCTACAGTTTTGCTTAGTGCATTTCATTAATTATCATCTGAACTGTTGCAGGACTAGGGTTAAAATTTCAGAACAAATATGGTTAGGAGTAAAGGTGACCCAATATTTAGGGTAAATACAATAAGTATGATAAGGGCTTCTGATTTATGAATATTGACAGAGGACATGTTAGTTCAGAGGAAATTAATTATTATTTTTTCATCCCCACCCATCCCCCAAAAAATCACTAAAAGTGTATTAAAACAAGGTGTTTTCTCCTTTTTGCACATGATAGTTAGTGTCATTTATCTTGTTTTGCTATGAGTTACCTCTTCACTGGATGGCCCAGAAATAAAAAATAAAATCCATATGCCCATTCCATTTTTTTTTCTAAAATCTGTATGAGAATCTGATAATTAATTTTCCCTTGCCTTCAGAAGAAGTATTTGATGATAATTCTGGGATAATATTTTCTAATTTCTACATTAAACATATGTTGTGGATACTCATTAGAAGTGCCTCATTGAGGCTCTTCTAATAAGTACATTATACTCACAACAAACTTACATTATACTCACAACAAATGTTTTAATGGAAAACTGGAAAATCGAGCTTGAGCGCAAGACTGTAGTAACTCAAACATATTTTTGAAACCCTTGTTTAGGGACAACTTTGACCCCTTTGTAAACAATGCAAATTTAGGTGCCATTGCTCGTACGAGCAATGACACCTAAATTTACATTGTTTACAGAAAGAAATGTTGTAATCTTCATAACTCCTTCATGGTGAGGAGATTAAGTATTGGGAAAAACAACCATCTGACTTGCTACAGTCTTGTGATCAGCCCTCGAAATATTATCACCAAATATGCCTTCTTAAATTAACAAGTCCTGTATTAATTGAGGATAGTTATGGTAAGAAGTTTGCTCTACATTACAGGATGTTGTAATCAAAGATGAGTAAGAAGAGCACAGTGCCTCCACCCAGACCCCCTGCCCCAAAGACGGGTAGCAGCGGTGGCATGAGTTTCAGTTTTAAAGCACTTGAAGAGGGAGATGATGAGGATGAAGAACTTACCATACTGGATGGAAAATTTGATCGACAAGTCTGTCAAGAAAAAGAAAAACAGGCAAGAGATACTGAAAAAGAAAGATCATATTCTAAGTCACCAGTAGAAAGGTTGCCATCTGTTAGTGAAGAAAAGACTTTAGCAAGATCTCAAAATTCATTTGACAAGATTAAAGATTTGACGGGAAAACTGCAAGACACAATTTCAAAAAAGATAGAAGAATTTTCAGAACCAGCTAAATCTGAACCTGTTAAGATTAAAGAGCATTCTAGAAGTTTAAATGGTGAATTTTCAAGAAGTCCAGAGAAATTTGAAGGAAAATATGCAGACTTTCAGTTAAATGAAGGAGAAAGAACCAGTTCATCTGCTGATAGTGAAATGCATTATTTTGAAATGGGTGACACAGCAGAAAAGGTGGAAGAAATGAAACCAGAAATCACAGATGAACTCAACATGGTTGATGAGTATTATAATCCTGAAGATGGTGAAGATTTCTCAGAACTTCCTGGTGTTGTTCCTATTGTCCGGCAAAGGAAAAAGTTTCCTTTTAAAAAATCCAAGCCAACTGTACCCCCAGCACCCATTAGTATGTCTAAACTTAATAAAGATTTAAAAGAAGAATCAGTTAAAACTGTAAAACCTGATAAGGAATTATGTAAAAATGAAAACAGTGATAATATAGCAAATAATGTTGCAATCATAGCTAATGATAAAGTGAGTACTGTAGTAAACTTAGCTGGTAAAAATATTCCTGTTTGGAAATTAATTAGCAGTTTGAGTATACTGTTATTATATTTTATTCTTCCACTGCCGTCCTATCTCAGTGGTTTGATAGCAGGACTTATCCTTAGCTCAACAGGTTGGATTTTGTACTTGTGGATAATGCGACCACCAAAACCAAGGGAAGTAATACCAGAGCTTCCTCTGGATCATTTACCTCCCATGCCAGTGCCAGAGATGAAAGAACCAAGGGGAGAAGATGGAAGCTATAAGGTATGTACTAGTATTCTGATAATCTAAACCAATTGAATAAATATGTTGAATGATGTTGAGGGTCACTGCCAATTTTCTAAGCTTCTTTATCATCTTCAGTCTTTTTGAGAGTTTTGTCCATGAGATATTGTTTATTTTTAACCCTTAAACCCTTTCACCACCAAAATTTATGACATGGACACTTCCATCTCTGAATTTGGACACACCCATTGTTGCAAATAATGGTTTCAGTCAAAAAACAATAACAGAATAGCAAACATTGTAGATTCTGATAAGGCAGCTTATTACGAGCCTATTCTGATAAGACAGCTTGTTATGAGCTTTCTAATCAGGATCTGCAGTGTTTGCAAAGGTATCTTTAGGTATGAAAGGGTCAAGGTGGTACAAGGAATTAACCTCTTAGGTATGAATAAAGTCAACTACCCTATATTTTGTGGACAGTCATGAATAAGCAAACAATTAAGATCTTGATTAGTCTGCTTGAAAAGGAGTTCTATGAACAGGGTCTGCACCCTGTTTGCTGTTTAGTTACAGAGTTTAGAAACAAATAGACATTGCTTAAAGCGCCAAGCAAAATTGTGGCAGACACCATTTTAGACTAGCCATTTCATGTGAATCATCTGCTAGGCCAACAATTCTTATGAAATGTCAAGCCTTCCTTTCTCTGAAAAATAAAAAAGATTGAAAGTGTTTTGTGCTCTAGTTGGGATTAGCCCTTAAATGGGCTATCTGTCAGAATACTCAGGGTATTTTTGGTAATTTATGGCCTGGATTGCAAATAGTAGATCATTCAGATAAATGTTATTGTTGTTAAATATACACTGAACCACAAAAGAAAGGACACATTTAAAGATAGCTTCAGGTAAAGCACAACTGAAAAGTACCAATATTTTTCTATCATAACCATGAAAATGAATGTTGTGGGTACTGCTTCTAACGAGTTCACACAGCATATGTTTCCTTGGGAGATATAAGAAAAATATTTGCCGGCCTCGGTGGCTCATTTGGATGCGTGTCCGACTAGTGATCAGGAGGTTGTGGGTTTGACCCCCACTGGGTTGGCAACATTCTTTTGTGCAGATTTGATTATGAAATATTTTCTGTGGTCATCCTCTCCCTTCCACTGATTCAAGAAGGGCAGTTGTCAGTTTCTGGCAAAAGAATGTGCACAATACTGGTTAACCACATAGAGGACTAAGCCTGCCAGTAGAAGTGTTGTTAGCTTCGACATGACCCCACTGGGATGACTGGGCAGTAAAACCTCCACAAACAAAATAAGAAAAATATGTGGATACCCACTGTTATCTGAGCTATGTTTAAATCTATTAAAAGCATTAACTAGTTTAGCAATTAACAAGTTTCTTGAACTTTCAGTGGTTCATAAGTATCATTCATATTCATGGTTCAACTAAAAGCAGTAAAAAGTAGCACATTTATACTTAATTTAGACAGACATGCCTGACCAACTAGTGTAGTCCATATCAGACAGTATGACAGACTGTTCCATTAGTGTAACTCAGATCAGATTGCTCTGTTTGCCATTTAATATCACCATGTAATTAAGAGTTTTTGATAATAAGTAACTTCAGTTTACTTGTCCTGGAATATGGACTTCATATCTCTAGCTAAGAAGAATATCCAGATTATTAGATCTAGTTTTCTCATTTAGGTGCTTCTAATGAGTACATACAACCTATGTTTTCTTTGAGAAATAAGAAAAATGTCAAGCTTCTGGCAAATAAATCTTGTTTGGACAAGTAGATTTTGGCATTTACTTGTTTGATACCCTGACTAAATATTCAGATCAAAGAGGGACAGTAGACTTGCACTCCATCTCTTATTCCATCCATCCTTTAGTCCATCTGAGATGGCTCATGCATATCTCCTCTATTGTATGGCCTAGGCTGACCAAACTTGGTATATGGGATCATTGAGTGAAGATATTATGTTACTCACCATAAGTAGATCACTATGATTTTTTTGTTAACCTTTGCCTATATTACAGTAAAAAGTTGTTCTAGGCATATCTTCTGGTACTGTTTGGTCGAAACTGACCAAATTCACTGTATAGATATTCAGCAGATGACAAATTAACCCTTGTCATGCTGAATAAATTAAGATGCTGTGCCCACTTCTAATTTCCAGCCAATCAGATTACTTGATCTGGGTTTTTGATAGAAATTCACATATTTAATGACAAACAGTGCAGATCCAGATCAGTTGGCTTCTTCAGAAGCCAAGTGATCTGGATCTACACTGTTTGCTAAGACAGGGCATGTCGTGTTCAGCAAGAGAAGGGTTAATAATATTTTTTATTATTTTTTACAGCAAATATGCTTTGATTTTCTGTGAAACAATAAAGAAAAACTTCAAAATGTCCTACACTGAAAAGTTTACCCACCATGCCAAGTATTAGAATGTCTGGCTATGTCTACTTTTCTATCTGTAAAGGCAGTTCACCATATTCATCCTTAGTATTTGGATAGACTGTCCTGAGCAAACAGTGTAGACCCAGATCAGATGATGCAGATTGCTGCATCTGATCAGGATGTACACTGTAGCCACTCTCTACTGAAATTTTTACTGGTGTTTCTGTTACAGGGTTGGATGAATGAGCTGATGACTTACACCCCTGAAAATTACTCCATCAACCAGACTCATTCCATATATGTCCACCTTGAAGGTACCACGCTGCGACTGAGACGACCAAAAATTAATATTCCAAAACGTGCCATGTGGGATGAGCCTAATCCTACCCCTCAATTTGTTCACCAGAGACATTTTGATATCACTGGAAGTCGTGTTCTGCTTCTTCCACCAGGCCTGGTTAAGAAACGATTATGGAGCAAGAAATACCCCATATGTATTTGTCTCGCTTTGGATGGCAAGAAAGTAAATTTACAGCAGCCTAAACCACCAGGACATGGTTACATGATGGCACATAGCAACAGCTTCCCAAAAATGAGCAGTATTCTGCCAGAGGATACCGGTAGTACTCATGGTTTTGAGATCATCAGTGAGCAGAAATGTGATGCTTCGATAATCTATTTATTTGCTCGAACTTGTCGTGAAAAAGAACAGTGGTACAGACGTTTTGATGCGGCATCTAGAGGAATCCCTCTTGGTAATCATATATTAGAAGTTCAAAGAATTCTAAATAAACCAAATTCTAGGCACAGACGATCTAGTAGCTCTGATAGTCTCTCTAAACATAAACGACAGGAATCAACAGATTCCACGTCGTCAACTTCAACACCTTCAGCAGACGCTGAGTCAGTTTCTGGGGACGTGGATCTTAGAGAGTTTGTTCTGTATATGTCTAGATTAATTCCCAAAGGTGCTGGTGGTGATAGTTTACCCCCTAGTCCTGCTCATACTGCCAAGGACAGTAGAAGTGCTGAGGCCAAAAATACCATTCCAAGGGGAATAATTTGTGATCCTATATTAACTCCCCTGAATGCTCTTTTGGGTCGTTGTTTTTGGGACTTCCTGAGAGACAGTTACTGGGCAGATGTTGTCAGAGAGAAGCTTCAGAAAAAATTATCCAAAATTCATGTAAGTATACATTTATGTTCCTCAAACAAAATTTGGGGGAGCATGTAGTTGCAGCCTCTACACATGTGTCCATCTGTCAGTCCATCCAACCGTCATTTCGTCATAATTTCATTTTAGGAGCATAGTTCAAAAGCTATTAAATCTTAAAATGCTAAGCAGACAACTTTTTTGTGTATTTAATTCACATTATATGCTAAGTCTATTTTTATCGCACCTGCTTGTAGCAGGGTGCGATATAGGCGTCCGATTTTCCGTCCGTCTGTCTGTCAACATTTATGTCGAAGTTCGACATTTATGTCGAAGTTAGTATTCTAATCAACTACAAGACTAAACAACCATCAAACCTTGCGTGAAACATCTCCCTGACCTCCTGACTTTGCGACATAGGTGTCCGCTTTTCCGTTTGTCTGTCCATTCGTCCGTCCATCTGTCAAAATTTATGTCGAAGTTCAACATTTATGTCAAAGTTAGTATTCTAATCAACTACAAGACTAAACAACCATCAAACCTTGCATGAAACATCTCCCTGACCTCCAGACTTTGTGACATAGGTGCCCGCTTTTCCATTTGTCTGTCCGTTCGTCTGTCTGTCTGTCTGTCTGTCCGTCTGTTAACAGTTCTGTTATGTCGAAGTTCGACATTTATGTCAAAGTTAGTATTCTAATCATATACAAGACTAAACAACCATCAAACTTTGTATGAAATATCTCCCTGACCTCCTGACTTTGTGACATAGGTGCCCGCTCTTCCATTCGTCTGTCCGTTTGTCCGTCTGTCTGTTAACAGTTCTGTTATGTGGAAGTTCGACATTTATGTCAAAGTTAGTATTCTAATCAACTACAATTCTACAACAACCATCATACCTTACATGACACATCTCCCTGACCTCCAGACTTGGCAGGTACATTGACCCAGTGACCTTGACCTATATTTTGCGCAGTCTTCGCGAAAACTGCAGGACTGTCTGACAAAACCGGCAAATTTTCATTCTGTCCTGCAGACAATTTCAGTTTGTCTGACAAATGTCCTGTGATTTCTGGCAAAAAGAGATAGTAATTTGATAACAGACAAGCCTCCTGTCCTGCAGAATTTTATTTTATCCTGCCAAAAATTTCAGTCTGTCTGACAGCTGTCCTGCATCTGTTGGAAAGATTTCGCGAAGACTGTTTGCGCTCCATTGACTTTGACATAATTTACATTGACGTTCCAGATCTTCTCAACTATAAGGCGTACAGCTACCAAATCTTGCATAGTGCTTCTCCTAGATGTACTGACTCAGCAGGTACCTTGACCCGGTGACCTTGACCTATATTTTGCGCTCCAGTGACTTTGAACATTTTGCGTCGACGTTCGATATCTCCTCAACTATAAGGCCTACAAGCATCAAACCTTGCAAAGTGCTTCTTCTCAATGTACTGACTCGGCAGATACTTTGACCTGGTGACCTTGACCTATATTTTGGCTGCAGTGACTTTGACATAATTTACGTCAACGTTCCAGATCTCCACAAGTGTAAGACCTCATGCCACCAAACCTTGCATAGTGCTTCTCCTAGATGTACTGACTTGGCAGGTATATTGACCCGGTGACCTTAACCTATATTTTGTGCTCCAGTACCTTTTACACATTCTCGTCGACGTTCAATATCTCCTCAACTATAAGGCCTACAACCATCAAACCTCGCATAGTGCTTCTCCTCAATGTAAAGACACCGCAGGTACCTTGACTGGGTGACCTTGACCTGTATTTTGCGCTCCATTGACTTTTACACCTTTTACGTCGCCCTTCCATATGTCCTCAACTGTAAGGCCTTCAACCACCAAATTTTACATAGTGCTTCTTCTCGATGTCTTGGCAGGTACCTTGACCCGGTGACCTTGATCTATATTTTGCACTCCAGTGACTTTGATCATTTTGCGTCGACGTTCAATATCTCCTCAACTATAAGGCCTACAACCATCAAACCTTGCAAAGTGCTTCTTCTCAATGTACTGACTCGGCAGATACCTTGACCTGGTGACCTTGACCTATATTTTGGCTGCAGTGACTTTGACATAATTTACGTCAACGTTCCAGATCTCCTCCTCTAGCCGCCAAACCTTGCATAGTGCTTCTTCTAGATGTACTGACTAGGCAGGTATCTTGACCCAGTGACCTTGACCTATATTTTGCACTCCAGTGCCTTTTACACATTTTACGTCGACGTTCAATATCTCCTCAACTATAAGGCCTACAACCATCAAACCTCGCATAGTGCTTCTCCTCAATGTACGGACTCCGCAGGTACCTTGACTGGATGACCTTGACCTGTATTTCGCGCTCCATTGACTTTTACACCTTTTACGTCGCCCTTCCATATGTCCTCAACTGTAAGGCCTTCAACCACCAAATCTTATATAGTGCTTCTTCTCGATGTACTGACTAGGCATGTACCTTGACCTGGTGGCCTTGACCTATATTTTGCACTCCAGTGACTTTGACACATTTTATGTTGATGTTCGGTATCTCCTCAAATATAAGACCTACAACCACTAAACCTTGCATAGTGCTTCACCTCATTGCACTGGCTTGGCAGGTACCTTGACCCGGTGACCTTGACCTATATTTGACACATTTTACGTTGATGTTTGATAACTCCTCAACTATAAGGCCTACAACCACCATACCTTGCATAGTGCTTCTCCTTGATGTACTGAATTAGCAGGTACTTTGATCCGTGACCTTGACCTATATTTCACACTCCAGTGACTTTTACACATTTTACGTCGACGTTCCATTATCATTGGGCTGTATAATACGAAAAGTCAGTGCTGAAGATATAGCCATTAGAGGGAATGGCACTGGCCTGGAATATATATGCCCCACTAGGCACTTTGTCCTCATTTTTTTCAACCCAGTTTTCCAAGTAAGCACTGCTAAGAATGAAATAAACTTATTTGATAACCACATTCTGATTGTTGCTCCTGTGACTTTTGCCCCAGCAGGTGCGATGACGCCTTCCGCGGAATTCTTGTTCTCAGAAAAATAATGACAAAAAAAAAAAATAAAAAAAATAGAATGTCATATGCTACAATTTTGCTTAGTGGTTTAAGGGTTGAAGCCTTGTATGTGTTTAAAGAAGACTACTGTACTTGTCTACTTACTTTACTGGTCCTGAAATTTGAAATAGTCCATTCTACTACCAGTTGATGTGTCTAAAATATTGCTGGATGAGCGGCAAATAGTATAGACCCTGATCAGATGCTGCATTCTGCAGCATCTGATCTGGGTTTACACTGTTTGCCAATGCGGCGTCTGATCTGGGTTTACACTGTTTGCAAAGGCTTATCTGTCCCAATACTTAGGGTTATTATAGTAGATGAAGTTAAAAGTACAAAAACCATAACTGCCATTCTTCACCAAGAGTTATTTTCCATTGTTTCCTTTTTTTTTTTTTTTTTTGTCTGGAATATAATTGAAAACTCATCAGTGATACTAGATCTAGGTTGAATTTTGTTCATGTTTGAACTATTAAAGATGAAACTAGTTCTTTGCAAAAATACCTTAAAGTACCAAGCAAAACTGCAGCAGAAGGTATTCTTAATTCTTGTTGAATTTCCGTTTGTTTTGGGGCTATTTTGGACATAATTATGAAGTATTTTGAGATTTATTCCATTTAAAATACATTAGCTAGCCCTTAAACTAAATTTGAATAGCCCCTAAATCCCTATGGAAATTTAACATTGAGGTAGCCCCTAAACCCGAACTGTTAGAACATCCGTCTGTCAAGCATTTAAGTGGATTTCTCTGAAACAGTGGTAGCTGCAAGTGCCAAATCTTGCGTAGTAATTGTCCTCCATATACCCTTTAGGCACACACTATGACCCAGTACCCTTGACCTAGATTTCATGCTGGAGTGACTTTGTTGTGATTTTATGATGAGTCTAGCGTTATTTACGTCGAGTCTAGCATTAAAGTGCGTTTCTCTGAAGTGGTGATAGCTGCAAATGTCAAATCTTGCATAGTAAATGTCCTTGACATACTCTTCAAGCACCCACTATTTTGGTGCCCTTGACCTAGATTTGGTGCTAGAGTGACTTTATTGTGATTTTACTTAGAGTCTAGCATTATTTACGTCGAGTCTAACATTTAAGTATGTTTCTCTGAAGCAATGATAGCTGCGAGTGTCAAACCTTGCATAGTAATTGTCCTCGATATACTCTTCAAGCATGCACTATGACCCCGTGCCCTTGACCTAGATTTCACACTCCAGTGGCTTTGTCATTATTTGACGTCGAGTCTAGCATTAAAGTGTGTTTCTCTGAAGCAGTCATAGATGCGAGTGTCATACCTTGCATAGTAATTTTCCTCAACATACTCTTCAAGTGCGTACTATGACCTGGTGCCCTTGACCTAGATTTCACACATGAGTAACTTTGTCGTGATTTTACGTCGTGTCTAGCATTTAAAGTGTGTTTCTCTGTAGTGGTGATAGCTGCGATGGTCAAACCTTGCATAGTAATTGTACTTGACATTATCTACAAGCAAGCACTATGACCCAGTGCCCTTGACCTAGATTTCGCGCTCCAATGGCCTTGTCAAGATTTTACATCGAGTCTAGCATTAAAAGTGTGTTTCTCTGTAGTGGTGATAGCTCCTATGGTCAAACCTTGCACAGTGACTGTCCTCGACATAC
The DNA here is from genome assembly GCA_964016985.1 of Anodontia alba. Classification (NCBI taxonomy): domain Eukaryota; kingdom Metazoa; phylum Mollusca; class Bivalvia; order Lucinida; family Lucinidae; genus Anodontia; species Anodontia alba. Next base: position 137,801,381 of record OZ024822.1, on the reverse strand, counting down.
TTTTCGAGCATGCACTATGACCCAGTGCCCATGACCTAGATATCGCGTTTGAGTGACTTTGTCATGATTTTACGTTGTGTCTAGCCTTTGACCTAGATTTTCTGCTCAGTTGACTTTGTCATGATTTTATGTCGAGTCTAGCATTAAAGTGTGTTGCTGTGAAGCGGTGATAGCTAGAAGTATCAAACCTTGCATATAATTATGTCCTCGACATACTCTTCAAGCACACACTATGACCTGGTGCCCTTGACCTAGATATTTGGCTGAAGTGACTTTGTCATGATTTTACATTGATTCTAGCATTAAGTGTGTTCTTGTGAAGCGTTGATAGCTGCAAGTGTTAAGCCTTGCATAGTAATTGTCCTCGACATACTCTTCAAGCACACATTATGACCAGGTGCCCTTGACTGAGATATCACTCTGAAATGACTTTGTCATGATTTTACGTCAAGTCTAGCATTTAAATGCATTTCTCTGTAATGGTAATAGCTGTGAGTATCAAACCGTCCATAGTCCAAGCACCGACATGACCCTGTGCCCTTGACCTAGATTTTATGCTTCAGTAACTTTGCCCAATGCAGATGTGACGTCGACTTCTGCGGAATTCTTGTTTTCATTATTTTTCAAAAAATGTGAATAGTTTGCTATTCACATGAAATGTCGAGCCATATGTTCTCTGGAAAAAATGAAAAAAAAAATCAAAATGTTGTCTGCTGCAGTTATGATTGGCCTGTAAGGGTTAATTTGAAACGGTTCCTGAGTAGGACTCAGATAGGTTGTGTTTGGGTACTGGTAGAATTCTCAGGGAGGTGAGTCTAATTGTGTGTCCACAACATCTATTATTGCGGAAAAATATGAATTTTCATCTTGTTATGCATACATTGAAGCATCCACATGGCCAAGCAGGTACCTCACCTGACTTTGGATGATGAGGTTAGGGTTTGTATCTGATGAAGGCAGAATTCAACTCATGCCTCTACAGTGCTTCATTGCACAGAGCCTGTCATTATCATCCCTTCATTGTCTTGATATCACTTTAACTCTTTGCATGCTTTTTAGTCGTCTGTGGATTTTTGGGCGGGTTTTGCTAAAAATCTGTCCTTTAAAATAGCAATTTTTGGGCATTGGACGTCGTCCCTGGTTTACCTTTTGATAACTTTTTTCAAAGTTATATGTTACCTTTATTCTTCAGTGGATTACTTTCATATTTGGTAAGATGAAGAGGAGGACCTGTGTCACGTGCAAGAGAGACAACTCTTACTTTCTTCGTTATGTACTTACCTCCCTTGACGTCCAAGGTTTACCTTTTGGTTAACCTTTTTTTCAAAGTTACAGTTGACTCTCGTTATCTCCACCCTTTTATCTCGATCCTATCACTTATGTCGAACTGATTTCTAAGTCCCGATTATTTTCCTTATATATTTATTGCATTTCAGCTTCGCGTATGTCGAACTACTTTTATGTCGACACTTCGGCTATCTCGTCCATCATTTTCAGTCCCTGAATATATTTTTCACAGTTTTTACTACCGCGTATCTCGAACTCGGACCATGACGAAGGAAAACTAAATGTAAGATGCGGCGCCGCCGGTCTCTCAGTTAGTGAAAGTCATAATAGGCCATTGATAAATAAATCAATATTTTAATTTTCCCCTTTGTCCAGGTAATTACAAACAACATAAACAATGTCTAAAATCCGTAATTATGAAATCACGTGCGTGTCGAGTCGGGTTTGACACGCGATGCTCAACACCGTCTCGTGTCATTGATTTTTAAGATAAAAAGCAGCTCAGAATAGTGTTATGGAAGATTAATCAACGAAGTTTCTTTAATTTATTGTTTAGATATGCTCTTCACTATTGAGTACTGTCCGTCTGAATGATTTAGCATCTTCAAGAAAAGTCAGTGCGCGACAGGTTCCGACTCAAATCAGCTTGTATTGAACATGCTAGCTAAGTCTGAATCTTTGCTTGTTACTCTTTGGTCAGGCGGTGCTCTTTGGTAAGCCCAGATAAGGCTCATGCGTATAATGGAAAATTCGTGGGCGTGCAGGCTGATCCGAGTCTTTGACAGTCGCACAGTCTTCTAATAGGAGTTGTCGTGCACGGCCTTAAATAGACGAATCACACGTGGGTACCGATGTTAACCCTTCCGACCCTGTAGACTGACACGGATACCCGCACAAATAGTGTAGGTCCAGATGAGACGGCTCATAACGAGCTTTCTCTGCAGGATCTACAGTTTGCCGCGCTGAGAGGGTTCGTTTATGCCAGGGGAGATAATCCAAACTAGCTTACAGCTGCCGCTTAACATTGTAAGCGTTTTATGCAAAAGCACTACCAGTCAACTCTTTATCGAGTCGTCTATGCGAAGGGAGCTAATCCAAACCAGTTCATAACGTATAGCTAACACAACCCGGAAACCAGTAATTATTTATAGCTCACATGGAAATCAAAATTTGCAGGAGTATTAAAAGACAACAAGAGACGTTTGAAATTTATTATTATTAAATTTATTGATGGATATTATTCCAAGAGAACCATTGCATCTCCTAAAACAAACAGTAACAATGCAAACTGGAGTACGCGTAAATTATTTAAATTGCCATATACATGTGCCTTCCAACCACGTTTTGGCGAACAGAGGCGAACAGTCGTCATACCTATGACGTCACAATTTGGTTGTCTCGAACTACTGATAACTCGAACATTTTTATCAGGTCCTGTGAAGTTCGAGATAACGAGAGTCGACTGTATATGTTACCTTTATTTTTCAGTGAATATCTTTCATATTTGGTAGGGATGAAGAGGAGGACCAGTAGGGGTGTCACCTGCAAGAGACAATTTTCACTTTTTAAGTTATATACTACCTCCCTTGATGTCCAAAGTTTACCTTTTGGTTAACTTTTTTTCAGTTATTATACCCCTGGCATACGAAGTATGTTGAGGGGTATATAGTTTTCGTCTTTCCATCCGTTTGTCCATCCGTCCGGGGGATGGTCGGGTGGTGCGAAGGTGTCCTGTACCTCAGGGCACCGGGGTGTCCAGTTGATATTGGCTTACAGTTGGGCAAGGCCTGCTATCCTTGTAGCAGGTAAGGGTAGAAGGGGAATGTTTTTATTTCTTCTGTTTCTTCACTTTCACTCCTGTTCCTCTTTCTTCCTTGTCCTCTCTTTCATCTCTTCTACTATCTCTTCTATCTCTTTTCTCCCTGTCTCTAGGAGACGACACAAAATGACCCACGAGGGTTGATGTGTCGTTAAACCCCAACACAATCAATCGTCCATCCGTCCGTCCATTCGTCCGTCTGTACGAATGTTAACATTTGTGTCAAAGTTTTGCGTGAAAGTTTTTCCTTTGGCATATATTTTTGAGAGCTTACACTTTAGGATGTTGATGTGTGGTTAGTGTCACTACTAGATGATTACAGAATAGCTGACATCATTCTGCTGATGCTGCTGACCCAAGGTCAAGGTCACAGACTTAGAAAATAGTGTGATGTTTACGTCAAAGTTTTACGTGAAGTTTCTGTCTTTTGCTTATAACTCTGCAGCCACTGATCAAAAACTTTTCATACTTGGTATGGGGGTACCTGGAAGAGTTCTCTTCCATTCTACATCTATGGACTCCTGGGTCATGCCCCAGGGTGGGGCTAGAGGTCAAAATCTAGGACACCCCCATAAAAGTAGTATATTGCAGTTTGTTTATACAAACAACCTCTTATTAAAGAAGGATGGGCATCAGACATGTTTATCGCATCAGCATTCACTGTAATAAGGTCAAGGTCAGTGTTACCTTATTTTCACGCTTCAGTGATTTTGACTTATATTTTGAAGCCTGTTTCATGGATGAATGCCTTAATAAAGTCGTATGTTGCAGTTTGTTTATACAAACAACTTCTTAAAGAAGGATGGGCATCAGACATGTTTATCACATCAACATTCAGTGTAATAAGGTCAAGGTCATTGGGATCATATTTTCATGCTTCAGCAATTTTGCCTTATATATTGAAGACTATTTCATGGATTAATGTGATACTTGGAATATTGGTTCTGTGTGACACCACGATTGGCAGCATAACAAATGTAGGTCACCTTGACCTATATTTCATGGTCCAGTAATTTTGCCGCATATCTTGACTGTTCATTGATGTATGAACATCATTATTTGGGATTATGAATTAGTATGATCAGACAGTTGACCTATGTTTCCTGGTCCAGTGATTTTATGTTACATCTTGAAGACAATTTGATGTATTACTATCATATTTTGGGATTATGTGACCTTTATTTCATAGCCCCGTGATTTTGTCTTATATCTCCCACTGTTTGATATAATGACACAGTGTGATCCAAACTTTCACATCAAAGTAAATATAAATCAGTATGACCTAAATTATATGGTCTAGTGATTTTGCTTAATATCTTTTAGATTATTTAATGGATTAACATCATAGTTGGTATAATGCATCAGTGTGACCATCAGATTAATTTCTCAAGTATGTGTAGGTCAGTGACCCATATTTTCTGGCCCAGCAAACTTGCTTCATGTATTGAAGACTATTTACTCCAGGAAAGTTGTACTTGGGATGATAGATCAGTGTCACTCAGAGACTGACATTGTAAACTATATCTTGCCTTATATCATTGTCATTAACTTTAAAATATTTCATAATTAAGAAATGGCGCCCGCCAGGGGTATTTGTGACCCTCTGGGCACTTGCTCTAGTATGTATTACCTTTATTCGTCAGTGGATTGCTTTCGTATTTATGTTGGATAAAGAGGAGGACCAGTAGGCGTGTTGCGTGCAAGAGAGGCAATTCTCGCTTTCTTCTTTGTTATATACTTATCTCCCCTGAAACCGAAATCTTGTGCAGGCCATAACTCTCATACTGTTTGAGATAATTTGGTAGGGACATATATCAGGTCAAGTAAAAGTGTCACATGCAAGAAGGACAACTCTTGCTTTGTTATTTTTCAAGTTATCTCCCCTGATAGAATTTTATGCCAAATTCTTATGCACTTCATAACTTCTTAATGGTTTGAAATATTTTGATAATATTTGGTAGAGGCATAGATAAGGACCAGTAGGCATGTGGTGTTCAAGAGAGACAGCTGTGACTTTCTTCATTACATACTTATCGCCCCTGAGGCAGAAAGCTTGTGCAGCCGAAATTGATTTTTCTTGGATAGGTTTTCAAAAATCTATTCTTTAAAATAGCAATGTCAGGGCGGGATGGCAGGCGGGTGGGTGGGCATTTCCGAGGTTTACCTTTTGGTTAACCTTTTTGAAAAACCCATCAATAATGCTATTAGGTGTTTTTCTTGTTTGTTTTTTTTATACTTTTTCAAAAAAAGTCTTTCAGGAATACCATCAGACTTCAAACAGTTTAGATCCAGCTCAGGCCCGACATTTTGTCAGGCCTAATCTGGGTCCAAACTGTTTGCAGAAGTTATCAGCAGATGAAAAAGTCACCACTAGCGGGAAAAGAGTTAACTCTTTGCATGCTGGGTAATTTTGCATTTTTATATTGTTTGTGGATTTTTTTTTAATTCTTTTTTTTTTTTTTTTCAAAAAAAAAATCTTACATGAGTGCCATCAGAGTGTCAAACAGTTTGGATCCAGATCAGGCCCAATGTTTTGTCGGGCCTGAACTGGGTCCAAACTGTTTGAAAAGGTTGTCAGCACACTACAAAAGTTGCCACTAGCGAGGAAGAGTTAACGTTGAAACTGAAAGAGATGTTTAACACCAAATCAGCAGCATTTTCATATATTATATTTGATTCTGCATTCTGTTTACCAATACAGGCTTTCAAGCAGGCCCTTCTTTTTCCTATTTTTTGTGCTCCTCTTTTTCCTACTTTTTATGCTCCCAACTTCAAAGAAGTTGGAGGGGCATATTGCTTCTGGGTTGTTCGTCTGTCCGTCCGTCCGTCCGTCCGTCACGCTTTTTGATGCATAGCATAACTTTAGAACCGTGAACAATACAGTTTTGAAATTTCTTATATGGATTCCTCATGAAAAAATAGCTGACACATGTTTTTTTCTTGACAGGATTATGCCCCTTGTCTGAGATGACCCTTTGAAAAAATACGGATGCAATCTTGTCAGCAAAATATCTCAAAAACTATTGAAGCTAGAGCCTTGAAACTTGATGAATAGACTGGTAGTGATGAGTAGACAACCTGATTAACTTTTGAAGAAATTTTGAAAACTACTTCTTAAGTTATGGGCCTTTGTAATTTTAGGCATTTATACCTTGTCGGCAAAATATCTCAAAAACTGCTTGAGCTAGAGCCTTGAAACTTGGTAAATGGATATGTAGTGATGAGTAGATGACCTGATAAACTTTTGAAGAAATTCTGAAAAATTCTTCATGAGTTATGGCCCTTTGAATTTTTGGGAATTTTTACCTTGTCAGCAAAATATCTCAAAAAGCGTTGGAGCTAGAGGCTTGAAACTTGATGAATAGACTGGTAGTGATGAGTAGACAACCTGATTAACTTTTGAAGAAATTTTGAAAAATACTTCTTGAGTTATGGCCCTTTGTAATTTTGAGCATTTTTACCTTGTCAGCAAAATATCTCAAAAACTGTGAGAGCTAGAGCCTTGAGACTTAGTAAATAGATTTTAGTGATGAGTAGATGACCTGATTAACTTTTGAAGAAATTCAGAAAAATACTTCATGAGTTATGGCCCTTTGTAATTTGGGGCATTTTTACCTTGTCAGCAAAATATCTCAAAAACTATTGAAGCCAGAGCCTTGAAGCTTGATGATTAGACTGGTAGTGATGAGTAGACAACCTGATTAACTTTTGAAGAAATTTTGAAATATACTTCTTGAGTTATGCCCCTTTGTAATTTTGGGCATTTTCACCTTGTCAGCAAAATATCTCAAAAACTGTTAAAGCTAGAGCCTTGAAACTTAGTAAATGGATTTGTAGTGATGAGTAGATGACCTGATTAACTTTTGAAGAAATTCTGAAAAAGACTTCATGAGTTATGGCCCTTTGTAATTTTGGGCAATTTTACCTTGTCAGCAAAATATCTCAAAAAGCATTCCAGCTAGAGCCTTGAAACTTAATGAATAGACTGATAGTGATGAGCAGACAACCTGATTAACTTTTGAAAAAATTTTGAAAAACACTTCTCGAGTTATGACCCTTTGTAATTTTGGGCATTTTTACCTTGTCAGCAAAATATCTCAAAAACTATTAGAGCTAGAGCCTTGAAACTTAATAAATGGATTTATAGTGATGATTAGACAACCTGATTAACTTTTGAATAAATTTATTATTGAGTTATGGCCCTTTGTAATTTTTAACATTTTTATCTTGTCAGCAAAATATCTCAAAAACTGTTAGAGCTAGAGACTTGAAACTTGGTGAATTGATTGGTAATGATGAGTAGATGACCTGATTTTGTGTAAATTCTGAAAAATATTTCGTAAGTAATTGCCCTTTGTAAATTTGGGCATGTTTCCCTTGTCAGCAAAATATCTAAAAACTATTAAAGCTTGAGCCTTGAAACTTGATGAATAGACTGGTTTGTTTGTGTTGAGGTTTTACGGCCCAGTCAACCCAATAGGGTCTTATCGAGCGCGGTCAGTTTACCTAACCACACTTTTACTGGGCAGGCTTAGTCCTCTAAGCGGTTAACCAGTATTGTGCACATTCTTTCGCCAGAAACTGACAACTGCCCTTCTTGAATCAGCGGAAGGGAGAGAATGACCGTAGAAAATAATCTCCACGAAAGAATGTTGCCAACCTCGGCGGGGGTTGAACCCGCGACCTCCTGGTCTCCAGTTGGATGCGCATCCAACTGAGCCACCGAGGTCGAGTGGTAGCGATGAGTATATGACCTTATTATGCCCCCAGTTTGATGGGGCATATTATTTCGCCTTCGTTTGTCTGTCTGTTCGTTTGTCCATTCGTCAAGCTTTTTTGTGCATGCCATATCTTAAGAACCCTGCATGCTAGGGTTTTGAAATTTTATATTGGGTTCCCAATGAAAAAATAGCTGACCAGTATTTTTTACCTTGTCCAGCATGTTTGTTTAGAGTTATGCCCCTTTGAAAAAAAATCAGAATTAAATCTTGTGAGCAAGATATCTTGAAAAGTATTTAAGCTGGGTTCTTGAAATTTGATATAGTGAGTGGGAATGATGTGTAAATTACCTGATTATATTTTGAGAGAATTCCGTGAAAATATTGATAAAGTTTCCGCCCTTTGCAGTTCTGTGCATTTTGACCTTGTCAGCAAGATATCTAAAAAAGTACTTAAGCTAGGGTCTTGAAATATTATATGCTGATTGGGGATGATGTGGAGATTACCTGATTTGTTTTTTAGGGAATTCCATGAAAAATCGACGTAGTTATAGCTCTTTGTTCTAGGCATTTTGACTTTGTCAGCAAGATATCTCAAAAAGTATTTAAGCCAGAGCCATGATATGTGGTATACTGATTGGGATTGAGGAGGAGATCACCTGATTAAATTTTGAACCAATTAAATGAAATGTTGGAGTTATGGCCCTTCGCAATTTCTGGCCATTTAATGTAGTTGCTTTATTGTGTATAGCATAAGTTAAGAACCATGTATGCTAATGTTTTGAAATTTCATATTTTGATTCCTCATGAAAAAATAGGTGACCCGTATTTTTTTCTTATCCCAATTATCTCCTATTTTAGAGTTATTTCCCTTTGAAAAAATAACTTTAAAATCTCATATATTTGTTCTGTTGTTACTGTCATGGGCAAGCAGTGCAGTTGGGGGCATAGTGTTCTACAAACACCAGCTCTAGTTTCTGAAAATGCCCTACTATCACTACCTTTTAGTCCAAAAATGTTTGAAGTGACCAAAAATTGTAATTTTTTTCCACGCTCACTTCACTTGCACAGAGTTTGTAAAAGTCAGATCAACTTAATCTGAGCAGCCATGATGTGAAAGTTTATAAAATATTTTTTCTTCATTTGTAACTCCTTTTTATGAACATTTATTTTGTTATTTTCTTTCCATGGTAATGTAGTTATTGTTCAGAGAAAACTTTGTTTGCTTATTATATCTTTTTCTAAGTCTGAAAGCATTAAAAACGTCCCTAGTAACCCTACTTTTCATGATTGAAATTCCTTCTTTTGCCCTACTTTTTCAAAATTTTGAGCCCTACTTTATCCATACTTTTTCTGATGGAGCACTTGAAAGCCTGCTAATAGATTTTTATACATGCATACTTTTATTGTAAATAAAGAAATAAAACACACATGACAAAAGAATGATGGAGAAACATGAAACACCTTATATTGATTTTAATTATTGCAGTCCTATTTCTATCACCATAATATCTGTAGAGAAATTAACTACAACAAAAACAAAGCCATAAACAGTTAAAATACTTAAGATTAAAGATAAGTGATTCTTTTCTGATGTTTATCACTAAAATTTGATGTCATGAGATTACAGTTCTGATAAAATTAATTTTAAGAGGACATCTATTGATTTTATACTGTTCATTAGATGTAAAACATGCCTGTCTGGCAATATAAGTTATCCTGAGGACTTTTAATTGTCGCTGTCTGGCCCTTAAGTCATAACTTAATCTTTACTGCTCTGTGGTCTAATTCAGCAGACGACAAATTAATATTTCTTATTTTTCCTTGGAAAATAGGCATTGACATATGCATGAAATGACAAAGCCTATTTTCTGGGAAAAATAAAAAAAAAAAATTTTCAAAATGTTACCTGCTAAAAATTTTACCCAGAGTGCTATTAAGCGTTAAATAAGGCACTTTTTTCTTTCAACTAAAAAAGTAATGGTGTTTTTCTTATTTCTCCATAAAAACATGTAGTGGGTACACATTTGAACTGCCTCTCTATTTCTCCACAAAAATATTTAGTGGGTACACATTCGAAGTGCCTCGCTATTTCTCCACAAAAATATGTTGTAGGTACACAGTAGAAGTGCCTGGCTATTTCTCCACAAAAATATGTTGTGGGTACAACGTAGAAGTGCCTTGCTCTTTCTGCACAAAAATATGTTGTGGGTACCCAATAGAAGTGCCTCGCTATTTCTCCACAAAAATATATTGTGGATACCCAATAGAAGTGCCTCGCTATTTCTCCACAAAAATATGTTGTGGGTACAACGTAGATGTGCCTTGCTCTTTCTGCACAAAAATATGTTGTGGGTACCCAATAGAAGTGCCTCACTATTTCTCCACAAAAATATATTGTGGGCACAACATAGAAGTGCCTTGCTCTTTCTCCACAAAAACATATGTGCCTCGGTAGGGCACTTCTATCAAGTGCCAACAACATGTTTTCATGTAGAATCAAGAAAATATATTTATCGGGATACCCCTCTTATCTGGAGCAATTTGCATATGAAAATGTTGTCCGTTAATGTCATCTGCTGAATATTCTTGCAAACTTTTCAAATCTTTTTTTTGCATACAGGCAAACAGTGTGGACCCTGATCAGACTGGAGCAGTCTGATCTGGGTCCACACTGTTTACAAAAATGACTTTAAAAATCACAAGCAGATGACAAAGCAGACGACAGTTGTTGTGATTGGCAGTTCAAGGGTTAACCTTCAGAATATCCTGCTTATCTAAAAGTGCCCTGCATCAGGTACATTTTTGCAGGGACTTGATTTCAAGGTTATTTCAATAAAAGTCTTGCCGGCTTCATTAGTAACTGTCTCACCTGCAGAGATTGTCAGTAGATTGACTCAGCTAAATAAACTTGATCAAGTAAATGCTTAGCATTCTGGGTAAAATTTTCAGCAGACGACATACTGAAATACTTTTTCTTTTTTTTTTTCCAGAAAACAGGATTTGACATTTCATGCAAATTGTCTCCAGTGGAGACAATTTGCATGATATGTCATATCTTGTTTTCTGGAAAAAATAATAAACATATTTCAAACTGTCTTCTTATTGAGACAATTTGCATGAAATGTTATATCTTGTTTTCTGGAAACATATTTCATAATATTGTCAGCTGAAAATTTTACCCAGAGTGCTGAGCATTAAAAATGATCCTTTGACCATTCTTTACTGTGATGTTTCACTGATGAGGTGAGGGCCGTACATGGACAATAAACTCATACATGTAAATTTGAGCAGCATCAGAATAATGGGGTGAGGTTTCAATCGATCTAGTTGAACTCCATCCCAGGTGTAGTCAAAAAAAGTATCGATACTTTCTGCCAATAAAATTGTGTGGGCAGGTTGTAGTTTAGTTTGCAGATTCTGTGTCTCCTTGCTGAGATGCTTCAGATGAGTATGTACAACATACATTTTTGTGGCTGAACAAGAAAAATATTATCTGCACATAGGTCTAGATAAGAGTGGGTATCAGGTAAATAGTTTTCTTATTTCTTGACGAAAACATATGTTGTGGGTACTCATTAGAAGCGCCTCACCGAGGCCCTTCTAATGAGTACCCACAATATATGTTTTCATTGAGAAATAAGAAAAATATAGATACTTTTTGGTTGGAAAAAGCGTCTTATCAAGCGCAATGCTGCACACCCCTCTTATCTAGAGCTGTGGGCAAGTTGCAATTTAGTTTGCATATTCTGTGTTTTCTTGAAGATACTATTTCACTTGGTACTCTATAGTGAGCCCACCAAGTGAAAAATACCTTTTGGTCATGTGTGGACAGCAAAGACCCAGATCAGACTGTACAGATGTGCAGTCTGATCAGGGTCTTCACATGCTGTCCACAAACAGAATGATTGGATACTACAGAAGGTTTCAATGGAAAGCAAATCTCCAGAGGAGACTGCGTATGTGCAGGATGATGTGAACCCTTATATTTTGCGCATGTTTGAAGGCACTTTTGCGCTTGACGTGGCCAGTATAATCAATGAGCTATTTTGAGAGTCACAGAAGAACATGTTACTGCAGAATCTTAACCCTTAAAGTGCGAAACAAAATTAAAGCAGAAGACATTTTGATTTTTCTTCTGTTTTTTTTGTTGTTTTTTTTTTAATTTTTTCAGAGAAAATATGACTTTCATGTGAATTATAATGTTGTCTGCTGCAGATGTCATTAGCATTTTAAGGATTAATCTATCACCAACTGAATTTTAGCATCAACAGACATCAACAGACATTTTAAACAGTTTTCTTTGCTTTTCCTGAAAATTTGGTTTCACATTTCACACAAGTAGTACTACCATCTTATCTACTAAGCATGAAAGTAATTTGCATGAAATATTCAGACTACTTTTTGGACGGGTTTTTTAAAAAATCTGTCCTTTAAAATAGCGATGTCTGGGCATGTGGGCGGGTGGACGGGTGGGCGGGCGTCATCTGAGGTTTACCTTTTGGTTAACCTTTTTTCAAAGTTATATGTTACCTTTACTCTTCAATGGATTGCTTTCATATTTGGTAGGGATGAAGAGGAGGACCAGTAGATGTTTCAGATGCAAGAGACAACTCTTACTTTTTCTGTTATTTAAAAAAACCCGTCCATAATGCCATTAGGCATTTTTCTTGTTTTCTGTTCGTACTGTAATAACCCTAAGTTTTGGGACAGACACACCTAAGAAAACAGTGTAGACTCAGATCAGACTCTGCAGATTGTGGCATCTGATCAGGGTCTACACTGTTTGTCATTCATTTGGGATTTTGTTTACAAATGAACAGGTAGCAAACTGTGCCCAGTTGTTCAAAGCTAACGCCATCGTTAGTTAACGATTCGTTAAAATTAACATCGAGTGATATGCAAATATGCTGCAATTTTTTGCTGAAAAAATATGAGTAGCTTTTGCAGTGCAAAAGCTACTCACATTTTTTCATCAAAATATATCAGAATATTGTATATTGAATCCACTAAAACAGTTAACGAAATGACCCTCAATGAGCTCGTTAAGCTGACGACCCTTTGAACAACTGGGCCTTGGACTTGTTCAAGTATTAGAACAAGTATGGTAAAGGGTTATTTAGGGTTAATATGGTAATTGTAATTGGATCATTCACTGCCAGCATAGCTAGAGTTAAGTACCAAGTCTGATACTGGTTAAGTTCCTAAGTCTAATGTTGAGATTGTCTTATTTAGCAGGCTTTTAATGGGATAAACCTGCATTGTGCCACATGAGATCACATGCATTTCATGCATACATATGCATGCCTGCACAGATAAATACAAGCACAGATAAATACAAGCACAGATAAATACAAGCACAGATGAATACAAGCGCATACATACACACCCACCTTTCCCGTAACCCTGCTGAACCCGGATATGCCCTGCCTTTGCAAAAAATGTAGGTTTAGATCAGTTGGCTTCTGAAGAAGCCAACTGATCTGAATCTGTACTGTTTGTCATTAAGTATGTGAATTAACAACCAGGGTCAAATAATCTGATTGGCTGAAAATTAGAAGTGTGTGTGGCGTCTTAATTCATTCAGCAGGACAAGGGTTATTAATGGACTGTTCTGCAAATAGTAAAGTTTCAGAGCAGCCTAGAAGGCCCATGTGATTGAACTAACACTGCCTCTGACTTGGGATCACCATGTCACAGGCTGGACTCCATAGCACAGTCTGTAGTGCATCTGACAGCAGGTCCAGAGGTTACAAGTTTGAATCTCAGCTTGAGCACATAACGCTCATGGAGATTGATCATGAAACAATTTCTGCAGTCATTCTTCCCTTCAAGATTCAAGAAAGACAGTTGTCAGTTACTGGCAAAAGTATGCACACAAAGTACTGGTTAACCACTTAGAAGATTAAGCCTGCCCAGAAAAAGTGTGAGTAGGTTAACTGACCAGCTCTACATGACCTAAACAGTGTTGACTGGGCTGTAAAACTACAAATCAAATCAAAAACGATGTACCAGGTTCATATCCCACTAGAGGCAGAATTCAGCTCTTGACTGTACAGTTCTTCATTGCAAAGAGCCTTTTGTTATCTCCCTTTCAGCGTCTCTATATGACATAAATAATGTTGAAAGAGATGTAAAACACCAAGTCACTATCATCTAGAGTTGTTGGGATCTTCATCAAAAAGGTCCTTGCACAACATTTCTTGGCCAGACTGACCTGGCCCTGTCAGGTTATAAAACTTTTTTCATGCTTAACTCGACTGAGCATGAAATTTGTCCTGCACTGCATTAAATTGTCCTAATGAATCGGAAATTACAAACAATTGCAAATTCTTTCTGACTAAACATAGCTAAACATGAAATTTTCTCTGCTAGTAAATATGAAAATGCCAACTATTGTCGGCATTTTCATATTTATTAGCAGAGAAATTTTCATGCTCAGCTGAATTGAGCATGAAAAAGGTTTTATAATCCCGGGGCCTGGTGTGATATGTTAGCTGTGTTTAGGGGTGGCGACAATGGTATGAAAGTGATAAGGGGGAGCAAATTCTTTCCTTTAGGGTGTAATCCTTCTTGGAAGGGGTTTGATATGGACTATGCAGACAGGAAGTCACTAAAGTGGTCTTCCTTGTCAAGAACCATGGTAAATCTACCAAGTGTGTACAATCCTCATAAGAGTACTGTTTTACCCTAAGTATGGGGACACCTCAGTTCCTTATCATGTTTGTCCTAAAATTTGGAAAAGTCCATTTTCTTAGCTGTTGATGTGTCCAAAATATTGCTGGATGAGTTGCAAACAGTGTAGACCCTGATCAGACGCAGCATTCTGTGGCATCTGATCTGGGTCTACACTGTTTTCTCAGGCTTGACTGTCCCATTACTTTTTGCGGTAAATACAGTAATGATTGTAAACCAAATGAAATGGTAAATTACAGAAAAGTCAATGACTGTATCGCATAGGTGATGTCAAGCGAAAGAGTGCATTCAAACATGCACAAAATGTGCAGATTCATATTATCCTTCGCATGCGCAAAGTATCATCCGGACCTTTGCTCTCCGTTCATACATACTGTAGTATCCAATGATTCTATAGGGCACACCGAAGGCCCTGAACAGACTGTGCAGACACACAGGCCGATCTTGGCCTTTACTGTCCGCATATGCCCAAAGACATGTTTTCGCATGGAGTGGCCCACATTATTTCACCTGCATATACAAGTAATTTATATTGATTAATAATACCAGGTGTTATAACTCAGTGTTAACCATCTTGATTTAATTTGTTTAGGGCACATTTCAAAAGTAAACAAGAAAGGAAATTATATAAACTGGTATACATGTATATACCTTGTGTCGGGACGGATTGCCCACTTCTTACCTATCATCTCATAAAAAGGACATTAGCAAACAAACTAGACCCAGATCAGATGCCACAGAAAAATGACGTCTGATCAGGATCTACATGGTTTGAATTTAGGACAGGAATTGATATAAAACATGGTAACAATAAAATTAACCAGACACTCTTTATATTGGAAATAAACCAGTCGTTATAGTTAATATAGACATAAATGGGTAAAGTTTTTTAGACTTTTTTCACATGCTCATTATTTCCAACCACAGCTTCAGACAAGAAGCTCTTTCTTTTCAACCATAAAGTGTTGACATCTTTTATTATTTCCCCACAAAAGTATATGTTATGGGCAAGCAATTTCTTTCCATTTAGAGAAGCGGATTCCTTTTCAGAAGGGAAGCAAAAACATTTTTGAGAGAGTTACCTCCCATGAAAGTATATCAATTCCTCTTGGTATTCAGACTGTTCTTCTTTCCATACTAGTCCTAAAATTTGAACCAAGTCCATTTGATTACATTTGTACTTCAAAAGTGCCAGATGGTTGATAAACAGTGGAGAGCATGGCCAAACTTCTTCAGGAACACTTTGATTCTGGTTTGACAGAGGTATTGTTAAGGAGGAGTATTTGATGATAATTCTGGGATAATTTTTCTTATTTCTCATTTAAAACATGCAGTGGTGCAGTGGTAAAGCGTCAGACTCGAGATCAATAGGTACCGGGTTCGATCCCCACTAACAGCAAGTGTTGTTTCCTTGAGCAAGAGACTTTATCCACATTACTTAGTACTGGTTTCTACCCAGGAAAAAAGAGGGCCATATGGAAGATTAGTACTAGATTACTAAATGTGTTACGCTCTGTAAATAAGGTCGATTATTATTATTATTATTATTATTATATGTTTTAATGGGAAATTGGAGAAAATTATCGCAGAATTATCATTATATACTCCCAAACAATGCCTCTTAGTCAACACAGTTTGCTGTCTGAATGCATAGGGTAAATATGGTCTATGTTTTTCCATTGTCTGTTTGTCTTGTTACCAATAGAATTATACTGGTTAACCGCTTAGAGGACTAAGCCTGCCCAGTAAACGTGTGGTTAGGTAAACTGACCGCGCTCGACATGACCCCATTGGGTTGACTGGGCCGTAAAACCTCAACACAAACAAAACCAATAGAATTGTTAAGGAAGAGTATTTGGTAATAATTATGGGATAATTTTCTCCAGTTCTCCATTAAAACATATGTTGTGGGTACTCATTAGAAGCGCCTCAATGAGGCGCTTCTGATGAGTACCCACAACATCTGTTTTTATGGAGAAATAAGAAGAGTTATCCCAGAATTATCACCAAATACTCCTCCGTAACAATTCATCTATAATGTTACTATATTTATCATAAGTATTCAGACAGGCCAGAGCAATTAGTTTAGATCCTGAACAAAGCTAGCTCCTTTCAGCAGCTGAGATTCTAAAATAATTTTTTCTTGTTGTTTATTTTTCAAAGAAAATAAGGCTTGATGTCTTCTAAGCAGACAATTCACATGAAATGTCCAGGCTTATTTTTCTCAAGAAACATTTTTTTAGAATGTCATTTGTTGCAGTTTTGAATGATGCTTTAAGGATTTGAGTATTTGTTTTTAATAGCAATTGCAGCAGCATCAAAAGTTGGGACGCAAAGTGGCTGCAAGACTCTTAAAACGGCATCTGAAATGGCCTTAGAAACCAGCTCTTTCAGTGAGCAGCTCTAATTTTATGCCTTTATTTGAATATAAATCACTCTACAGCTGATATTTTCTGATAAAGAGATTAACTGTAGAGCTATTTGTTTATGAAGCACAACAGAATACATGTATAGATTTTATTAAATAGATTTCATTGATTTCAATTCCACTATTGGAAGACTTGCAGACAGTGGGTTTGGACAATTTTTTATTTGTCTGCTACTCTAGTAAAATAATCTCTATACATGGTGTACATGTTTTCCCTTCTTTCTGAGCAAGTGAAATAAAGTGTTCTAAATTCTCTTTGCCCAGCACAAATTCTCACTTGTCAAAGATGACAAGAAGATTGGCTGATTTTAACCAATTTTACTATGGAGACCCCTAAATGGGTAATTTGCAAACAGTGTAGACCCAGATACTGCAGAATACAGTGTCTGATTAGGGTTTACACTGTTTGCATTAAATAGAGGAATTTTTATAAAACATAGTAATAGTAACTAACCAGACAAAAACATAGTAATAGTAACTAACCAGACACCCTGCTATTGGAAATAGAGCAATCCAAAGAGTTACGGTAGGAGTCCACTCAACCTAAGTGGATGGGAGATCTACCAGAGTTGCTAAAATGATGGTCGTACATTGACGTTTGACCTTTTTACTGTGAGTTCAAGTTTGCTTCCCTGTGCATTTGTATGTGCCCCATACATTTGTATGGGAAAAATGTTGAGAATTACAAATGACTTCTCCTCTGAAGCTGCCAGGCCATTGTTGCTCATTTCATGTGGAGCCTCCTTGGGGCAGGGGAACAAAAGATTCCTAAAATGGCTCATCCTAATCACCATTGATACGGTTAAGAAGGCTATCTCTCAGGTGAAGGCGTACAAAGCACCAGGCCCATCAGGCATAGTGGTGGAAATAATACCAGCAGCCAGTGTCACGGGCACCTCCGCCGGCCTCGGTGGCTCAGTTGGATGCGCCGTCCTACTGAAGACCAGGAGGTCGCGGGTTCAACCCCCACAGAGGTCGGCAACATTCTTTCGTGGAGATTGATCATGAAATATTTTCTACGGTCATTCTCTTCCTTCCGCTGATTCAAGACGGGCAGTTGTCAGTTTCTGGCGAAATAATGTGCACAATACTGGTTAACCGCTTAGAGGACTAAGCCTGCCCAGTAAACGTGTGGTTAGGTAAACTGACCGCGCTCGACATGACCCCATTGGGTTGACTGGGCCGTAAAACCTCAACACAAACAAAAGACACGGGCACCTCCATGATCCGTGACCTCACAGCTGCAGTCATTTGCGATGGCAAGGTACCCTCTGACTTGGAGCAGAGTTTCATTGTCTGCCTCTACAAGGGTAAGGAGGATGAATTGGAAAGGGGAAACTACTGAGGTCTCAAGCTGACCGAGCAGGTCATGAAAGTCCTGGAGAGAATTGTGGATGGCCTCATCAGACAGTTGGTGTCAATCGACTGTTCCCAGTTTGGCTTCGTCCCAGGCAGAGGCACAACAGATGCAATCTTTGTTGTCAGGCAGCTGCAAGCAAAGTATCTAGCTGCCAACAAGAGACTCTATATGGCTTTCGTAGACCTGGAGAAGGCGTTTGATCGAGTGCCTCAGAAAGTCATCTGGTGGGTGCTGAGAAAACTTGGTGTGGAGGAGTGGATTGCGCGACTGGTGCAGGGGATGTATGCCAATGCACGGAGCCTTGTCCATGTTGGTGAGGGGTACAGTGAAGAGTTTGAAAAGAAGGTTGGTGTTCACCAAGGCTTGATACTCAGACCGCTGCTCTTCATCATTGTGCTTGAAGCCTTGTCATGTGAGTTCCACTTTGGGGTCCCCTGGGAGAACCTCTATGCCTTGTTATCATCACTGAATCGCTTGAGGAATGTGTCAGAAGGTTCTTGACTTGGAAAGAAGCAATGGAGGAGAAAGGACTGAGAGTAAATGCAGGAAAGACGGAGATCATGATCTGTGGTACGGGCCTGGACCTCCTGCAGAGTTTAGGTGAGTTTCCATGTGCCGTCTGTTCCACTCCAGTGGGCAGCAACACCTTCTGTAACAGCTGCAAGCACTGGGTGCACAAGGAATGCAGTGGGCTCAAATGCTTGACAAAGGACCCTGATTACAGATGTACAGGGAACTGCATGCCCATTGGATAGCAGACCACAGAGGGAAGTCCAAGTCGGACCTGACAAGCTGGAGGTGGTAGCTTCCTTTTGTTACCTAGGAGATATGCTCTCAGCAGCTGGTGGCTGTGCACTTTCAACGACAACACATGTGAAAACTGCCTGGAAGAAGTTCAGGGAGCTGCTACCAGTTCTGTCTTCCTGCCACCTCTCTTTCAAGACATGTGGCCACCTGTTAAGCTCTTGTGTGTGGTGCGCAATGCTCCATGCCAGTGAGACTTGGCCATTGACAAAGCCAAACCACCAAGGTCTGCAGTGAGATGACAGGGCAATGATCAGACAGATCTGCAATGTCAAGCCGCAAGACATTGTCACTACCAGATCCAGTGAGCTACTGTCGCGGCTTGGCATTGAGGATCTGGACCTCATTCTGAAGGATAGAAGGCTCAGTTGGTATGGACATGTGGAACGCTCCAATGGTGCAGTCAAGACAGCCTTTGACCTACAGGTTGATGGGAAGCATGGGCCTGGGAGGCCCAAGATGACATGGAAGCAGCTGACAGAGAGGGATTGCAGAGAGTGGAAGCTCTTGGCTATCGACCCTCATGATAGACATACCTGGAGATCTGGTGTGAGATCTGCCATGTGTGCAGCAAGTCATCTGCCTGGAAGGGAGCCCACTGATGTGGATGTTGCCCCTGTACCTGCATGTTAATCAAAAAATCCGATGATGATGATGATGATGATGATGATGATGAACCATGTTTAAGTTCTGCTTTTAAATTTTGAAAAGTGTACGTAACTGCTGAAGTATTCAAAATACCGCTTTAATATCTGGCCCACACCGACTTAGGGTAAGACCTTTTTATGGCAAGGTCACATTTGCTTCCCCATGCATTTGTATGGGCCCTATACATTTATATGGGAAAAATGTTGAGAATTCATATTTTGGACATTGCCTCTATAATCCAGCTGAATTGAAACTTGATGATGAGCATTAGGGCGCCTAGTAGACACAAAATAGCTAAAACTGAGCAGATCGAAAATCCAACATGGCTGCCACAGCCGCCATCTTGAAAATCAATTTTCAACATTTCTTTGCAAACCTTTGGTTGCTTTGAGCCAAAACTTGTTCTGTAGCAACAAGATGACTTCTGGATTGAAAGAGCTAAAATCATGTCGATCTGAAATCCGAGATGGCCGCTGTGGTTCTGATCCATTTAACAAGATAGCAGCCAGAGTTAAAAATAGAAAAATCTTCAAATGACATCTCTTCCTTGGCCAATGGCCTGATTTCAAAATATTGTGTTCCTCCACTGGCCCTCTACCAAAATTGCTATAATGGTTCCACTTGGCTGAACAAAAATGGCAACCAGAGCTAAAAATAGAAAAACCTTTCAAAGACATCTCCTCCGTGGCCAGTGGCCCGATTTCAAAGTAATTTCACAGAAGTGTTCCTCTTATGTCCCATTACCAAAATTGCTAAAATGGTTCCACCCACCTGAACAAAGTGGCCACTGGAGCTAAAAATAGAAAAAAAAATTTAAACAACATCTCCTTGGCCAGTGGCCCGATTTCAAAATGATTTCACAGAAATGTTCCTCTCATCCCTCTTTACCAAAATTGCTAAAATGGTTCTGCTCTGCTGTATAAAATGGTTGCCAGAGCTAAAAGTAGAAAAAACTTTAAACGACATCTGTGGCGAGTGTCCGGGTTTTCAAAATAATTTCACTGAAATGTTCCTCTTATGCCCCTTTACCAAAATTGCAAAAATGATTCTGCTCTGCTGAACAAAATGGTTGCCAGAGCTCTTTAAAGGACATCTTCTCCACCGCCAGTGGCCCCATTTCTGAAAAATTCCACAGATATGTTCCTCCTATGTCATTTTACCAATATTGCTAAAATGGTTTTACTAGGCTAAACAAAATGGCATCCAGAGCTAAAGATTGACAAAAAGCAAGTTTTGCAGGGTCTTCTTTCCCTGCTAGTGCTTCACAGGGTCTCTTCCCATGCTGGTGCATTACATGGTCTTCTGCCAGCCTCAGTGGCTTAGTTGGATGTGCGTCCGACTGGAGACCAGGAGGTCACGGGTTTGAAACCCGCCGAGGTCGGCAACATTCTTCCTTGGAGATTGATCATGAAATAGTTTCTATGGTCATTCTCTCCCTTCCGCTGATTCAAGAAGGGCAGTTGTCAGTTTTTGGTGAAACAATGTGCGCAATACTGGTTAACCGCTTAGAGGACTAAGCCTGCCCAGTAAACGCGTGGTTAGGTAAACTGACCGCACTCGACATGACCCCATTGGGTTGACTGGGCCGTAAAACCTCAACACAAACAAACAATTACATGCTCTTCTTTCCCTGCTGGTGCTTCACATGTCTTCTTCCACTGCTGCTGTTTCACAAATTTCTTTCTTTAAAGTTTTGCCATAACCAAACAAAATGATGATCTTTAATTGACATATCTCAAGCCATGACACTATCACTTCCACAAGCTATCTTTTAGTTATGTCCCTTTGCAAAAAAATTGTAATGAACTCTTGTAAGCAAGATAAAAAACTATTTGAAACTTAATGTGCTGATAGGGGATGATAAGTAGATTATCGATTAGCTTTTGAAAAAAATCTGAATTTTTTTTTTACTTATGGCCCTTTGAAAATTTCAGCATTTTAACCTTGTAAGCAAGGTATCTCAAAAACTGTTTTAGCCATTGCCGAAACTTGACAGGCTGATAGGTAATGATGAATAAATGACCAGATTAACTTACAGCAGTTAACTCAGGTGTGGCCCATGGGCTTCTTGTTCCTCCATGAAAACATAATTATGTAGTCGCTTTAAATGACAACCACTACGTATGTTTTTGTGGAGAAATCAGAAAATTATTAGTACTTTTTGGCAGAAAAAATCACATTATCTGATTGAAACTATGTTTTTCATTTTAACCTTTGCCATGTTGAATAAATTAAAAAGCCATGTCCACTTCTAATTTTCTGCCAATCAGATTACTTAATCCAGGTAGTTAATACAAATTCACATACTAAATGACAAACAGTGCAGATCTAGATCTGTTGGCTTCTTCAGAAGCCAATTGATCAGTATCTACACTGTTTGCAAAGACAGGGCATATCCAGGTTTGGCAGGACCAGGGTTAAAAACATAATTGCTTATCATTATTGGTCTTTCTTTTGGCGCAAAATTTTACACTGTATGGTTTTGTTTGTAGTTGTTGCAATCTATTCTCAAATCAAAGTGGTCAATTTAAAGAACAAAATCACAAAATTTTCAGATTTCTTTCACTAAAATAACCTGATTTATTACTTGAAGATTAAAGTTTAATCATTTTGAATCTCAAATGAAGGAAAACTTCCAAAAATCTTTGCAAATTTAATACATTGCAAATGAAATGACACCTCCAGGATTTCCTATGGGAATGTTGGACTTTTCTCATTTTATGGGTTCGCTGATTAAAAGCCCTGAGTCGGTCATTTCAAAGATGATATGTTCAAATTACAGTCAGAAATGTTGCAAAAAGGATAAGTTTTAACACATAAAGCGCCAATCACAACAAATTGTCGTCTGCTTTGTCTTCTGCTTGTGATTTTAAAAGTCATTTCTGCAAACAGTGTGGACCCAGATCAGACTGCTCCTTTAGGAGCAGTCTGATCTGGGTCCACACTGTTTGCCGGTATGCAAAAAATAGGTTTGAAAAGTTTGCAAGAATATTCAGCAGACGACATAAACAGACGACATTTTCAGATGCAGTTTTTCTTGGTGCTTTAAGGGTTAACACATAAAGCACTATTAAAGCAAAATTGTAGCAAATGACATTCTAAATTGTTATATTTTTTTTTCAAGGAAAATAAGATGGCATTTTGTGTGAATTGTCTGCCTAGCAGACAACTCTCATAAAATACCAAGCCTCATTTTCTCTGAAACAAAATATCAAAATGACATCTGATGCAGTTGTGATTAGTGATTTTAGTGTTGAGACATTGAGATTTTATATTGTTCCAGGAATACCGTGACAAAAGTTTGATCCCTAACTTCATTTGTTCTGTATAATATATTCAAATTTCTAATCTCTTGTATCACTTATTTCTGTTAATGGAAAAAACGTGTCTAGTGACAACAGTCTTAACCTGTACGGCTCTCTGGCCAAATTCAGCAGACAACAAATTGATGATATTTATCTTATTTTTCCCAGGAAACAAGCTTTGACATTCCCTGCGAATTATGCATGAAATGTCATAGTCTGCTTTCTGGGAAAAATAAGAAAAGTACTTGAAAATGTTGTCTGCTCAAAATTGTACCCAGCATGCTAAGTACGGTAAATGTCCTAAAAAAATTGAACACCAAAGTTTCTGATAAAATGACATATGCAAACCGTGCAGACCCAGATCAGACTGCTCCTGAAGGAGCAGTCTGATCAGGGTCTACACTGTTTGCCATTCCACTAAGTATTTTAAGAAAAAAAGTGCATAAGAAGTATAATTTAGGCCAGAATAGTAGAGAATAAAGTGTTTGAAATTTTAGGACATTAACTGTATTAAAATGTCTGGCAATGTCTGTTTTTCTGTCTGTAAAAGTATTAACTGGTACATATTTAGCCTTAGTAGACAGGCCTGAAAAAACAATGTAGACTCAGATCATCTGGTTAGGTTTTACACCATTTGCCGTAGCTTTAGATAAGGTGCTTTTGTCAACCAAAAAGTATTGATTTTTTTCTTATTTCTCCACGAAAACACATGTTGTGGTACCCATTAGAAGCGCCTCGGCGAGGCGAATCTAATGAGTACCCACAACATATGTTTTCATGGAGAAATAAGAAAAATATTTACCTGATACCCACTCTTATCTAGACCTATGATTTGCTACTCATTAGACTTATCAACAGGTGCTTAAATGGATTTGTTCAAATGTTAGGACAAGTATGGTAAGGAGTTGAAGTGACCAGTTACTTAGGGTAAATATGTTAGAAAGTATTATACAAAATTGTAGCAGAGGACATTGTATTTTTATACCCTACCACACGATACTGGCTGAGTATTATGGTTTTATGTTGGTCCGAAGTGTGTCTGTATATCAGTCAGTCCATCTGGCCTACATCCATCCATCCATCTGTATTTCAAGGTGATAACTTGAATAAATGTTCAAGTTGATGACTTGAGTAAATGTTGGTGGATTTTCACCAGTGATATGTGCATTGATATTATGAAGATACAGTTTGGGATTGCCAATGGGCAAGTTTCGATAATTTTTAACAATTATCTGCCTGCCACAAGATAGTGGTTTGATATTATCATTTCACGTTTTTGTTTTGTTTTTCTTATGAATTGCCTGCTATGCAATGGAACTGATTCTCATGAAATGTCAAGCCTTATTTTCTGCGAAAAGAAAAAGTAGTCTGTTGTCTGCTGGTGTTGTGAATGACCATCAAAGAATTAACCCTTGTCCTGCTGAATAAATTAAGATACCATGCCCATTTCTAATTTTCAGCCAATCAGATTATTTGATCCAAGTTGTTGATACATATTCACATACTGAATGACAAACAGTGCAGATCCAGATCAGTTGGCTTCTGAAGAAGACAACTGATCTGGATCTACACTGTTTGCAAAGCAGGGTATATCCAGGTTCAGCAGGACAAGGGTTAAAACAATATCATAACTCTAGATAAGGTGATTTTTTTTTTTTTTTTTTTTTTCAGCTGTAATAATGTTCTTCTTATTTCTCCATGAAAACATACATTGTGGGAACTCATTAGAAGCAATCAGCAAGGCGTTTCTTATGAGTCCCCACAACATGTATTTTAGTGAAGAAATGCTAATTGGATACACCTCTTATCTGGAGCTATGAATATTCAATTTTTTTCTGTGATAAGAAGAGTCAGTCCCTGATATAGTTTTGTCTTACTTTTCATGAAAACGTGTGGGTAACCCTTAGAATTACCTTGGGGAGACAGTTCTAATGGATACTCATTACATAGGTTTTTGTCAAGAAAAAATATGAAACACTTTTAGTAACACTTTTCATAGGAGTAAGAATAAGACAAATGCTTTTAACCCTTGTTCTGCTGGATAAATTAAGATGCCACGCCCACTTCTAATATTCAGCCAATCAGATTACTTGATCCGGACTGATACTATAAATTCACATACTTAATGGCAACCAGTGCAGATCCAGATCAGTTGGCTTCCTCAGAAGCCAACTGATCAGGATCTACATTGTTTGCAAAAGCAGGGTATATCCGGGTTCAGCAGGACAAGGGTTAACCCTTAGAGCACTAAGCATATTTATAGCAGACAACATTCTAGAATTGATTTTTTTATTATCAGAGAAAATAAGACTTGGGATCTTGACATTTCATAAGAGTTATTTGCTAAGCAGACAATTCACATGAAATGTCGAACCCTATTTTCTCTGATAAATAATGAAATAAAATATTTCAAAGTGCCATTTGCTGTTGTTGTGATTATTGCTTTAAGGACTAAGATGTTGTCTGCACAAGTACTGGTTAACTGCTTAGCGGACATAGCCAGCCCAGGAAAAGTGTGGTTTGGTAAACTGACCAGTTTGACATGACTTTAGTAGTGTTGACCTCCAAACCAGTCAATCGAATTTTGATTTCAACAGGTGAGAGGTGAAGGCTCAAATAATGACATTTGTTTTATATCTCTAATTCACAGATTCCATATTTCATAGAAGAGTTACAAATTAGTAATATAGACCTTGGGTGTGAAATTCCGGTGATCAGACGTGCCAATAAACCATATCTTGATGAAAATGGCTTCTGGGTTGACCTTGATGTAACGTATAGCGGGAAGTTCAAAATGACGATAGAAACGAAAGTGAACCTGCTCAAACTGAAGAAGCCAGCATCACCCCAGCAGAGAGTGGAAAAAGAAGACAGTGAAAAGTAAGACACCTTCTTGAGGCAATTCAATTGAGTAGCCATACTATACTCTGTCTTGCAAAAAATAAAAAAATTATCGTCTGAATTCATACTCTGTCTGCGCCTTTGAGTTAAGAAAGTTAACTCATTTCTTAACCCTTGTCCTGCTGAACCCGGATATACCCTGCCTTTGCAAACAGTGTAGATCCAGATCAGTCGGCTTCTGAAGAAGCCAACTGATCAGGATCTGCTCTGTTTGCCATCAAGTATGTGAATTTATAGCAACAATCTGGATGAAGTAATCTGATTGGCTGTAAATTGGAAGTGGGCTTGGTATCTTAATTTATTCAGCAGGATAAGGGTTAAAGTGCAAAGCAAAATTT
Organism: Anodontia alba; assembly: GCA_964016985.1. Classification (NCBI taxonomy): domain Eukaryota; kingdom Metazoa; phylum Mollusca; class Bivalvia; order Lucinida; family Lucinidae; genus Anodontia; species Anodontia alba. The sequence continues at coordinate 137,775,077 of OZ024822.1, read as the reverse complement.
GTAGCATATGGTATTTTGTGTTATTTTTTTTATTTTTCAGAGAAAATAAGTTTTAACATTTCATATGAATTTTCTGCTTGGCAGATGGTTCACATAAAATGTCAAGACTGATTTTTTGTGAAAAAAAAAAATACAAATATTTCAAAATGTCATCCTGTGCAGTTATGATTGGCACTTTAACCATTACAACCTGGCAGACCAAAACAGATACCTGTGCAAACAGAGTAGATCCAGATGAGATGGCTCATAACAAGCCATCTTATCAGGATCTACACTGTTGCCATATTGTCTTGATTTTAGACCGAAAACACTATTTGCATCAATGGACATTTCCAAATTCAAAGATATATAGTCCACTTCAGAAACACAGGGGTGAAAGGGTTAAGAAAAGTTACAAGTCTTCTACTAAAGAGGAGAATGGAACGCTTAGGAGAGGAAGTAAAACCTCTGTGATAACTTAGAATTAAAAAATACATGTTCTGTAAATATCCTAAAATCTCGAACACTTTATTTCATACTTTTATGGACTAAATGTTGCTTTTTATGAAGCTATTTCTGAAAGTACTTAGTGGAATGCCAAACAGTGAAGACTCTGATTAGGAGCAGTCTGATCTGGGTCAGCACTGTTTGCATATGCCATTTTATCAGAAACTTTGGTGTACGAAATTTTAAGACATTTACCGTAGTATAGAAGATGTCTAGGAAGCGCCACAATCACAGAACATAGACAACCAGCGATCTAACTGTTATTGTACTGCTTGTCTCAGTGTTGGCTAAACTTTATTTATTTTATGTTTGACCATGTAACAATGATTGTTATCTCAAACATGGATAATTCTAACTGCTACTTAAATCAAATTAAATATTGGTTTAGTTTGCTATGTGTTTATTATGTCCCACAACCAACGGGGAGGGGACATATTGATTTTGGTGTGGATCCCATTGGCGTCTTCGTGACACTTTCTTGTCTGCACAATATCTTGTGAACCAATGGTTGGATTCTTACCCAATTTTTGTGAATATGTATTTGGGACATAACAAAGAACTGATTAATTATGGTGACCTTGACCTAATTTTCAAGGTCACAGCAGTAGAAAAACTGAAAATTCGTGGTTGGACATCTGTTATCTGTTTTCTCTGAAAACAATGTTACTAGTTACATTTCAACACATTTACCTCAAGCTACTGTTATCTCAAGCCAAAAATTCTGCATTAGAGTTTGAAATAATGAGATTTTACTGTTCTTCTAGACAAAAGCTGTCACAAACTATCAACTACAGTTGACTCTCGTTCTCGGCCTCGCTTACCTCAAATAACTGCTTATCTCAAAGTGAAAATCTGGTCCCTGCTTAAACATGAAAATCTAACAACAGGTAACAAAATATTGTGGAAAAGAGGAGAAATTTCTCCTCTTATCCACAATATTTTCAATATATATCTCTATATCTAACTTTTGGAGTCAAATTACATATACATTTGTTAAATGTGGTTGTTCGATTGATTTTTTCCTCAATTCTGCTAATCTGATATGTCGAGGTATGGATATCTCGCAATATTTCAGAGAGTCCCCTGGAATTCGAGATAATGAGAGTCAACTGTAGGTGCAAATCATGGCACTGTGTAATCCTAGGAAGTTAAGGAAATGAGTACATGTACTTGAAGAAAACCATCAACCTTGGATCATAACCATGACTAGCTCACATGCTGGCACCAGGATTTGAACTGGAGCTTCAGCAGTGAGAAGTGAGTGTCCTAATCACTGCTTTATCAAGGCTTCTGATATTTTTGCTGATAGTTACCTCTCTCCAGGCTAATTCATAAGACAACAAGGTGGTGATACTTTTTTTATTATTCCTTGTTTTCTGGAAAAAAGAAGAATAATATTTCAAAATGTCATCTGCTGAAAATTTTACCCAGTGTGCTTAGCACAAAGGCAGCATTTACAATGTTGCAGACAACATTCTCATATATTGCTCTTATTTATCAGAGAAAATAATGCTTCATATTTCATGTGAATTGTCTGCTTAGGAGATGATTCACATGAAGTATTATACAATGATTGACTGTTGAGTCTGTGGACATGATATGATGTCAACTAGAGAATACCAATAATATTGACAGAAGCAGAGCGAAGGTCAGGATTGGTATTCTCTGGTCGACATCAAATCATGTCCAATGACTCAGTAGTCAACAATTGTTTTATTAGATAATCATTCCACTGACAGAATTTCAGATGTGATGTTCAGGGTAACATGTTAAAAAAACGATGGGAAACGTTTACTTTAGAATTCTTCTTTGATATTTTCTGCAGCATAAAAACCATTCCACTGACTGAATTTCAGATGCGATGTGAAGTGTAACATGTTAGAAAAACGATGTAATATGTTTACTTTCGAATTCTTTTTGGATAATGGCCATAGCATTTCCACCTGCTGTGGTTTGTTGATTTAGAATTTGTTCAGACTACAACACTGAATTCTGTATTTGAATAAAGTTCAAATGACAGAACAAGGTCCAGAAGCTATTGCATAATACATATATCATCATATCATCATAATCGGATTTTTGATTAACGTGCAGGTACAGGGGCAACATCCACATCAGTGGGCCCCCTTCCAGATAGCTGGCTTGCTGCACGCTAGTTGCTTGCTGGCTTGCTAATTCCACTGTCTAATTTTAAAGGGGATATTGCATGGAAAAATCTATTTTTGGACACTAATATCCACTGGAAAATCTAATTTTAGAAACCAGTGCCTCATGGAATAGTTGACATTAGATATGTCAGACCTTATAGATTACATTTTTGACCAGAGAGAAGGTCTATTTATAGATTATATAATAATGGGTTTGATTTTGTCTGAAAAATATAAAAAAAAAAAAAAAAGAAAAAAAAAAAAAAAGAAACATGAAAATTTTGTCTGCAGCTTAAAACAGTCTTGTTATCCTTACATCTCTAAGCAAATTTGTAGCAGACGCCATTCTAAAATTGTCATTTCCGGAGAAAATAAAACTTGGCATTTCATGGGAATGGTCAAAGTCAAAGTTCTAAAAAATTAAACAAAAAAAAAAAACAAAAAAAATGAAAACGTTTTCTGCTCCTGTTGTCACATGACAGGCTTAACCTTACTTGCTCTCTAGGCTAATTCAGTAAATGACAAATTTATGATATGTTTCTTAGAAAATGGGTGTTGACATTTCTCGCAAATATTGGAGACAATTTGCATGGAATGTCAAAACCTGTTTCTGGAAAAATAAGAAAAATATTTCAAAGTGTCGTCTGTTGAAATTTTTACCCAGAATGCTTAGCGTTAAAAGGATTGATGACTGTTTTGCTATATTTTCAGATCAGCTGTGAATGACTCCAATGAAGAAGATAGTGCAGAATCTTCCACGGATGAGGAGGAGGAGACGCCCAGTCAGGGAGAGGAGGGGTAAGTGAAAGTGCTAATAAAATATTTACTGAAGGTGAATGTTGACATTCAATAGAGCTTGCTATCATTTTGCAAAGGGTGACAACTTTGCAGACAGGAAGTTGGCTACCTTATATCAGTCAACAATCTTTTAACCCTTGTCATGCTGCCATGCCCACTTCTAATTTCCAGCCAAACAGATTACTTGATCTGGGTTTTTGATAGAAATTCACATATTAAATGACAAACAGAAGCCAACTGATCTGGATCTACACTGTCTGCTAAGACAGGGCATGTCGTGTTTAGCAAGAGAAGGGTTAAAACTGTGGGCTGATCTAGTCTTTAAGCATAATCCCCATGGGAAGGGAGGTAAGTAGTTGCATTTCCAAAATCCAAAAGTCAGAACTCCAGGTAAGCTTGGTTGGCCTATAATCCATGTAAGTTTACAGTTTTTATCCATGATAGTGGAATTGTCAGTTTCACTCCATCTTCATATTAAACTTGGTAGCAATCTTAAAAGACGGAAAAAGCCGGCCTCGGTGGCTCAGTTGGATGCGCATCCAACTCGGTGGCTCCGTTGGATGCGCGTGGTAATCAGGAGGTTGCAGGTTCACCCTTTGCCAAGTTGGCAACATTCTTTCATGGAGATTGATCATGGAATATTTTCTATGGTCATTCTCTCCCTTCCACTGATTTAAGAAGGGCAGTTGTCAATTTCTGGCAAATGATTGTGCACAATACTGGTTAACCACCTGCCCAGTAAAAGTGTGGGTAGGTAAACTTACTGCTCTCTACATGACCCAAATGGGTTGACAACACAAACAAACAAAAGATGGAAAAACAATAAACATTTAAATAAAACAGGATTTGCATGAAATTTCAAAGGCTGTTTTCTGGGGAAAAATATTTCTAAATATTGTCTGCTGGAATTTTTACCAAGCATGCTCAGTGTTAAAAGATGCAAATAATGGTATGACCCCTGTATTGTGCAAAAAATAAAAGAGTAAATACATGAACAGTGTAGGTCCTCATTAGATTGACCTGCATTTAAATTTAGACCTTTTTTTATGCTGGGCTCTTTAACCCTTGTTCTGCTGAACCGGGATATACCGTGCCTTTGCAAACAGTGTAGGTTCAGATCAGTTGGCTTCTGAAGAAGCCAACTGATCAGGCTCTGCACTGTTTGCCATTAAGTATGTGAACTTGTATTAACAATATGGATCAAGTAATCTGATTGGCTGAAAATAAGAAGTGGGCGCGGCATCTTAATTTATTCAGCATGGCAATGGTTAAAGGTTAAAAAACACAAGAATACCAACTCTCACATTAGAAAATTTATTCAGACCAATGGAAACCTGAATGACTTATTATCACTAGAGGGAACTATGTGACAGGTAGTCTATGAAAATTCAAAACTGATATGGTGAAAGTTATAAAAAAAGGGCTAAAATTTTACCACTCCTGATTTGTATGAGCTCTGTAATGTATAATAGTCTTCATACCTCCAATTGTAAAGTACTAATATTTTTACTTATTTCTACACAAAAAAGTACATTGTGGTACTGATTAGAAGCACCTCACCGAGGCACTTCCGATGAGTACTTTGCCAGCTTCTGTGGCTCAGTCGGATGCGCTAGTGATCAGAAGGTTATGGATTCGAGGAAAGAATGTGCATGAATATGGTTAACCATTTAGAGGACTAAGCCTACTCAGGAAAAACTGACTGGCTCAACATGACCCTAATGGGTTGACTGGGCTCTTAAACCTCAACTCAGACAGTCTGATGAGAACCCACAACATATGTTTTTGTGATGAAATAAGAAAACTATTCTGTAGATACTCACTCTTATCTGGAGGCTGTTGTATTGTTTTTCCCCCACAGAAATGTCTGGGTTAGGTTTAGCTGATTTTGCCAGGAGCAATTTAAAAGTTCAAATGGTTATTAAATGGTTATTAAAACAAGGAAAACCAGCCTTCCATTTTAATTTCACTTCTCAGTGAGTTTTACAAATATTGCTGTTCAGTTTCTGTGGTTGGGCAAAATCCCACTAACTATTGAAACACATTCCTCGTTTCTGTTTCATTCTTAACTCTGAACATGCTGGGTAACATTTTCAGCATTTTGAAATGTTCTTCTTATTTTTCCCAGAAAATAGGATTTGACATTTCATGAAAATTGTCACCTAAGGAGACAATTTGCATAAAATGTCTAATTCTATTTTCTGAGAAAAATATAACTGATATATAAAGGTTAAAATGCAGAAATTAAATATTAACCCTTGTCCTGCTGATTCCAGATATACCCTGCCTTTGCAAACAGTGTAGATCCAGATCAGTTGGCTTCTGAAGAAGCCAACTGATCTGGATTTGCACTGTTTGTCATTAAGTATGTGAATTTATAGCAACAATCCAGATCTAGCAATCTGATTGGCTGAAAGAAGTGGGTGTGGCAAATTAATTTATTCAGCAGGACAAAAGTTAATAAGGTTGAAAGAGATATAAAACAATTATCATCATCATCATCATCATCATCATCAAATACAGTATTTGACTATGTAGTGATATGTCTAGAGGTGTTGGCAGAATAGCAATCAGTGTGGATCCTGATCTAACTGCTCCTTTAAGGACTACACTCTTTGCACATACATGCACATGAGGGTCCAAATATTTATGCTGAATGTGGATATGAACAAATGTTGAAGACATCTAACTAGCTTCAGATAAGAGAAGGGAAACAGTCTCATCCTCTTGGGAGCAAATTCTTTCCTTTTAGTGTGGACCCTTTAGAAAGGATATAAATATACAAGAGAGCAAACAGGAAGTCACAAAAGTTGTCTCTTGTAAATCATGGTGGATAATTTCCAAAGATTATCAAGTCTTCTGAAAGTGTCAACAGTGGACTGCACACTAGGAGGCTGGTATGGTATTTGGCTGTCCACATATACCCAGACCGTTTGACTTCTTTCTACAGCCTCAGGGCTGGATTCAGAATTATTTTTTAGGGCGTTTGATTATCGTACTTACTCTGCATATTTGGACAGACAGGCCTAAGCAAACAGTGTTGACCCAGATCAGTTGAGACAAATTGCCCTACACTGCCACTCATCCAACAATTTTACACACATTCGCATAGCTACAGATAAGAGGGGGTATCCACATAACATTTTTCTTATTTCTCGACAAAAACATATGTTGTGGGTACTCATTAGAAGTGCCTGGTGAGGCGCTTCTAATGAGTACCCACAACATATGTTTTTGTTGAGAAATAAGAAAGATATCAGCATCTTTCGGATGAAAAAAGCGCCTTATCTGTTGCTATGCATTCACAGGTGGTAAAATGGACTTGTTGAAGAGAAGTACAAGGTAAACAGTAAAGGGTGTGAATATTTAGGGTAAATACAGTATTCCAAATTTATCCAAAATTTCTCATGAAATGAAATTTTGACTCGAAGCGGGGTTTGACTGAACCCTACAAATCCCCTCTGAATCCGCCCTTGAGCCTTTCCAACTCTAGTTACAGCAGCCTGATATTAAAAAACAAAATAGCTCTTTCAACTGATATTTAACATGTTTTTAAACAGCTGTTGTTTAATGTATAAATTATGGCTCCAGGCACTTCTACTGAATGAGTACCACAATATACAGCATTCAGGCAGTCTGATCAGGGGCTTTTTTGTGCCATCAGTGAAAAAGTGGACCAGTGGAATACAATGACAATCAGAGAAGGCCCTCATCCCTCTGCTATGATGCCATGGCTAGGTATAAGTCTTCACTATTGGCATATGGCATAAGAACCCTTTTGATGCATTGAGCCTCACTTTTGAAAAATTGTTAATTAATTGCTAAAGATCCTTTCTTATTATTGATAATATATGGGCCACTCCATGTAATAACGTGTCTCCGGGTGTATGCAGACAACAAAGGCCCAGATCAGCCTGCGTATCCACACAGATCAGGGCCTTCACTGTCCCCAAACAGAATTACTGGATACAGTAAAAACCTGTGTAAGAGAGCCACCTTCGAGACTGACTTTAGTGGTTGATGTGGAAAAAAGTTGTCTGTCTTATAAAATTACATGACATGTACCTTTATAAGACAACCACCTTTCCACATCAACCACTAAGGTCAATTTCAAAGGTGGCTGTCTTACACAGGTTTTACTGTACAGTCAAATGTTTCAGTGGAGTGCATATGCCCGATATGATATGATATGATATGATATGATATGAATCTGCACATTTAACACATGCTCAAAGGCGTTATTTCACTTGACGTTGCCCATATAAAAATCTATTTGTATCAAAGATGACCTGACAATCAAGATTTACTGAAATGTCAGATAATGGCCACATCATAAAAAAGGATTTCATTCTTACGCTAACAATGAATGCCCAGATCAGCATATGCATAGTCTGAACTTTTAATTGATAGATACATCACTGTCAAAGTGGTTTGTAATAATAAAGTGAAAGCCATGATCAGACTGCGTGTTCTGGTTCTTTGCCGTTGTTACCTGCGTTACCTTATAGCTGACTCATAGCTCCAGATAAGGTGTTTTTTCAGTTGAAAACAGTTGATGGGTTTCTTATTTCTCCAAGAAAGTGTATGTTATGGGTATTTGTAAGCGCCTGGCAAAGTTGCTTCTAATGAGTACCCACAACATATGTTTTCTTGGAGAAATACGAAAAAAAAATAATATTCTGGATACCCCTTCTTATCTCTTAACTTTGTCTGACTGTCTGATGCTGCTGGTGATTGATCCTATTCATGCGAAAAGAGGTCTTCAAGGAATAAACTAGAGCCAGTCGATGGCCAGCCATGGCATATCCAAGCACACATCAAAATTCCAAATACGTTCCTCCAGTCCTCATCCATAGGGCTATCACCTGTGACAGTTTCAAGGTTCTAGCTCAAAAAGCTAGGAGGAGTTGTGTGACAATCAAAAAAAAGGACCCAAAATCCTACTTTTTGACCTCTGGTGACCCCAAGACATGTCCCCTGGGCAAACTTTTTGCACCATTGTATTCTACTCTTCATTACCTTTGATTTGATATGCAACATGACAATGTTTGTACAAAATGGATTTTGGACCCTTCGGGGCCACACCCCCTGGCCTTGCCCCCATCGAAATTCTGAATGTGTTCCTCCAGTCCTTATCCATAGGGCAATCGCCTGTGAAAGTTTCGATATTCTAGCTTAAATGGTCTAGGAGCAATGGTGTGACATTACAGACCAAGGTATGGACGGATGGATGGATGGGAGGTATCACAATATCCCCACGTTTTCTTCCAAAAGCGCGGGGATAACAAATAGTGAAGACCAGCTCTTCATATATATTTGCAGTCCAGTCTGGCATTTATTGTTGACCCATTTGCATCAAGTGGACTCTTCATCCACAACTCTTTGGACCGATTTGTTTCTGGTAGCAGGGTGTCTACTTAGTTTTCATGATTACTATGTTTTATAGGAATTCCTGTAGTTAATGCAATTAGTGTAGACCCTGATCAGATGCTGTGTTCAGAGAAGTCTGACTGGGGTCTGCACTTTTTGCTAATTACCCCTTTTGGGGATTTCCCTATTAAAATGGGTTATCTGGTATAAAATTACAATATCCCATGCATCATATCTGAGTTTGCAGAGCAAAAGCCCTAATGAGACTACATAAAGTACGGTAAATGTCATAAAATTTCGAACACTTTATTCCATACTATTTTGGCCAAACTTTTGCTTTTTATGCAAATTTTAAATTATTAAGTGGAATGACAAACAGTGTAGACCCTGATCAGACTGCTCCTTCAGGAGCAGTCTGATCTGGGTCTGCACTGTTTGCATATGTCATTTTGTCGGACACTTTGGTGTACAAAATTTTAGGACATTTAACGTACCTACCATATTTCCCCATAAATATTTGTACACCTTATCTCCTTACCACCATTGTCCTAAAATTTGTAAGAGACTATTTGTTAGTCTGTCTGAAATTGTTTGATGAGTAGCAAACAGTGTAGATCTTGATTTACACTGTTTGTCACTCATCAAACGATTTTGTGGCATCTGATCAGGGTCTATGCAATTTGCACGGGCATGTTTTTTTATACCCCGCCATACGATAGTGGCAGGGTATTATGATTTCACATTGGACATCCTGTGTCCATCCGGCCATCCGTCCATCCGTCCGTTAGTCGTACTCCGTCCGTCCATCCGTTTTTTTGTTTCCGGATGATAACTTGAGTAAACATCAATGGATTTTCAGGAAACTTGGTATGTACATTGATATTGTAGAAATCTGGTTTGGGATTGCTAATGGGCAAATTTTGTCCATTTTTTATGGAGTTATCTTTGGTCCAAAGTCATGGGTAAATACGATAATCCATTGCAGTCTACTGTTATGGTTCCAGATAAGGTACTTTTTTTCATCTGGAAGATACCATATATTTCCTTAGTATTGGGAACCCTTATCTGCTTACCATACTTGTCCTAAATTTTGAAATAGTCCATTCTACTTTCTGCTAATGTGTCAAAAATATTGCTGTATGTACGGCAAACAGCGTAGACCCTGATCAGATGCCACATTCTGTGGCATCTGATTCTGAGTCTACAATTTGCAAAGGCCTGCCCTGTATCTGTCCAAATACTAGGGTTATTACAGTACTGATGTTTACCAAAATGTATGTTGACCTCAATAAGGTGATATTTCTAAAAGTAATGGTTGACTGGGAAAGTTGATGTAGACCTTGATGAAATGCTGCATTCTGTGATGGCTTATCTGGGTCTACACTGTTTGTTCAGGCCTGTCTGTCTGAATATTATGAGCAATTGCCTATGAAACTGGAATCCAATACCTTACTCTTTAAAATGCCTTCAGAGTTATTGAAATTATATTTTAACCTTTAAAGCACTAAACACAACTGCAGCAGATGACATTTTGATTTTTATTTATTTATTTTTTGTATTTTTCAGAGAAAATAAGACTTGGCATTTCATTCACATAAAATGCCAAGTCTTATTTTTCTGAAAAATAATATATATAAAAAAGAACAATGTGAGTCTGCTACAATTTTGCTTAGTACTTTAAGGGTCAACTGACTGACTCACTGAATTTGCTGAAAGGGTGGTAAATGACTCATATGAAGAAAAGGGTAAATTAAGCCATGAAGCACCAGATTGTAATATTAGCATGAAGCAGATGGCATCTTACAAAAATAGGGCTTGATATTACATGTGAGTCATCTGCTTCCATATTTTCCCAAGAAAATATAGCTTAGTGTTTTATGTGATTCTACAGAAAATATGGCTCACTGTTTACATGTATTGTCCCTCCACTCACCCTCTACTTTTCATATTACTATGAGGGAAAAAGGCTTATGTTGGCTTATTTTTTTCGTAGATTAAACTCATTTATGAGAGCTCAATGTTCATATGAAACATCGCCTATATTTTCCCTGAAAATAGGATTTTGAGTTTCATGTGAATTGTCCCTATTTTCTGGGGAATAAAGTAAGGTTTTCCTGGCAGATAGTTCACATAAAATATCAAGCCATATTGTCTCTTAATATTAACAAAATCAGTTTTAGAATGTGGTCTGCTACAAATTTGCTTAGCACATAAGATTATTGCCTGTGTCCAAGAAAGGGACAATGGTAAACTGTAGGCCCAGATCAGATGCTCCAGAATGCAGTATCTGATCAAGGTCAATAATATTCAAATTCGATTTTCATGTTCAAGTTAAATTTTCAACGTAACCAGGCATCAGAGGCATATGGAAGCTATGCCTTGCAGTAAATGCAGATTTTTTTTCTAAAACATTGTAAAAACATGAAATAAACACCTCTTAAATTGGATATGAACCTGTCCAAAGAATTGTTTAGGAGAATTCACTTGGTTCAAATGGGTTAAAAATTGTATCTGAAGCATTATCATCATACCGTTAAAATGATAAGTATTGAGACAGACAGGCCTGAGCAAACAGTGTAGATGTCTGGTAAGGGTCTACACTGTTTGCCACTCATTTGATAAAATTTTAGACACATCAATAGGTAGTTAAATGGACTCGGCACAGTTTTTATAGATCAGGAGTTAACCCTGGTCCTGCTTAACCTTGATCTGCCCTGCCTTTGCAAACAGTGTAGATCCAGATCAGTTGGCTTCTAAAGAAGCCAACTGATCTGGATCTACACTGTTTGTCATTAAGTATGTGAATTTGTATCAATAACCTGAATCAAGTAATCTAATTGGCTGGAAATTAAAAGTGGGTGTGGCATCTTAATTTATTCAGCATGGCAAAGATAAAGGTGTCCCAATATTTAGGGTTAATAAGGTATGATCAATCTTTTGCTATCTTTTTCCAGTTCATCACATAGCGGAGGAAAGGGGAAAACATGGATGAAATACATTAACAAGATAACAGCTTCCAAATATTTCCAAAGTGCCACTGAGAACAAATACATCAAGAAGGCTATGACAGAAGTATCCAATACAAGATTGATACTCACAGTAGAGCTACAGAAACTGAATGGAACTCTTGCTGTCAACATTCCACCCCCACCCACTGACAGACTGTGGTGAGTGATTTTCTTTGGTGGAGTAATGTCAGGGCTTTTCAAAAAAATATTGTTGACAGCTTCTGTACAGGTTCATTTTTGTCTGTTATAAGTTGGTAAACATATTTCAGAATAAAAGTCTGACACATGTAGATTGAAAAGTAACCCTTCTCTTGCTAAACACAACATGCACTGTCTTAGCAAACAGTGTAGATCCAGATCAGAAGCCAGCTGATCTGGATCTGCACTGTTTGTCATTAAATATGTAAATTTCTATCAAAAACCCAGATCAGGTAATCTGATTGGCTGGAAATCAGAAGTGGGTGGGGCAACTTAATTTATTCAGCATGACAAGGGTTAAAGCCAGAAGACTTGTTCAGGAGCTGGATTTGATGATAATTTTGGGATAATTTTATATTTCCTTAAAGACATATGTTGTTGGTACTCATTAGAAGTGCCTTATCGAGGCACTTCTAATGAGTACACACAACATATGTTTCTATGAAGAAATAAAAAAACATCTGCCAGAATTATCTTTAACAGGTCCTCCATAAAGTCAAAGCTTCAGTAATAGCAGTATGCATGGCAAGGGAGATCAGTCAAACTTGAGTGAGAACTATGTATATCTGGATTGGCATTCCTTTCAAGGTACAGTTTGTGAATCCACTGTTACTTATAAGTAGTCTTTTCTTAGGAATGATTTGTCCCATGTAAATAGACTTGTAAACTAAACACTTGACCTGCAGTCATCAAACCTGGCATACACTTCCTCCCTAAGAGGGACTCAATCAGTGTGGTATCATTTTGTGACCATTACCTACATACCACCTGGTCCAATGACTTTTTTTTATCTTTTACCTGAATTTTAATGTTAAACTTGTTTATAATACTGACAGGCACCACCAGGTGTAATACAGCCTTCTAGGGAATTCTTATGTTGTCTAAAGACGTATATCTCCAGATTGTAAAACTTTAACATTTAGAGTGGGATGCCAACATTGATGCCAGTACAGATGCATGAGGTAGTGCAATAGGTTTTGTACAAGGAGGTAAAAACATATTTATTTAGATAGCCTATTATCGAGGGCCCAGTTGTTCAAGGCTAATGACATCGTTAGCTAACGATTCGTTAAAATTTACATTGAGTGATACGCAAATATGGTGAAATTTTTTGCTGAAAAAATGTGAGTAGCTTTACTCACATTTTTTCAGCAAAAAATATCAGAATATTGTAATCTGCTAAAACAGTTAACGAAATGACCCTTAACGAGCTCGTTAAGCTAACGAAGCTTTGAAGAACTGGGCCCAGAAGACTGGCAAGAAATTAACTATGTGGGAAACCATCACCGGCCAGAGACACATTAAGAGCTGTCAGCCAATAGCACAGGGGTATCCTACTGATAAACACTTTAACAAAACCTTTAAATGAACTGTTTCAAAGTTTGTGACCTTGAACTCAATGCCAGTCAATCCAATGTCTGTCCATTTATTAACTCTTAACCCTAGTCCTGCTGAAGATATGCCTTGCCTTTGCAAACAGTGTAGATCCAGATCAGTTTTGCTTCTGAAGAAGCCAACTGATCTGGATCTGCACTGTTTGTCAATTAGTATTTGAATTTGTATCAATAACCCAGATCAAGTAATCTGATTGGCTGAAAATTAGAAGTAGGTGTGGCATCTTAATTTATTCAGCATGACAAGGGTAAAGATAGCCAGTGAAGACTGAGCAGACACCATGTATGTGCAGGTTGATCTGAATGAGCACACAGGTACATTTTCTCTCTCACAGCTCACGTTTTCATAAAAATGTAAATGTATCACTAATTTTATTTGTTATTTGATGAAAAAGTATATTGTCTGCAAGACTACCTATGTATTATTTTCAGGTATGGTTTCCGTGGCAACCCTCAGTTATGGCTAGTGGCAAAGCCAAAGGTAGGAGAAAGGGAGGTAACTGTCACTCATATCACTGACTGGATAGAGAAGAAACTCTCTATGGAATTTCAGGTATATTTGTTGTTTTTTTTTGTTACTCTTGCTTTACCAAGATATGTAAAGATCTTGGTTATTCACTTGCCAGTCCATCCATCGCACACTTCATGTCAGCTTTAGAGTTGATCCTAGTACATGTACTCAGTTCCCATTCTCATTAACTAATATACCTATAACAAACCTGGCACATATTTGCAGCTTAACCCATTTATGCCAAATCGACTCTTCTACCTCAACTCTTTGTACAGGTACATTTTAGTTTAAAAGGGGTGGGGTGTCTGGTTAGTTTTTACAAATACCATGTTTTACAGAAATTCCTGTATTTAATGCAAACTTTGTAGACCCCGATCAGATGCCACTTTCTGCTGCATCTGATCTGCGTTGCGTCCATACTGTTTGCCAGTGTCCCTCTTATGGGACACTAGGCATAAATGGGTTAAGATAAAAACACAAAACTGAAAGTTTTTTTTTAGTTCCTTTTCAAAGGGAGACAACTCAACAGAAAAAAATTTGCTTTGGTATATGAATCCTTCACAAAGAGGCCTACTCTTTCAGAAAAGAATTTGCTCCAAGGGGAGCAAATTCTTTCCTTAAAGAGTAGACCTCTTTGAGAAGGGAAGCAAATACTTTTAGATCAGAGTAATCTCCCTTGGAGGAATATCCATTTACCTTAAGGTGTACTCCAGAAGTGCAGTACCATTTTTAACTTTGATCTGTATGTGTATTATTGTAACAGGTGAAAAAAATCTAATCACCAATGCTGCAACCGGGTATTGAACCCAGGCCAGCACCCTACCACGTCACTATAAAAGCCGGCTTGTACTGCAAGGCAGTACAAGTGTATCATATACCTATCACTACTACATATTCCCCCTCCATTTTTAGATTTGTCCGCAAATCTCAATTTGAGCAACCACTCAATACCAGGCCACCATGCCTGTTGGGCCATCAAGCCCATCAAATGGGGTTATTTATGTTGGTTGCCAGATGTAACAGGTGAAAAAAATCTAATCACGATACCAAGGCCGGGAATCGAACCCTGGACCGCATGGGTGACAGGCCAACACTCTACCACATCACTATAAAAGCCGGCTTTTACCGCAAGGCAATACAAGTGTATCAGATATCTATCACTACTACATTATACAGATATTTACTGATAGACAGAACAAACAAATAAAAATAAATAAACAGAAGGGAAAAAAAATATAGACAGACCAGTCAAAAGAAATTTGACAGAAGTATTCTGTTTTGTGAATTTAAAACACTTAAGAGTTTAAACTATTATAGAGTGTTACTTTTATTATTAGCTCACCTGAGCACGAAGTGCTCAAGGTGAGCTGTTGTGATCAGTCAATGTCCGTCGTCCGGCATGCATTGTCCGTCATCAAAAATTGCTTTAAAAGCCTACTCCTCCTACATCCCTGGGCTAATGGACTCGAAACTTGGTAGGAAGCATCAAGGTGACTTGTAGATCAAAAATAGCTAAAATTGTTCCCATTGGAAATCCATGGCGGCCATCTTGAAAATCTATTTTTCGCTTCTACTCCTGAACCAAAAGGCCAATTGACTCGAAACTTGGTAGGAAGCATCGGGGTCACTTGTAGATCAGAAATAGCTAAAATTGTTCCAATCCAAGATGGCGGCCATCTTCAAAATCTATTTTTCGCTTCTTCTCCTGAACCAAAAGACTTGGTAGGAAGCATCGGGGTGACTTGTAGATCAAAAATAGCTCAAATCATTCCGATAGGAAATCCTAAATGGTGGCCATCTTGAAAATCTATTTTGAACTTTTTCTCCTGAACCAAAAGGGCAACTGACTCAAAGTTCATCGGAAGTATCGAGGTGACTTGTAGATCAACACTAGCTGAAATCGTTCTGATTGGAAATCCAAGATAGCCGCTATCTTGTTTATGTTTTATACTTCCCTGCCACTATGCTGTTTACATGTATAAAATCATGATTCTTCAGAAACCACTTAGCCAATTTCCACCAAATTTCACATTGATCCTACTGTTGAAATGTGATTGGGAGTTCGTTCAAATGATCATGCTCCATTGACTGTCATGCCCATATGTTCTTCTTCAAAACTAAGAACTGCTTAAATGATGATCTTTTCATTGACAGGATTGGAAAATTGTTGCATAACATCTGCATATCTGCAGTGGCTAGGTCACTCAGGTGAGCGAGCCCTGGCCCATGGGTCTCTTGTTTTTCTTCCATTATCCAAGTTTTTGTTTTATCATTGTAATAGAAGAAATAAATCAGGTGATTGAAATAATTAGTAGAAACCCTGCTCCTGCTGAACCTACGTATGCCCTGCCCTTGCAAACAGTATAGATCCAGATCAGTTGGCTTCTGATCTGGATCTGCCTCTTTGTCATTCAGTATATGACTTTATATCATTAAACTGGATAAAGTGATTTGATTGGCTGAAAATTAGAAATGGGCCTGGCATCTTAATTTATTCAGCATGGCAAGGTATTAAGAGCATGGTTTACAGTTTGCTGCATAAGTTCTCATGTACATGGTTGTTAAATTCCTGCAAAAAAGCCAATATGATATATTTTTGTAACAATTTATTTCTAGCGGATGAGTCAACTGAAATACTAGTTGATTCTATTAGACCAGTGAACACACACTCACAAACAAATGAAAAAAGCTGGACCCAGTTGTTCAAAGCTAACGACATCGTTAGTTAATGATTCGTTAAAATTTACATCGAGTGATACGCAAATATACTGAAATTTTTTGCTGAAAAAATGTGAGTGCAAAAGCTACTCAGCTACTCACATTTTTTCAGCAAAAAATATCAGAATATTGTATATTGAATCCGCTAAAACAGTTAAGGAAATGACCCTTAATGAGCTCATTAAGCTAACGACGCTTTGAACAACTGGGCCCTGGTTGTAAAGATTTCTGGGTCAGACTAGCTAGTTTTGGCCACTTAGACTTCATCAGCAAACCTCTAATTAATTTTACCATATTCAATCTAATTACCGCACATACCCCTATAAGCGCACAGTCAAGAAATTCTGTAGTCTTCAGATTACAGCCAGTGTACTTTTTCTTTACTTCTTTATCAAGGCATATGTTGATGATACTCATTTGAATTGCATCGACTTGTCGATGCAATTCAAATGAGTACCCACAACATATGCCTTTATAAAGAAAATCAGAAAAAAAAAAACAACGCATAATCATCATCAAATAAATCCTTTTCTGATCTTTTTTATAGTGTATCCTTGGTAGGTAGATACATATTTTACCACAAATGAGTGTTCCCAGTAATTTTGAAATATCTAAGCGCTCAGTGCGGTAATTAGGTCGAATACGGTAGTCCCAGAATTGGCTGAGTGATGACAACAGCTTAGAAAATATAAACTACACTATAGTGAAGAACTGGGAGACATTTTAACCCATTGTAGTCGTAAAAGGGTAATTGGCAAACAGTATAGACCCAGATCAGATGCCGCAAAATGCGGCATCTGATCAGGGTCTCCACTGTTTGCAAATAGTTTAGCCATTTTTCTCCAGGAATATGTAAATCTCATAGCCGGACGTACCTAAAATTGAAATTGGACTCTTCCAATATATAGTGTGGGAGAGTCTATTCAGTCTACAATGGGTTTAGGACACTATACATCACTAATAGTAGCTGGTGTGAAGATAAACAGATTCTAAAAGGAATGACTCTTGTGGACAAGGGTCAAGGATTATTTTCTCTAAAATTAGAAATAGTATTTTTGAATGTTGTTGCTGCTGTTATAAGTAGCACTTTATGTGCTAATAACTTAATGCTTAGCATTCTGGGTAAAATTTTCAGGAGGCGACATATTTAAATATTTGTCATATTTTTCCCAGAAGACAGGTTTTGACCTTTCATGCAAATTGTCTCCTATGGAGACAATTTGCATGAAAGGTCAAAGCCAGTATTCTTGGAAAAATAAAGAAAAGTATCATCAGTGTGGTCTGCTGAATTAGCCAAGAAAGTTGTAAAGGTTAATTACTTGTCGTTCTTTTTTACAGCATGTCTTTGTTATGCCAAATATGGATGACCTTGTGATTCCCATCCTGTTACCTGGCAACACAGGGTTTTCTGAAAACCCTCTACCACGCTCAGATTCAGGATCTCCAGTGTGACCTTTGCCTTGACCATCAACCTTGTGATCCCAGCACTGTTGCCTAGCAACACGAGAACGTCTGAACACCTGCTAGCACCCAAAGCTTAGCAATTTATTTGTCACAATTTTGAGCCTAGACATTTGGTTTCATATCGTGAGCCAATCACTGCTAGAGTTTTATAAGAATGAGCTCTTCAGTGTGAGGTATCAGGATTTGCAATGTGGCTTGACCTTGACATTCCATAAATTGTTGCTCAGCAACATGGGCATACTGAAGCATGTGCTTATCAGTAGAGCTTCAGGACATCTTTGTGAGGTTTAGAGAGAATATTTTGTCTTTTTAGGCTATCTTGATGTCCTGAATCTGTTGCCTAGCAATAAAAGAGCTAACACCATTCTTGCATTCAAGTTGCAGCTTTGCTTAATGGATAAATTCACATATATGTATAAACTGTGGTGTTATTGTACTCCATTGTAGACTTGTTCACTAAAATGGAATCACTAATGTTCCAAGACATAGATTAAAATGAGACAGAATGTGCAAAAACTTTTGACCTTTCCATCCATTGAGGACAGGTTTGATTGCTCATGTGTGCAGTCTAACCAGATCTCTGCTAATCTAAGCAAAGGTCTAGATAAAAGGGATATCCACATATTATTATTCTTATTTCTCCATAAAAACATATATTGTGGGTACTTATTAGAAGTACCAGAGCAAGGCATTTCTAATGAGTACCCACAATATATGTTATTGAGGAGAAATAAGGAAAATATCAATACTTTTGGATTGAAAACGGCATCTTATCCAGAGCTATGCTACGGATAGTCAAGAATTCAAGGCTTCATCAGTCAAATAGCCAAAACTGATCAGACTGCATGGATGCGCAAGCTGATCTAAGTCTTTGCTGAGTTCACATGTCAATACAAACTTTTTCTCTCAATGTCACTTAAATTATTACAATCACAGCTGCAGCAGATGACATTTTATTATTATCATTATTATTATTTTTTTTTTTTTTTCAATGAAAACAATCTTGACAGATGATATTTTATTGTTTAAGAATAACATTTAGTTGTTTTTTTTTTCCGTTTTGTGAACAAATCTTCTATAAAAAGCCTTTGTCTGTGATGTTTAAACCTTGCCTTGAATGTTCTGTTTGGGCATAAATGTGTATGTCAGAGTTACTTGATATGTACTGTAGTATATTGGTGTTGGAACATGAAAAAGGTCCTTATTGCAGATAGGGACAGTGACCAGGCTGTAAAACCACGGCTGTAGATACACAGTCCGACTACTATCTTAACCCTTAAACTGCAAATCACAACAGTTGTTGTCTGCTTTGTCATCTGCTTGTGACAAAAAAAGTCATTTTTGCAAACAGTGTGGACCCAGATCAGACTGATCCTCTAGGAGCAGTCTGATCAGGGTCCATATTGTTTGCCTGTATGCAAAAAATAGGTTTGAAAAGTTTGAAACATTTTCAGGTGCAGATTTTCTTGGCATTTTAAGGGTTAAATGTTTGCCTACAGACTACAGCACAAGAAGATATCTTGGGGTGCTCATTGTAATTGTCTCAGTGAGGTGATTCCATTGAGTACCCACAAGATATGTTTTGTCACAAAAATAAGCATTATCTTAAATTAACCCTTGTCTTGCTGATCCTGGATATGCCCTACCTTTGCAAACAGTATAGCTCCAGATCAGTTGGCTTCTAAGAAGCCAGCTGATCTGGATCTGCACTGTTTGCCACTCTGTATGTGGAATTTTATCAATAACCTGGATCAAGTAATCTGATTGGCTGAAAATTAGAAGTGGGCGTGGCATCTTATTATTCAGCATAACAAGGATTAATACCTCAGTTGTCATGTTAAAAGGTTATGATACAGCGAGTTTGAAGAATGTCTGTAGCAGAAGTGATGATCCTTGCGAGACTGGGCAGAGGTACAGACTAATGGAGCTTCATTGCTTGCATATGATAAAAAATAATGTTTACGTTTTGTATAATTCATAGGTCTAGATAAGAGTGGGTATCAGATAATAGTTTTCTTATTTCTCCAAGAAAATACATGTATATATTGTGGGTGCTCATAAGCGCCTAGCTGAGGCACTTCTAATGAGTACCACAATATATGTTTTTGTTGAGAAATAAGAAAAATATGAATACTTTTGTATTGAAAAAAGCATCTTATTAAGAGCTATTGTATTAGAACCACTATTTGCCATTCAACCAGCATTTTTTGACATGTCATCAGAGAATCAAATGGGCTTTTTCAAACTTTAGGATTAGGACAGTAATGAGTTATGGTTTCCATATATTTAGGGCAGTTTTGGTAATGTTTTCTCTTTCAGTACGGTAAATGTCCTAAAATTTTGTATACCAAAGTGTCTCAAAAAATGGCATGTGCAAACAGTGCAGACACTGATCAGACTGCTCCTGAAGAAGCTGTCTGATCAGGGTCTGCACTGTTTGCCATTCCACTAAGTATTTTGCAAAAAAAAAAAAAACACTGTATTAAAAGCAAAAGTTAGGCAAAACAAGTATGGAATAAAGTGTTTGAAAATTTAGGACATTTACCATATTCAGTGTATCGTTACAACCCTTGAATACCACCATTTACCATACTTACAGTTTATAGAAGTCCGTTTGACTGCTTGGTGAAGTGTCTATAAAGTCTTGGCCATTGGCCATTATCCTAAATATTGGGACACCTTAACTACCTACCATACTTCTTCTAAAATTTGAAAGAGTTCATTCTGCTACTTGTCAATATGTCTAAAATATTGCTGGATGAGTGGCAAATGTTGCTGACCCAGATCAGATGGCACATTCGCTGGTATCTGATCTGGGTCTGCATTTTTTGCACAGACCTACCTGTCCCAATATTTAGAGTTTTTACTGTATAAACCTTAAGGATCAGTTTTGTCTGGCTCTTTACTGACATGTTTGTTTGGATACATCTCCATAACTTCTCTCAGATTTGCCAAACTAAATATTTATTGATCATAACTCTATATAAGAGGCATGCCCATGAATACTTTCCTTATTTTTCTGTGAAATTATATGTTGTTGGTACTCGTTTGAAGTGCCTCAGTGAGGGAGGGCTTCTAATGAGTACTAACAGTGTATGTAAGCATGGAGAAATAAGAAAAAATATTAATACTTTTTGCAGAAAAATAGCTCTGTGTCTTTGGCTATATTGATTCTATATCCAGAATATAGGAATAAGTTATTAAACAATACTATCCAATAAAGGTACTATTTACTCAAATCTTTTATAGACAATTTGATCATTTGGAATGAGCCGGCCTTGGTGGCTCAGTCAGATGCGCATCCCACTGGTGATCAGGAGGTCGCAGATTGGATCACTATGGGTCCTGCAGCTTTCTTTTGTGGAGAATGATCATGAAATATTTTCTATGGTCATCCTCTCCCTTCTGCTGATTCAAGAAGGGTAGTTGTCAGTTTCTGGCAAAAAATGTGCACAAATACTGGTTAACTGCTTAGAGGACTAAGTCTGTCCATGAAAAAATGTGGTTAGGAACTGACCACATTTGACATGACCCTAATGGGTTGACTGGGCTGTAAAACCTCAGCACAGACAAACAAAACTATTTGGGATGAACTGTATCTCCAACATGAAACACCCGCAGATTCTTGTTATTTTGTGATATATTCAACAATAAAGAAACACAAAAATATATAGATCATATAGAAAAACAAATATTCACTTTCACAAAAATCTTGGCCTATGCTTAGCACATTATGTAAGAATACAAAGAGCAGTCCATGGAATATAGCTTTGGACCAGTCGATGACCTTTCATAAATTGCTTCCGGAGCAATATCAAACCCTAACATTGTCTATGCCCATGATTCTGAAAACACTTTTAGATACTGCAAAAATATATGCTAAATTGCATAATGATATGTATTACATGAACAAAACTGACGCCAATTTTTCATAGTTTTGTTGCCTTTTTGATATGGAATTTAATAGTAATTTATACTCAATACCAGTTATGTGTTCATAAAGTAGAAATTTTATTAGATTTCCACATAGTAGACCAATTATCATAGCTCCAGATAAGACGCTGTTTTCAACTGAAAATTATTCATATTTTTCTTATTTTACCATGAAAACATACATGTTTGTTGTGGGTACTCATTAGAAGTGCCTTGCCAAGGCACTTCTAATGAGTACCACAACATAGGTTTTCATGGAAGAATAAGGAAAATATTTCCTGATACCCCGGCTTGTCTAGAGTTATGATTATAGTATTTCCAGTCATAGTAGATTCAGTCTCAAGATGAACAAATACATCCCCAAGGGAGATTACTTTGACTGGAAACTCTTGGCCTCCTTTCTAAATGGCTACTCTTAATGCTTAGCATGCTGAATAAAAATTTCAGCAGATGACATTTCGAAAACATTTTCTTTTTTTTTCTAGAAAAATAAGCTTTGACATTTTTAAAGGAGACAATTTGCATAAAAAGTGAAAACCTATATTCTGGGAAAAATAAGAAAAATATTATCATTTTGTCATCTGCTCACCCTGCCTGACAGCTAATTCTTTAAGACTAGCCTCCTTTAAGACAGTATTTTTTTACTAGAGTGATATCTCTTTAAAATACTTAGAGTATTATCTCTTTGAGTTGTTCCACATTATATGATCAAGTCAAGACCTTTTGACAATTTCAGCAGTAAAAAACAACAAAAAAAAAAACAAAAAAAAAAAATAAACATTTTTCATTTGTGAAAAAAATTGATATTACAAAGTCATCCTGATTTTCAGTGTTCACTGTGGAAATTTTAGAAGATCAGGGTCTGTACTGTGTACCATGAAAATTCTAGAAGGTTCAGTATTTTATACATTGGTTTGATTGTCAGGCAGCTGACTTGCTGGCATTTTCATTGCTTGCTCTTAAAAATATATATATTTTTTTGTTTGTTTGTTTTATAACAAGCCTCATGAGTGACATACACTTCAACCTCTTTATAACATGGTTCGTTATAACACGGTTTTGGATATAACATGGTTCAAAGATGGATCCCAAAACACGTATAGATTATATTGAAAAATGACCATAAATGGTCATTTTTCAATATAATCTATACATTTTTGTTTGGATATAATACGGTTGTTTAACTAACACGGTTTATGCTATGGACCCCAACAATATTGTTATAAAGAGGTTGTGGTGTATTCTGTTTACCCAAATACTCAGCCTGATACATGTATGCCTGGGCACTTGTAAAAAATGGCAGAAAACCACCATGTGTATCCAGTCTCTTTAATGCTTAGCAGTCTGGGTTCAGCAGATGGCATTTTGAAATATTTTTCTTATTTTTCCCAGAAAACAGGATTTGATGTTTCATTCAAATTGTCTCCATTGGAGACACTTTGCATGGAATGTCAAATCTATTTTCTGAGAAAAATAAGAAAAATATCACCAGTTTGTCATCTGCCGAATTAGCCCAGAGGGTGGTAAAAGTTAAGTACTTTAGTAGTGAAATATTTTCGACACCATTTTGTCCCAGTCCCTGTCAGTGACCAAGTGGTTTAATTACTGCTTATCCCGAAGTGAAAATCTGGTTCCTGTTTTAACATGAAACTATGACAACAGGTAACAAAATAATGTGGAAAAGAGGAGAAATTGCTCCTAAGGAGCAATTTCTCCTCTTTTCAGCATTATTTTATATATATATTTCTAACTTCAGGAGTCAAATTACATATTCATTTGTTAAATGTGGTTGTTCAATGTATTGTTTTCCTCACTCTCTCACCTTGATATGTCGAAGTGCGGATATCTCGAAGTGTTTCAGTGAGTCCCTTGGAATTCGAGATAACGAGAGTCGACTGTCTCCTAAACAAGTCCTCTGGTGTCTGTCCAAATATTAATGTAAATACAATATAAATTCTCAGCTTATCTGGATCCTGAATTATTATTTATTATTGTTATTTGATTATTTATTATACTGTAACACAAAATGGAAATGAGAAAATGTGTCTCTAGTCGTATGATAATCAGGGCCCAGTTGTTCAAAGCTAACGACATCGCTAGTTAATGATTCGTTAAAATTTACATCCAGTGATACGCAAATATGCTGAAATTTTTTGCTGAAAAGCTACTCACATTTTTTCAGCAAAAAATATCAGAATATTGTATATTGAATCCACTAAAACAGTTAACGAAATGACCCTTAACGAGCTTGTTTAGCTAACGAACAACTTTGAACAACTGGGCCCTGAAATCCTTGTTTGTCCTGTCTCATTTGTTTGTGTGTGCTGGAAGTTCATATATCATTCATTAATGTATTTTAAGTTTCACCCATTTATTTTTGTTCTTAACACTGTTGTAAATAGTTTGATTGTTTGATTGACTAATTTATTATTTACAATGTGCATATTATTTTTCATTTTAGTAATCCCCTCAATTCTTTCTTTCTTTTTTTTGTTTTTTTTTTTTTGATTTATACTTTTTTGATTCAAATACAATGTACTACTTTCCCTGTAGGTTATATGTACAGTGAACCCTCGTTACAAAGACAACATTTCCCAAATATGTTGTGATTATGATTAATTTGCTGCTGTATAGAATCTTTAATGAGCAGAATGATATGTAGTAAATAGAGGAGCTTACATGAGTGGTCATTTCGTATGAAATTTATGAAATCAGCCTTTCATAAATTTTATATGAAATGACCATGAATGTAAGATTCTGTTTAGCATATGACTTTAAAACTGTACTTTGTGGCCATAGAATTTGGAAACAAAGAAGACAATTTGCATGGAAGGTCAAAGTCTATTTTCTGGGAAAAGTAAGAAAAAAATATCAGTTTGTTGTCTGCAGAATCTGCCAGAGACTGGTAAAGGCTATGTCAGTTTAAGGTTAATTGATACATCTGAAGATTTTGCTGCCATTTTCCAAAGGGAAGCAACTTGTGCAGCCTGGAATTTGCTTTCCTAGTATTCAAACCCTTAAAGAAATGGGAGCAGCTTTTAAAGAAGAGAATTTGCTCCCTTTCAGCATTAATTCTTTCCTTTAACCCTTGCTAAGCTGAATAAATTAAGATGACATGCCCACTTCTAACTGTCAGCCTATCAATTTGCTTGATCAAAATTGTTGATACAAATCCACATACTGAATGACAGACAGTTCAGATCCAGATCAGTTGGCTTCTTGAGAAGCCAACTGACCTGGATCTACACTGTTTGCAAATGCCGGGCATATCCGGGATCAGCATGACCGGGGTTAAGAGTATCCCCAATTTTTTAAAAGTTCCAAGTACTTGGGAGGTAAATTCCTGGTGAGGAAACTCTCTGAGTGATTGTGTCAGAATGTTTGAAATTATATGAAATTTACTTCAAATGTATTTCTACTTTAAGATTCTTTATTCTGGAGAGAATTCGAGTAGAACAAAGTAAATCAGGCAAAACAGTATACTCAGTAGTAAAATCAGATATTTGTATACATGTATGTGAATATTTTTTATGATTTAATGATTCTTCTTTTGTGTATCCTTCTCTGTATATAAATTTTAATAGCTTAGAAGCCTTAGATATTATTATAATATCTAAGGCTTCTAAGCTATTTACCCTAAGTACCGTATTTGACCTAATTACTGCACTGTGCACTTAGGTTTTTCAAAATTACTGGAAACACTCAGTTTTGGTAAAATATGTATCTACCTACTAAGGGTACACTGTAAAAAAGATCAGGAAAGGACTTATTTGATAATGATTATGTGTTTTTTTTGTTGTTTTTTTTTTCTGATTTTCTTTATAAAGGCATATGTTGTGGGTACGCACACATGTCGATGCAATTTAAATGAGTACCCACAACATATGTCTTGATGAAGAAGTAGACAAAAAGTACACTGGCTGTAATCTGAAGGCTACGAAATTGCTTGACTGTACATTTATAGGAGTATGTGCGGTAATTAGGTCGAATACAGTATTCAGACGGACTGCCCTGAGCAAAGTCGAATACAGTATTCAGACAGACTGCCCTGAGCAAACACTGTAGATCCAGATTGGTCTCAATTTTGCCACTCATCCAGCAGCTTTATGTTACATCCACAGGTGTATAAGAAACTTGTTTAAATTTTACGACAAAAGCTGGATTAAATGTTTAACATGCTGGGTAAAAGTTCAGGGCCCAGTTGTTCAAAGCTAACGATGTCGTTAGTTAACGATTCGTTAAAATTTAAATCGAGTGATATGCAAATATGCTGAAATTTTTTGCTGAAAAAATGTGAGTAGCTTTTGCAGTGCAAAAGCTACTCACATTTTTTCAGCAAAAAAATATCAGAATATTGTATATTGAGTCCGCTAGAACAGTTAACAAAATG
This sequence comes from Anodontia alba, assembly GCA_964016985.1. Taxonomy (NCBI): domain Eukaryota; kingdom Metazoa; phylum Mollusca; class Bivalvia; order Lucinida; family Lucinidae; genus Anodontia; species Anodontia alba. The sequence goes on along the minus strand of OZ024822.1, from coordinate 137,748,660 downwards.
ACCCTTAACGAGCTCGTTAAGCTAACGATGCTTTGAACAACCAGGCCCAGCATGCTACAATATGAAAATTGGTTGGGGTGGTTGGGTGAGGCAAATGTGTGGTGTATCTTATGTCAGCTGGGTGTTCAACTGATATTGGCTTACAGTTGGGCAAGGCCTGCTGTCTTTGCAGCCATCTTACTATTTTTTGTTACCGGGGCATCCAACTGATATTGGCTTACAGTTGGGCAAGACCTGCTATCCTTGTAGCAGGTAAGGGTAGAGGGGGGAATGTTTTATTTCTTCTGTTTCTTCACTTTCATTCATTTTCCTTTCTCCCCTGTCCCTCGCTTTCATCTCCTCTGCTATCTCTTCTATCTCTCTTCTCCCTTTCTGTATCTCATCTATCTCTCTTCTCCCTTTCTGTGGGAGATGACACAAAATGACCCCAATACAATCAGTCCAATACAATCAATAAAAAAAAAAAAAAAAAAAAAAAACAACAGAAAATTGGCTTTGGATTTCCATGCACATTGTCTCCTCTGGAGACAATTTGCATGAAATTTCAAAGCCTATTTTCCTGGAAAAAAAAAATAAGAAAATATCATTTTTTTTTGACTGCTGAATTTACCCAATAGGGTAAAGGTTAAAAGAGTTGAGGTGTGCAGGATAAATACAGTACCTTTGTACAAAACATTGATTGCATGTTTTGGTGCTAGATTTTTGAAATGTCCCGTTTCTGTGGGAAAACAAAATCTCACCCTTGTATAAAATGAAATATAATTTTGTTTCAGCATGTTTTTGTTTTACCTAACATGGATGATTTAGTGGTACCACTGTTGGCATCTCCCGTAGAGAATGAGGAAGTCACTGTGACATGAACCATGATAATAAAGACTGAGAGAAAATAATAAACATAATAATGTACAAACATATCAGCCATTTTGAGAGAAAATATGCCTTATGACATGTGCAGCCAGGGCCCAGTTGTTCAAATCTAACGATGTCGTTAGTTAACGATTCGTTAAAATTTAAATCAAGTGATACGCAAATATGCTGAAATTTTTTTGCTGAAAAAATGTGAGTAGCTTTTTTTTCAGCAAAAAATATCAGAATATTGTATATTGAATCCGCTAAAACAGTTAACGAAATGACCCTTAACGAGCTCGTTAAGCTAACGACGCTTTGAACAACTGGGCCCAGGACAATAGTATGATGCTGTCTTATGATCTTGCACACCAAAGGGTCTTTCTGGGCCCAGTTGTTCAAAGCATCATTAGCTTAACGAGCTCGTTAAGGGTCATTTCGTTAACTGTTTTAGCGGATTTGATATACAATATTCTGAATTTTTTTTTCTGAAAAAATGTGAGTAGCTTTTGCACTGCAAAAGCTACTCACATTTTTTCAGCAAAATATTTCAGCATATTTGCATATCACTTGACGTAAATTTTAACGAATCGTTAACTAACAATGTCGTTAGCTTTGAACAACTGGGCCCTGGTATTTTTAAAATGATACAACTATACACAAATACAAAATATATCTAACTGTTTACAACAACATCTTGTGCAGAATATTACACAGAAAATAGGAGAAACACATACAAAATCTCCGGAGATTTCTACGATAGTCACCAGTGTTTCTCCAGGAGTTCAAAGGTCTTACAATCTTGCACACATGGTATAGGTGACGTCACTGTTGGGCCAATTCAAACAGTAAACTCAATTTTTTTTTCTGTTTGCAATTAAAGTCAAGGGAAAATACAAAGCTGTGAATTGAGCAAGTTTCTTGTTTGGGAATGTGGGTCAATGGGTTGGCCTCTTGAATAATGAATGACAATATGTCGGCAAACCCATAAAGCAGGTACGTTTTACTTATACTTTTTTTTTGTTAAACTATGTTCAAAGACCTTCCAACAGTCTGGATGTGATCATGAAAAGTTTAGTATCGAATTTTCTCTCTACAAGCGACTGTCTACCAGTAAAGGGGTTTCCCAAAATACGAAACTAAGACTTGCGAAGATCATAAGAAGCGCAAGATCATAAGACCCGATAGTGAAAATGTCCAGGAAGAGCCTACAGTCACATAACATAGCCTACCAATGATATCAAGAGGAGGAGTTAACAAGCTATGATGGACAGCTCACTTGTTACCAAAAGGTCAGCCCATAACGAAAACTCACCTATTCAAATATATAAAAAATTTTACAACCAAAAAAGGAAAATTTTCAGATAAAAAATTCTGATATTTTTCATATTTCTGCTCAAAACATAGATTGTGGGTACTCGTTAGAACCGCCTCGGTGAGGGGGTTCTAATGAGTACCCACAATTTATGTTTTGAGCAGAAATAAGAAAAATAATGTATACCCCTGTAAACCCCAGTTCTATTATATAAAAGTGGGGTTTAAGGGGGTCAAAATTATATAGGTATGTTTCTGTATGTTTGCTGGGCACTCTTAACCCTTGTCCTACTGAATAAGTTAACATGTCCATTTCTAGTTTTCAGCCAATCAAATTACTATATCCAAATTGTTGATATAAATTCACATACTTAATGGCAAACAGTGCAGATTCTGATCAGTTGGCTTCTTCCAACTGATCTTGATCTGCACTGTTTGCAAAGGCAGGACATATCCGGGGTCAGCAGGACTAGGGTTAATAAAAAGGAGCAAGGGGTTCTTCGGATGAACATTGAAGACTGATGAGATTGTGCAGATGTGCATACTTGAGCAGTGTACACCCTGATCAGATGCTGCAGAAGGTAGCAGTTGATCAGGGACTAAATGTACCCTGTTTGCCACTCATTTGTTGGTTGCATATTTTGGAATGCTTATTATCTCACACTGAAGTTCATAAAATGTTCAAAGGAAAATTAAAGGAATTTGTATTTTAAGGGGACATGCACTTTGTAGCTGTTTTTGGGAGTTGTTGTTTTTTTGTTTGTTTTTTTTGTGGGAAATTTTCCTGCCATTTTTTTCAAAGGAGGTAACTTTTGTAACATCCTCTTTGCATTCCTATATATGAAGCCCCATCTGAAAATAGGTCTTTTCTAAAAGAAAAGAAAATTGGTCAACTCTAAAAGGACAGAATTTGCTCCCACAGGCAGGGAGCAAATTATTTCCTTTTAGAGTAGACTCAATTGTAGAAATTGGGTTGACTGGGCCGTAAAACCTCAACACAAACAAACAAACAATTGTAGAAGTGCAGTAAACAATTTTGAAAGCATTGCCCCCACTGAAAGTGTATCCATTCCCCATTGATGAGAGATGTACAGCTTTACAGAGATGCTCTTTCAGTTGTTATAAACAATTTAATCCAGATGTCAAATTATTTCTTTATATCTGATTTACTGCAGTTTCTTGTAGTTCACATATTGATTTGTAATGTATTTTTTTAAGTAGTAATAAGTGCTTCCAGCTTCATTCTGAAGATGTGTATTTTTTTGTTGTTAGGGTAAATGTTCTAAAGGCTGGCCTCGGTGACTCAATTGGATGCGCCGTCAGACTGGAGACCAGGAGGTCACTGGTTCAACCCCCCCAGCGAGGTCGGCAGTATTCTTTCCTGGAGATTGATCATGAAATATTTTCTACGGTCATTCTCTCCCTTCTGCTGATTCAAGAAGGACAGTTGTCAGTTTCTGACGAAAGAATGTACACAATACTGGTTAACTGGTTAGAGGACTAAGCCTGCCCAGTAAACGTGTGGTTAGGTAAACTGACCTCGCTCGACATGACCCCATTGGGTTGACTGGGCCGTAAAACCTCAAAACAAACAAATGTCCTAAAGTTTCTACACCAAAGTTTCTGAAAAATTGACGTATGCAAACAGTGCAGACCCAGATCAGACAGCTCTTGAAGGAGCAGTCTGATCTGGGTCTAGAGCAGTCTGATCTGTGTCTTACTGCTTGTCATTCCACTAAGTATTTTAAGAAACAGCTGCATAAAAAGCAAACTTTAGGCCAAAAAGTTTCAAATAGTGTTCGAAAGTTTAGGGCATTCACTTTATTTTGTTTTTGTTCTTTAGTAATTGCTCCAACCCCATCCCTTCATCTTGTTTGTGGCCCACTGTAAAACAAAACAACAATTTCTATAATATGAACAGAGGGTCAGTGGCTTCACTGTTTGCTGTATATCATATTCATCTTAAATATTCGTCCGTACGTCTATCTGTTAACACTTTAATCAAACTGTCTAAGAGATATGTATGTGTCTGTGTAAAATTTTCAGCAGATGACATATTGAAGTGTTTTCTTATCTTTCCCAGAAAACAGCTTTTGACATCTCATGCAAATTATGGGGTGGTTGGATGTGGCGAAGGTGTTGGGTATCTTACATCACCGGGGCATCCAACTGATATTGGCTTCCAGTTGGGCAAGGCCTGCTAAACTTGTAAAAGGTAAGGGTAGAGGGGGAATGTTTTTATTTCTTCTATTTCTTCACTTTCATTTTGTTCCTCTTTCTTCCCTGTCCTTCTCGTTCATCTCCTCTACTATCTCTTTTATCTCTTTTCTCCCTTTCTCTGTGAGACGACACGAAATGACCTACAAGGGTTGGCATGTTAAACCCCAACACAATCAGTCAGTCATGCAAATTGTCTCCAAAAACAATTTGCTTGAAATGTCAACTCTTGTTTTCTGGAAAAATAAGACAAATGTCATCAGTTTGTCATCTGCTGAATTAGCATAGAGAGTGTTAAAGGTTAACAGCTTCAGTTCATACTTGAGGTATATATGGATCCAGAGATTTCATTGCTGTTGCTTCTGATGACATTATATCAAGGTCATAGGCTTAGAAATTTGATGTTAGCTTTGTGGGTGGCACTGGCCGGGGTATACATGACCACCTGGCTACTTGCTTTAGTTTTGCTGTTGTTTTATTGTCACCTGTCTGTATTATTTTAATTCAACAATGCAAGCAATTATTTATTTGTTTTGGCATTAACACTTACCATGCTGTGGGTAAATTCAGCAGAAGACAAACTGACAATACTTTTCTTATTTTTCCTAAAAAGTAGGATCTGACACCTCATGTAAATTGTCTCAAAATTTGAGAGAATTTGCATGAAATGTCAACTCCTGTTTTCTAGGAAAAGTAAGAAAAATATATCAAACTGTCATCTGCTGAAATTTTTATCCAGCATGTGAAGTATTAAGAAGTCTTTTTAACCCATTTATGCCTAGTGATTTCTTCCAGCTCATTACGAAAACAAGCCTATTCAAATATATTGAAAATTTCACCAACATAAAGATTGAAAATTTTCAGATAAAAAATCCTGATATTTTTCATATTTCTGCTCAAAATATAGATTGTGGCTACTCGTTAGAACTGCCTCGCCGAGGCAGTTCTAACGAATACCCACAATCTATGTTTTGAGCAGAAATAAGAAAAATAATGTATACCCCTGTAAACCCCAGTTTTACTATATAAAAGTAGGGTTCAAGGGGATCAAAATTATATAGACCTGTTTTCGTGATGTTCAAATTTGGACACCTCCATTTAGTATTCGAAAGGGTGTTTTACACTACTGCATTTTTTCATGAATTTAGTAGCAAACAGTGCAGACCCTGCTCAGACCTCATATTCTGTGGCATCTGACCTTGAACTGCACTATTTGCTAAAGTCACTTGTTAAACATTAGGCATAAATTGGTTAGTTATCTTGTTTAACCCTTAAAGCGCCAAAAAAACTGCATCTGAAAATGTCGTCTGTTTATGTCGTCTGCTGAATATTCTTGCAGACTTTTCAAACCTATTTTTGCATACAGGCAAACAGTGTGGACCCTGATCAGACTGCTCCTGATCTGGGTCCACACTGTTTGCAAAAATGACTTTTAAAATCACAAGCAGATGACAAAGCAGACGACAATAGTTGTGACTGGCGCTTTAAGGGTTAACCCATTTTAGTAGGGAAACTCCCAAAAGGTAATTGGCAAACAGTGCATTCAGATCAGATGCCCCAGAATGCAGCATCTGGTCAGGGTCTACACTGCTTGCATTAAATACAGGAATTTCTATAAAACATAGTAATGATAAAAACTAACCAGACACTCTGTTATTGGAAATAGACTGGTCCAAAGAGTTGTGGTGGAAGAGTCCACTCTAAGTAAATAATTAAAATGGGTTAATTTTGTTGTTATTGGTGATTTGGGTATTTCTTGTAATTTCTTTTTCATGAATGTCTGCTGGTAAGACTTGTTTGCTGATAAATTAATAAACTGCAGCTATTCTTTAATGTTTTGTGTTTTCGTTTTATATTATCTTTGTTGGAGTTGAGGTTTACTTCTAATTTCAGAATTGGGTAGACTTTCAGCATCTTACAACATTTTAAGAGTTAATAAGTGATTGTCAAAACCAACACATTACATCATTGATCAAATGTAAATTTTAAGAGTATAAGCCAAGAATGCATATGGCTAATGCTACAGCTATAATAATAATGACGTCAGAACTCTTATACTAAATACATACTGGTCACTGCACATGTCATGAAGCAAACAGATGTAGCCAAACATGTATAATGTAATGCTGGACATCGGTCTTGTTTCTGCAATGATTGAAAATCAGAATCAGAATCCATTTCTCAATTCCAACATTAATTCAGAGATACTATAGCCAGATGCCACTTTTCATGATCATATTAACACTACATATAAATTTATAAAACCTTTCTTGGATAAGAAAAAAAATGTCTATTTTTTGAGGAATATGGAGCCTTTAACATGATTTAACCAGCATTAATCTTTCAACATATACATGTATTTTAATAACACATTACACCACAACCTCCTTATAACACTATTTTTGAGGTCCAAAGCATAAACCGTGTTAGTTATACAACCATGTTATATCCAAACAAAAATGTATAGATTATATAGAAAAATGACCATTTATTGTCATTTTTCTATATAATCTATACATTTTTGGGATCCATCTTTGAACCGTGTTGTATCCAAAACCGTGTTATAAAGAGGTTGTTGTGTATTTTTGTTTTATGTAAAAATCTAAGAAATGTCTATTCATTCCTTATTTACTTTTTTTTTTTCGTTACTGAAAAGAGCAGCATACAAACTTAACAAGTGCATTCTAATGTTAAGTTTAGTTCCAGATAAAGCAATATTTTATTTTGATTCTGCATAAAACCCCAGTATATTGGTGCTCTTTGGATTTTCGTCAGCGAGGAGAGCCCAATGAGTACCAACAGATGTCTTTTAATCCTTTCAACCCTGCAGACCAAAACAGGTACACTTCAACCTCATTATAACACGGTTTTGGATATAACACGGTTCAAAGATGGATCCCAAAAATGTATAGATTATATTGAAAAATGACCATAAATGGTCATTTTTCAATATAATCTATACATTTTTGTTTGGATATAACACGGTTGTTTAAGTAATATGGTTTATGCTATGGACCCCAACAATAGTGTTATAAAGAGGTCGTGGTGTACCTTTGACAGAGTTGCCTCTCTTGTGTATACATTCCCGAGAACCCATTCTAGTCTGGAGGCGCCTTATCGGAACCCCAATTTCTGCCTGTCTGTCCCAGTATTTAGGATAAATATGGTTGCGCGTTTCAACATATCAAGCTTGATCTCCATGTAATCATGACAGTTTATGCAAATTGCAACATGATTATGAATTATATCAAGGTAACTGACAAGATCGTGTAACTAAAAGGAAATGTTTTTTGTTGTTGTATGTTAAATTGTCTGTTTACCTAACTTTCAAACCGACATATACTGTTAGACAATTTCAGAAAAAAAAAATATATATATATGAACTGAAAATTTGGGACCCGCACCGACTGGTTTAGGATACAGCCACGAAACGCACATACTGATTTGAACCAAAAGGAAAACGGTACTTTGCCCATTATGGTAAACGGCCAGAAATCTTGTACAGTAGTCTGAAAAATGACATATGTAAACAGTACAGATTCAGATAGAACTGCGCTGAAGGAGCTGTCTGATGAGGGTCTACACTGTTTGCGTTTCGACCACGGATTTTGTGGAACAGACACATATGAAACAAAATTTAGACAAAAAGAAAAAATTGGCAATGTTTGAGAGTTTTCTTTTATTATATTTGGCTGATAAAGGTTTTGGTCTGGTCTGGCCTAGATTAATAGGTCACATTACGAAAACACGCACATTCAAATATTTGAAAATTTTGTAACCCAAAAAGGAAACTTTTCAGATAAAACATTCTGATATCTTTCATATTTCTGCTCACGACATGAACATAGATTGTGGGTACTCGTTAGAACCGCCTTGCGGGGCGGTTCTCACGAGTACCCACAATCTATGTTTTTAGCAAAACAAGAAACATAATGTATACCCCTGTCAACCCCAGTTTTACTAAATAAAAGGGGTTTAAGGAGGTCAAAATTATAAAGGCGTGTTTTCGTGATGATTTAACCCTCCTGAGCCAGGACAGACCGGTTCTTATGTGGCCACTTTTCCAGACCACAATTTACGATCCCAGTTCTCGTCTGGCTGTGTGTCATCAAATTCAGAAAAATCTACTTCATGGAAAAATCCACGCCCGCCTTCGTTGAGAACCAGTCGGGGACTGATGTCAACAAACTGCTTGCCAACATTGATCTCATGAGCAAGATAGGAGGTCCGTAACTGGAGCATCTGTCCAGTGGAGCACATTGTCCCTTCAACTGTTACTATTAATTCTGTCGTTGGTTTACGTAACTTTGCAATGAAAGTAGTTGGATCCTCTTCAATAGCATAATAAATCACAGCAGGCCATAGTAAGTTTAAATTGGCACTTCCATTTTCTGACCTGAATTCCAAATAGGTTTCAGTTAGTCGTTCTTCCCCAGTGTTAGTTTTCTGTCTTTCAACCATCACCCCAAAGCCTGTCGCTCCAACAAGTTCAGATTGCCCCGAGTTGCCAATTCTAACCATCAAACATACTTTATCGTTGTATTTACCAATACAGACATAATGGCTAAACAGAATAGCTTTGGGACAGCGAGAACCCATCTGAAGCTTAGCAACCACTAGTCCCGCCGTAATACATTGCACAGCTAAGCCAAAGATAAATTGTATAAACACAGTAAATATAGCTGCACTGCACTCTGAGGAAGGACTTCGGAAACCATAACCTATAGTGTGTTGGCTCTCCACTGAAAACAAGAATGCAGCTGTGAATGATCCCACATTCACTAAACATTGGGTATCATTAGGGTGTAAGTCCGCATCGATGTCTCCGTGGTATTTCGCAATTACGTAGTAAATTATTGCAAATATAAACCAAGTGACAATGAAACTCAATGCGAAAATCAAGAAAATCCACCGCCATTTCATATTTAGAAGCACTGGAAGCGGGTTTCTCCAATATCTCCGACGTTTGCCAAGGCTGATCTGGTCCAAATGTATCTTTACGCGACCACTGCGGGAGACAATTCTAGAGGGCGCTGTAGTTGACTCAGTGCCTCTTGTCTGGATTTTGGCAATACTGGTGCAAAAACAATCGAATGCAGACTGCAACAGATGAAAACAAAGTCAAGACCTATTATGAATAGTCATCTTGAAATGTTTGTGGTTACATACATAGATACTAGTAACCGACAGTACGGGCAGAATATTGCTGCTATTGCTAACTTCCTGTCTGTCATTTTGACTTATCGGACAAAGCAGATAGTCGGAGACCCAGTTATATAATTAAAAAATGCCAGAAAGATGCACTCCTGATTTTTATATACATTATTACTATACTTACTTTATTCGACCTAATAACCGCACTATGCGCCAAGGTTTTTCAAAATTACGGGGAAAACTTCTGGTAAAATGTGTATCCACCAATATTAAGGATACACTTTAAAAGAAGATCAGCGAAAGACTTATCTGATAATGCTTATGCGATGTTGTTGTTTTTTTTTTTTTTTTTTTTTTTTTTTTTTTTTTGTTTTTTTTCTGATGTTCTTCATAAAAAACATATATTGTGGGTACTCATTTATTGCATCGACAAATCGATGCAGTTCAAATGAGTACCAACAACGTATGCTTTTACAAAGAAGTAGATAAAAGAACACGGACTGTAATCTGAAGACTACAAATTGCTTGACTGTGCGCTTATCGAGATATGTGCGGTTATTAGGTAGAACATGGTATTTGTACAATTCTCCATTGATTACAAGATCTGTATGGGAGGCTATTTTCACTAAAAACAACCAATTCCATATGAGTAAATATCGTTACAACGATAACATTTATTCCCAAAGATCTTACCGTTAAAATGAATTTGCTGCTGTAAAGTATCCTTAACCCATTGTAGTCTGGAGACCCCTAAAAGGGTCATTGACTAACAATGCAGACACAGACCGGACGCCACAGAACGCGGCGTCTGATCAGGGTCTCCACTGTTTGCAGATAGTTCAATCATTTTTCTCTAGATTACATGGCCTGACATACCTAAACTCGAAATACAACTCTTCCAATATGGGTGTGGGTGTGGGTGTGGGTGTGGGTGTGGGTGTGTGCAGGGGGGGGGGTCATTCAGTGTACAATGGGTTAAACACAGCAGAACGATATATAAGAAAGGGCTTGGTTTAGTCTTTCTTTCTAGAACACGCTTTGATATTTGTTAGCATCATCTCAGTGAGGCGATTCTAATAAATATCCAAAACGTATGTTTCTTGGAGCCTTAAATACAATAATATTGTATAACTTCTGATTAATTGTCACCTTCAGAAATTTCTGTTCTGTTCTATTTTCGACATAACCTATACGCAACGTAAACTGGCATCTAATTGTCTCTCGCAGATCCCCAGCGGGCATGGTTGTACAAAATCGAATTAACGTCGATGCAACGTCATGACGTTTATACAATTCGAAATACCGTCGATAAAACGGACGCTTTTACAACGTCGATGCAATGTCATGCTGTTGCAGTGACGTTAATTCGACGTTGTTTAAATGTCATGTGCCCGCTTGATCCGTTCTAAACCCTGTTCGTAATGTCCGTCGATAGTCTGTCTTGCGCTAAGGTTCTTTTTCGCTGATGCTAGTCTCTTTCACACACACACACACACACACACACACACACACACACACACACACACACACACACACACACACATGGGACATAATAGAACCCAGCTAGCATTCTTTATAAATCTACAGCGGACAGTTATCGGCCCGTCAGCTACCCTGGTCCGCTATCGATTTATGTAGATCGCTTATTGGTTTATAATTGTCATGTGATGCGAGAAAAAGGCATTTGTAGCGAGGCCCAGATCAGCCTTCCCATTCACGCAGACTGATCAAAACCTTCGTTGCCCGCTTTAAGAATCGCTAGATATTGTAGAGAATATCGACGAACATAGAAGACCCTCCTGATTATATTGTCCGCATCACGAAAAAATGCCTATATAATTTTGACCCCCTTAAACACCACTTTTATATAGTAAAACTGGGGTTTACAGGGGTATACATTATTTTTAATATTTCTGCTCAAAAACATTGATTGTGGGTACTCGTTAGAACCGCCTCGCTGAGGCGGTTCTAACGAGTACCCACAATCTATGTTTTGAGCCAATCTGATTAAAATCCGATGTTTACTTTGTTATCTACAGTAAGGTTAAGAGATTAAGATCGGATTTCAATCAGATTGTGTCTTGAGCAGAAATATGAAAAAATATCATAGTTTGTAATTTTTATTTTTTGATGGTAAAATTTTTCTGTGTATTTGAATAGGCTGGTTTTCGTAATGGGGTTTAGCTACTCAGATATAAAATAACATCATTTTTCATTCTAAGAAAGCTTGACTAACCTGCAGAACTTGTGAATTTCCCATCTTTCACCAGAATTTAAAAATGCGTCCTTCTGCATGGACGTGTAAATATGAACTTGTTACTTTACGCCCACCATTAACTCTCGAAAACAAAGGCAAGATAGTTAACCTTCACCACTCTCTGGGCAAATTCAGCAAACGACAAATTGGTGATTTTATTCTTATTTTTCCCGAAAATATGCTCGATCGTTTCATGCAAATTGTCTCCTTTGGAGGCAATATGCATGAAACGTAAAAGCATATTTTCTGGAAAAAAAAAGAAAAAAATAAATAAAAAAATAACAATTTCAAAATGTCGTCTGCTGAAATGTTACCGAGTATGCTAAGCGTTGTACGTAGAGCTATCTTTAGTTAGTTCAAACTTTCAAACCATCAAATGTAATGACAGGTGTAATAATATCTTGTCATTGTTACATTACATGCATTTATTGTGTAAATATCAATATGTGCTGTCCGGAAGGAAGAATGGAATAATTGGGCGCATATGTCAAAGGGTGCATTACTCAGTGTATATTTCACATGTTCAGTAATTCACAGCTGAGGGTTTATGATACCTAGTTACACAAGGTTCCACAGTCCTTTCGGGTGGAATTGAATAGCGTTTTATTCGAAACATTTTTTCTAATGTTCTACAATATAAATCTTATTTGAACCATTAAATCCTCAGCAGAAAACGTACCTTCAGACATGTGCGCCAAGGAAGATTCAGATCAGACTGCGCATTTGCGCAGTCTGATCTAAATCTTCCTGGGCGTATTTTGAATAGCCAAGGATACAATGTTTCTTTATGTGGAAATGAGGACTGATCAAACTGTGCTGATCTGAGTTCGTTGGACACACATGTCAGAAGGTTCGTTTTCTCATCTTGGCGCATTTGTCTTTCTTTTCTTTATTTCTTTATTTCTTTATTTCTTGTGTGTGTGTGTGTGTGTGTGTGTGTGTGTGTGTGTGTGTGTGTGCGTTCTTAAATATTTACCTGATAATAAAATTTATGGGCAAAAACTGGCCAGACCTGTGTAATTTTATAGTAAAGACTTTTTTGAATTTTTTTTTCTTATATAGGAAAATAGTTTTTTGCTTTTCTCCATTTAATTTTAATTATTGATGTTTCATAAAATTTCAGAAATTATTTCAGAACTTGTAAAACTTGTCTCCAGTTCACATACCCTATCGATTTTTGAATAATTTGCAGCTAGTTTTTACTAGTCTTTAACCTAATCATGCCTTTAACCTAATCTGAGTTGGTCATTGTGGGTGCACTGGCACTTAAAATTGTTGCATGCCTCTTGCCAGATAAGGGAAGTCTCATCGTCATCAGGCGGTCATTCGTGCCTTTTGGAAGTCCTGAGAGCTTGCTGAAAAGATGTGACTTGATGGCAAATACTTCACGCCGCTCTTTTCTTGCGCCGCTTCACGCCGCTCTTCTTGTGTCCACTCCAGAAGAAAGTGTAACCAGCATCAACAGCCCATCCTCTGCAAAAGCGAGTCTCACGCACTGCAATCTGTAAGTATACCAACTAGAGCTGTTCTTTCCTGAGGTCCGTCAGAACTTGGACCCAATATACACTGGACTAGTGACTACGTACAGGTCTTGTATTAATTGGAAATATGTTGTCTTGGCTGAGTTTTCATAATTTTCAGTATGATGAAGTTTAAATGGTGATATTTCAGTTATTTCTATATTTCAGCACATTTTAGCAGAAAATCATCAGAAATTTACCCAAAATGATGTTGTAACTTAAAATTTTCTTGATTGTGACTTTACATTTTTCAACCAAACCTATTAAAAACAATTTATTACAACATCAGTTATTATCCAAAATCAGTTTTAATGACCATAGTGCTGTGAAATAGCGCTAAAATCAAGCCACGCCAACATATTTTATTATTAAGTCCGAAGTCAGAACCAGCACTGACCATTAGAGTGCGCACATTCTAGCCGCCGATTGTTATAATTATTTTAACGATACCCCTTTTATTTCAGGCTTTGTGTTCTACATAATGAAAGGTGCGCAACGCACAAAAATGGCCCTTATTCAGTTTGCGGCCAACGCAGGCCCAGATCAGGTCTTCATTGTCCGCTTTCAGAATCAATAGATACTGTTTTATATGTCGACGAACAGAGAATATCCAGACCAGGCCACAAGGAAGCACACGCGCATCGACCTTCGCTGTTAAAATATGGCATAAGGGCCTTTTCTCCACGTTGTGCATCAAAACATAACGGAAACATGCCTATATAATTTTGACCCCCTTAAACCCCATTTTATATAGTAAAACTGGGGTTTACAGGGGAATACATTATTTTTCTTATTTCTGCATAAAACAAAGATTGTGGGTAGTCGTTAGAACCGCCTCGCCGAGGCGGTTCTAACGACTACCCACAATCTATGTTTTATGCAGAAATAAGAATAATATCAGTTTTTTATCTGAAAATTTTCAGTTTTTGGAGGTGACATTTTCTATATATTTGAATAGGCGTGTTCTCGTAATGAAAGTTTGACTCAAATAGTGAATCGTTAAAAAAACAACTTACATCGCGAGAAAAGGTCTAGTGTGACACATGCAGGCAACGAACATCCATGTCGCCCTGCGCTTTCGCACTGTCTGGTCAGGGCCTTCGCTGTCCACTTACAGAATCAATGTATCAACGAGCAGCGAATGTCATGATCAGACTTTGTAGACTTATAGGCTGATCTGGAAATTTTTCTGTTCGCATACGCCGTAAGGGTCCTTTTCTGGCGATGTTATTCATATTCACTTAAATTTTGACAGGTTACCCTTTACAACTCTCTAGTCAGATTCAGCAGACGACAAAAGATATTTTTTTCTAGGCAACAGACTTTGACATTTCTTGCAAGTTTCCCCAGCAGAGACAATATGCATGAAATGTCAAAGCCTATTTTCTTTGAATAAGAAAAAAATAATATTTCAAGATGTCGTCTGCTGAAAATATTATCAAGCATGCTAAGCGTTACGACATTTTAGTAACAATGCTATATTGTCAATAAATGATGGGTTCGACTTCAGTTTTAAATGGAAAATGTTCAAATATAAAGACGTAGTATATGTGGAAATATGTGGATTTCTACTGAGGTTATAAATCAGAAAATTAAATATCTGAAAGTATACCTTGGTATAGCGGGCATTACATGCCTAGGTATGTACAGTAAGCTTTACCACTCTTTGCACTGAAAAAAGATCCGTAGAATTTACGGTAAATACTAGCAACTGCCGGGCTGCCAGAACACGTACCTAATTTTTTTACGGGCGCTTGAAGATAATTTACAGTAATAATTACGCATGGTGGGGCAGTCTAGGGCAACGGAGGTAACGTACAGGACATAGTAGGGATGTGAGATACCGCACCGTATGTTAAGCTTACACATCCTTATCCCATCTTACGTGGCAATTCCTGCGAAAGTGCTAGCTCCCCCCCCCCCACTCCGCCCCCACCCCTCCCCGTAAAAAATACGGTAAAGGCGCTGGCAGCCAGTTGTCGGTATTTACCATAAAATCTACGGGATTTTTCTTTTTACAGTGTGGGCATATTCAGCAGATGATACATTTATAATATTTTTTTCCTGTTTTTCAAAGAAATAAGGCTTTGATATTTCATTCAAATTTACATCACAGGAAAAATAATATTGGAAAAAAAAATTCTAAAAGCCGTCTGCTGAAAATTTTACCAAAAGTGTCAGGCGTTAAAACAATCGCGATTATTTATCAAAATTTTCAGCTTGCAGTCTTTCGAAGTCGTTTTCTTTCCCAAGTGTCCGGGTGGCCGAGCTCAATATTATACGACACTTCAATGCGCAGTGCCTTTCATTATCATTCTTCCATCGTCTTCATATAACTTGGACAATAATGAGAGGGACGAAAAACACCAACTCCGCTTTCTGTTTTGTTTCGTGTATCATATGACTTCTTGTTCTAATGCTAGAACTGTGGTCACTTGCAGCTGTTTCCCATTTATGCTTCTGTTTTATTATTATTATTATTATGTTTGATCTTTCTTTGTTTTGTACGTTTGTTTGTGTTGAGGTTTTACGGCCCAGTCAACCCAATGGTGTCATGTCGAGCGCAGTCACTTTACCTAACCACACGTTTACTGGGCAGGCTTAGTCCTCTTTATTTTTTTTTAAACAATATTTTAAGAGGGTGACGCAATTAGCTAAAAGCTAGTCTACAAACAAACAAATATATACATATATACAATAATAAAAAACAAATCACATGATTCATAAGAAGAAGAAGAAGAAGAAAGAAAAAGAGTTGAGTGATACAATACTGCATCAATAAGACAATTCTAAAATCTTAAGACAAAGGTGTGTCCTGTCTGACATTGTGATCGCTTCGATGGTGAAGAGAAATGGGCCCAGTTGTTCAGGCATCGTTAGCGTAACGAGCTCCGACGTAAAGGACAAACTCGTTAACTTTTGTAGTCAAGGTATTTTCAAATACATTGATAATTTTGCTGCAAAAATGTGAGTGCAAAAGCTACTTACATTTTTTTTTTTCAGCAAAAATATTAATATATTTGCCATATTTCAAAATAAAAATTTAACGTCACGTTAGCTAACATTTTCGTTAAAGGCTCCATAGCCCTCAAAACTAGACATTTTATTGTCCAAGAAAGGTTTAATAAATTGAAATTGATACATTGTATTGATGGTATTAATACAATCATAAAATGTGGCACCTAACAGCCTGTAAAATTTCATTTAGTCTCTCATTCTTGAAATGAAATGATTTTTTATCGTATCTCTGAATTAATGTTGCCAACATTTATTCAAATATATGATAAAAAAATCATTTCATTTTGGATAAAAAATGCCTATTTTTGAGGGATATGGAGCCTTTAAGTTTTGAACAACTGGATCCTGGTTGCTTTCTTTTTGTTGTTACGTATGTACTATCTATCAAAGATTGTACTCTTCCTCATGGTGTCATTGGTAGGCAATGTTCTGTCATTGAAGCACTTCCTGGGCATTTTACCTAGTTATTAGCTGTGGTCATCTTCTTCAATGGCTGTCTGCGTTGCTTCCTGTTTTCTTTCTGTTCTACGTTAATGTGTTTTGGGTAGCTTCACTTGTATTTTTGTATTCTTGTGTTCGTGTCTGGAGCTGCTTCAGGAGATAAGGGTGAGTCGGGAGATAAAGATGAGTCGGACGATAAAGGTTAGTCGGGAGTAGGGAGATAAGGGTGAGTCGGGAGATCAGGATAAGTCGGGATTACTATTAAAATAATTAAGTCTTTCACTACCACAGTCGATAATAATAGGCTTTTGCAAACAGCATAGATCCAGATGAGACGGCTCATGAGCCATCTCATCTTGATCTATGCTGTTTGACATTCAGTCTTTCAACTTCACATATAAACTTGTTTCCAAGTGATAGTTTGTTTTTTTTTAAAAAAAGCAGACGACAAATGTCGTCTGAAATTTGCCGAAAGAGTTAAGAATATGTCTAGGAAGAACCACGATTTTTTTGTCTTTATTCATTTCATTTTTGAGTTTCTGAAGTGAACTCTTGCGTCTTTATATTTGGTCATGTCCATTGTTGTCAATACACAGCAAGCACACAACGTTTATTTAACGTCTTTTCAAAATTTCAGATGGCATTTGTCGTCTGTTTTTTTTTAAACAAACTTCTCAAAGAAGTTTATGAAGTTGACAAATCCCTCCATCAAGAAGGCTACAGAAACTGGTATTCTATTATCCAAAATTCTATATATAAACTGAATGTCAGTGAGACTAACTTGAATTGCTAAGATTTCGGAGAAGAGTGCTGTTCAGACATTTATAAAGAGCAGCGAATTTTTGTGCACTGCAGTCAGGTAGAAGATGAGAAACATTTTTCCTATTTTGTAGTAAATATACTGATTTGCGGATTACATTATTTGATAAACTACATTTAAAGGTACAAGTTCTGAAACTCAATACTAATGAATAGTTTAAATTATTTTATGAACTGATGAACCCATGACGTAGTGCTGTGGATACAAAACTTGTTTGTGAATTTTATTCATGAGGCATTAGAATTAAGGTAGTAGATCTGTTGTATGTTTTCTCATATGTATCCTGTTTAATATGTAAATTATACATTTCATATGACTGCAAAACACCTTTTGTATATGTAGATTATCCAATTGATATTGTACGTTGATTCAAGTCCTGGCCGCTAGATGTTGAATCATCGTTGAAAACGATGTGTTTGTTCAAAATCATTAACAGACTGACAACTAGTGTAGATTCTGATGAGATTGCTCATTATGAACAGCTTCATCTGGATCTGCACTATTTGCATAGGCATTTGTATCGCTCTACATGATTAAAATGGTTATAGTGCAGATTATATTTTTATTTCCTTTGGGATCTTTAAGCTCATTCTGCTTACTTTGAAAATCGCATACCGCTTAACCCATTTATGCCGAGTGGATTCTTCTACTTTAACTCTTTAGACAGGTTCATTTCCTATAGAAGGGGTGTCTGGTTAGTTTTTATTATTGTCGTGCTTTATAGAAATCTTAACTTAATGCAAACAGTGTAGACCCAGATCAGACGCCGCGGTCTGCGGCGTCTGATCTGGGTCTACTCTGTTTGCCAATGTCCCATTTATGGGACGCTAGGCATAAATGAATTAATCTGGTGCAAGGGGGCGTATGCAGCTTCGCATATTACAGTGCTGCATATGAAGAAGCTTAATGAAACCGAGTCTAAGATTTTCGTTCTTTTGTGTGTTCTTTGTTTCCAAAGGCAACCTTTTAGATTTTTATTAATCCCACAAAATATTTCAGGTGCGCTGCTAATATGGGGATCATATTTATCCAACGACGGAAAGATAGAAACAAGAATCAGCACTACAACAAAAGAAAATAGTCTGAAACAGCATCTCACACAAGCCTGCTTGCTTTTAAATCAGAAAAACCTATCTGCACTCCAAGAACGCCACCACAGTAAAAGGCCAGACATGTTTGTCTCAGAAAACTTTAAGTTAATTGCCTGCAGGCTCTTTAAAGT
This sequence comes from Anodontia alba, assembly GCA_964016985.1. Classification (NCBI taxonomy): domain Eukaryota; kingdom Metazoa; phylum Mollusca; class Bivalvia; order Lucinida; family Lucinidae; genus Anodontia; species Anodontia alba. The sequence continues at coordinate 137,729,851 of OZ024822.1, read as the reverse complement.
TGGTTCCACGAATATTGGTAGAGTAATATACGCACTTGATCACTTATCAGATTATAGCAATATAGGTGAAATAGATAAACGAAAGGCAAGAAAAGGTGCTTTGCTGAACACCAGAACCATGGCAGTTGATTTGGAATCCAACAAAATGAAGACGTATACAAAATTCATGTTTGTTAGAGATCCACTAGAGAGACTGTTGTCAGCATACAGAGCACGTAATCCACATGGTATTTTTAAGAAGTGGAAACGACTATCATTTAGAAAGTTTCTTAATTTGATATTAGATAAACCCGATGAGAAATCAAATTTGCATTTCGTCTCTTTCAGCAGAATGTGCCACCCATGTGTCATAAATTATGACTTTATAGGTTTGTTGGATAATTATGAAAGAGACATGCGACAGATACTACGAAGTGTCGGCGCTGAAAACGCAGTTATTCTTCCGAAAAGAAACCAAACTGGATACACACACAAAAAGACTGGTGAAGTTTTAAAACGTTACCTTAAAGATGTGCCTAAAGCTACGATTCAAAAGATTTATAAGAGATATTATTTAGATTATTATTTGTTTGGTTTTAAGAAACCAGAATTTTAGCATTTTTACCCTTATACATCAAAATTTATTATTTTGATTCATTGTTAAAGGGGAACGCAACCTTAACATGTATTGTACTTTAAAGTAAACAACTTTACAAACAATGAATTTTGACACAAATTTGATCAAAATCGATGGAAAACTTAAGTAAGTTACAGGCAATTGAATATTTTAACATTGGTGGAATGGGCGCCGACATTTTGAATGTCTGAGGTTTCATAAAAATTAAAATTCGTTTCATAAAGATAGTTATGCTCATAAAGTTTGTTTATTTTGTGGGGGAAATGATTGCTTGTCACTAGAATTAAAAGATTATAAAAACTGTAGCAAAATCATTCTTAAAAACCCTTTATAATTTGGTGTTGCATATTTAATTTCGGCTGTGTGTCACAAGCCAACAATATGGCGGCATCTTGACAGCCATTTTAAATATATTTATACCACCTTAAACTTCCTTATTTTTAAGCCGATTTTCAAAACTCTTGCATCAAAATAAATGGCTTGTTAAGCACTTTACTCCAAGATATACTTACAACTTATATTGCGTTCCCCTTTAAACTAGGGTGTCCATATGCCTATCAAGCAATTATGTGTAGTTGGAACTGCAACAACATTAAGAGCGAGGGTAGACTGGCTCCAGTCTCCAGTGGCTGAATATTTTTTCTTATACTCCTGTTTGATAATCCATTAAAATAAAACCAAAATAATATGACTATAAAGGCTGGTCACTAGTGACCAGCTTTTATAGAAATGATATTATTATTTTTTTAGTGGATTATCCAACAGGTTTATCAGAAAAAAAAAGTTACTGGAGACTGGGTGCCAGTCTAAAGCGAGGTTACCATGATTAAGCCCTCAATATATGTAGTCGACATTCAATGGCTCGAACATCTTAAGGACTTTGGAACTTTATGCTAGATATGGATAGTTCGAGCCACTGAGGTTTCACCATAGCGTCAGATCTGAAGGCAAATGTATAATTTAGGCATGTCGTTTAGATCTGCTATAAGATAATGGTATGTTGAGTGTACTCATTAAAATCGCCTTGATGAATACACGCTACATACATTTTTAGATAAAGTGAGAAAAATAAATCTCTAAAATATCCCTTAGTATTTGTTTTCTTAAGTTATCGGAAGAATTTCCTATGGACTGAAAAAAAAAAACAACAACAAAAAACAGTTCAAATCAACCATGAGGAGCCATCGGTGATCAAGTCTTTGAAATTTTACCGAATATTTTCCTGTTGACCGGTCCATTACGAAAACACGCGTATTCAAATATATTGAAATTTTACAACAAAAAAAGAGGAAAAATTTCAGATAAAAATTTCTGATATTTTCATATTTCTGCTCGAAACATAGATTGTTGGTATTCGTTAGAACCGCCTCGGCGAGGCGGTTCTAATGAGTACCTACAAGCTATGTTTTCGAGCAAAAATAAGAAAATAATGTATACCCATGTAAACCCCAGTTTTACTATATAAAAGTGGGGTTCAAGGGGGGTCAAATTATATAGGCGTGTTTTCGTGATGCTAGGTCTTTCTGCTGACCGTTCACTAGATCTCCGTTTCAATTTTCAAGTAAAACCGACCAAATGCCACATACGAAAAGTGAGAACCATTTTCACTGATTGGCCTTGAATCTGGCCAGACGAAGATTTGTGGTAAACTATATCCCCAGTCGGACATGAGCCTTATTTCTGGAGACCTGAAGTGCTCTCTAATAGACCTACCACATGAAAGTATATATGTACGCAATCTGCAGGATACGAATTAAGGGGAATGGCAAATCTCCATGGAAATTAAATCTGACATGGGAGTAAATTCTTTCCTTTGAGAGTAGACCCCTTTTCAAAAGGGCGTTGGTGTGCAGGGAGAGCAAGTCACGAAAGTTATCTCTTGTTTGAAATGGCGACAACATGGGAGAAATCCCATCATCAAACTTTGACCTTATCAGCTGATTGGATTAGTGGCGATCTGGGCCACATAATTATGAACCCGTTCGCACAGGTCATGTTTCGCATTTGCCATTACGAAAACACGCCTATTCAAATATGTTGAGAATTTTACCACCAAAAAATGAAAACTTTCAGATGAAAATTTCTGATATTTTTCATATTTCTGCTCAAAACATAGATTGTGGGTACTCGTTAGAACCGCCTCATCGAGGTGGTTCTAACGAGTACCGGTATTCTATGTTTTGAGCCGAAATAAGAAAAATAATATATACCCCTGTAAACCCCAGTTTTACTATATAAAAGTGGGGTTTAAGGGGGGGGGGTCAAAATTATATAGGCATGTTTTCGTGATGGATTAAAAGCAAATTGATGTGAAAGCGACCAAGATCGTCCGATTCTTTTCTCGAATTACTATATATTCTTTACATTTTGATAGCGGTTCCACTTCTTTTCAAATAAGACCATTTTTCTTTAAGGACAGAAATTTATAAATTTTATCATCACAAATTAGAGTTAATAAGCATGTATTGTGGAATCGTTCGCACAGGAATGATAGCCCTTATAAATAAAAAAAAAAAGTTACTGTTAAAGTAAAGTTTTCCGTTACCATTTAATGTTTAAGTTCTTGTCTACCTGGGCGCTGGCGATAATCACGAGGACTAAACAAATGTCTTATGTATACCACGGCAGAACTAAGGGCAAGGGTTGTGGCCACGTAAAATCAATTTGAGCCCCTCCTCCCAGTTATATTTTTACCGACCGTTCCAAGGCGGTGCTTCTGCTGTGGTTTACTATTTCTGACATTGTACGTCTTTGCACGAATGTCCTGGTGAAAGTTTTATTTTGGATAGCCGTTTGGCCAATTTTTAGGAAAGAAACTGTCCTTTTGGATTTTTGCTTGTAGTGTTTTGATTTTGGTGCCGTTGCTTTATGTGCGTCATTCTTTCCCTTTGGTGTCTTGGACGAAGGTGTTAGGTGATTGTATCGATTCCTGATAACTGCCTTCCTTTCTATTTCCATATGACCAACTACGTGCACCCAGTTCCCTTAATTAAAATTCAGTAGAGCCGTGCCATCAAAAAGGGTCTTACAGCAGTGAAGTTCCGAATCAGCCCAAGCGTCGCCGAATTCTGATCAGAACTGTTGCTTCCCAGTTAGCATTCTACAGTAAAACCTCAGTGGCTCGAACATCTTTGGGACCATGGAAATTATTCGATACATGGTTAGTTCGAGCCACTGAGGATTAATCATGGCGTCAGGTCAGGAAGCAAATGGTGATAATTTAAGGAAGTCTTTTTTATCTATATACAATAACGGTATGTCGCGTGTACTCATTAGAACCGCATCGATGAGACGATTCTAATGAGTACACACAACATACAATTTCATGATAAAATAAGAAAGAATTCCTAAATATTTGTTTTCTTGAGCTATCGGAAAAATTGCGTAGGGACTCAAAACCAGCTACGAATCATCCAGGGTAAACGAACCATCGGTGTTCGAGACATCGAGGTTTTACTGTACTTAAATCGATAACAGTCCGATTTAGATTTAAGTAGAATGCTAGGTGGGTGTTTATTAATGAATATTGTTGTGTCCGGGGAATTCGTGGGCGGAGAGTGCCGCTACGCGGCTGCATAGTCTGGTCTGGATCTGCGCTGTCCGTGTATGCCATGTGATCTGTTCTGTCCTGATGATACAGCATCACTGTACAATACACCTTGACCCACCAAGGCTCAAATCCTTTTCTATTTTCCCATTAGTATGAGTAACAGTTTTTTACTGACCACATGATATTGACACTGGTCCTGCTTACCCCGGATATGCCCTGCCAGATCAGCTGGGCCCAGTTGTTCAAAGCGTCGTTAGCTTAACGAGCTCGTTAAGGGTCATTTCGTTAACTGTTTTAGCAGATTCAATGCACAATATTCTGATATTTTTTGCTAAAAAATGCACTGCAAAAGCTACTCACATTTTTTCAGCAAAAAAAATCAGCATATTTGCGTATCACTCAGTGTAAATGTTAACTATCGAGTCGTTAGCTTTGAACAACTGGGCCCTGGCTATTTTTTTCTTATAGAATCAAATAAATAATGTCAACGCAGTAAATATTCTCATAAATATATATCATCGCAGTAAACATATTTTTGGTTGCAAATAAAGATACATATTTTTTTTCGCATAGGCCGCCATCTTGGTTGTGCCACGAGACAGCTTAAGAATAGTTTTGAGATGTTCGTTGCCCTCTTCCGAAAACTGTCACAACTGAACGGAAAGTTTGCTTTTGTTTTGCGAGTAACTGCGAACATTTCGGCTAATTGAACGCAGACCAAACTGTTCTCAAGCTGTCTTTTGGCACAGTCATCACGAAAACATGCCTATATAATTTTGACCCCCTTAAACCCCACTTTTATATTGTAAAACTGGGGTTTACAGGGGTATACATTATTTTTCTTATTTTTGCTCAAAAACATAGATTGTGGGTACTCGTTGGAACAGCCTCGTCGAGGCGGTTCCAACGAGTACCTACAATCTATGTTTTAAGCAGAAGTACCTACAATCTATGTTTTAAGCAGAAGTATGAAAAATATCAGAATTTTTTGTCTGAAAATTTTCATTTTACAGCGATGAAAGTTTCAGTATATTTGAATAGGCATGTTTTCGTAATGCAAGATGGCGGCCTATGTGAATAAAATTTATGTATGCTTGCTTGTTACCAAAATATGAGAATGTTTACTGCGTTGATATCATTTATTTGATTCTACATTAAGTAATATAATTATTGATATAATTTATTCGATCTAACATCAAGTCCCGTATACAAGAATAACGGGTACTCTCTAATTGGAAGTTATTACATGGGACGGATTTAGAATAATCCTTGAAAAACACTCGCCAGTGTTTCGCTTTACTGAACGCAACCCTGGCAGGTTACTGTATAGGTAAAAAATATAACGTTGTCCGGTGACCTGTGGCTTCCAGTTTCAATTTTCTATTTGACATAATACAGCTAGAAACCAGAAGCCTCGGGTCATCGGACAAGGTTATATTTTTCCCTGTACAGGTAAGCAAATACCCGTTTCGCGTGGAATGCAGTATTTTCGGACTGTCATGCTTACATTGAATTAGTGAACGTATTCTTATGAATATTAAATGTAAAAACCAAAGCAACAGATCAATTGGTTGTTTTTAAAACAAAAACATACATGTTCCCCAGCGACATTTCATACGCAGCTATGGGTAACATGACAGAACCAACATGGCTAGGTTGTAGTTTCTGCACATCAGCTCAAGGATAAATTTACAGTTGACTCTCGTGGTCTCAAAAGCCAATGAATCATAATATTTGGTTTGAGATAACAATAGTTTGAAATACAAATAGCTGAAACGTAACATACAGCAAATCAAACCGATATTACCCTTAGACCTCTCTATCTCTTTATACGGCCCACACCCTCAGCTGAGTATTACGTACCGTAGTTTGAGTTTTCAGTGTTTGAAAACATGAGAGTTGACTGTTCTTTACAAAATTTCATGACAACTCAAGCAAGTCCTTACACAGTGGGCACGAATTAGGTGACCAACGGCTTAAATTTACGGCATTTAAACTAACTACTGGGACAGAGAGGCCTGAACAAACAGCGTAGACCTTGATCAGACGCCGCAGAACGCGGCGTTTGATCAAGGTCTACACTGTTTGCCACTCATCCCAACAGTTTTTAAACACATCAACACGTAGCCAAATGGATATTCAAGGGTAAGGAGTTAAGTTGTCACAACATTTAGGATAAATACTGTATATCAAAACTCAGGGGGTTCAGGGGACAGATAAGAAGTGGACACAATCTCGTGCTACTAACATTTAGGCTTGACGTCGACCTTGGCCTGACGTAGTCAGATTGTGGGCTGTGCTCAGCAACTGAATCATATTCTCACAGAGCAGTAATCTTTTATCGGACCGTTCACAGCATGAGAGGAATTCTGTCGGGCCGATAACGGTCCGATACAGGTTCAAGTAGAATGCTGGTTGGGTAAAAAGTTTACCAGAAGAGATACCGCATGGAACGGACACGAACTATTTACCACACTGTTGACCTTGAGTTTCGATCTTGACCATGACCCGACATGGTTGGTTTGTGGAATTTGCATATCAGGACAATACGATAATAGTTGTATAAGTTACAGTATGTGAATATTTCTCAATAATTAAGAGACAATTTCAACATTTGACCTTGAATTTTGATTTTGCTCTTGACCTTGGATGATGGGCTCAGCACGTCGACTGACAGACTCAAACAATCTTCCAACGTTTTATGCCAATCCACCAAGGTCTTTAGTTAATATGAAGCAGATATGCCCCAGTAAGCATTCTACATAAATCTATAGCGGGCCGTTATCGGCCCGTCAGGGTAGCTGACGGGCCGATAACGGCCCGCTATAGATTTATGTAGAATGCTAGCTGGGGCAGTACAGGGCATACAATATATGACACCTTGGTGGACTACATCATGGCAATATGGGGAAACTGTTATTATCATATGAGAAAGTAAGAAGACATAAAGCGTACATGATACTGTGACGGACGAACAGATGAACAGAAGACAGCCCATCTTTAATAAAACGAGGGTGGATGGGGAAGATGTGGGGGCTGTGAGGGGGGATGGGGGTAGGAACATAATCACGAAAAAAAAAAATGGTAACTATTCTTTTTATCTTTACGCAGGCATTTTAAGTCAATCAAGAAAATATGACAGAAGTTTCTAGTAGACAATTTATTCATGCATGTGTCTGTGAATATAAATCATATATAAAATAACTACGTAAAACCTACCGAATAGTCATAGCAACCACGGATAAGTCCGACGCCAGTGACTCGAACACTGGTGGCTCGTTTACCGTGGCTGATTCAAACTCGTTTTTGAGTCCCTAGGAAATTCTTCTGATAGCTCAATTAAACAAATAAGTACGGACAGTTTAAAGAAATTTTCTAATTTTATCATGAAAATAATGTATGCCATGTGTACTCATTAGAATCGAGGCGATTCTAATGAGTACATGCAACATACCATCATTTTATAGAAGATCGAAAAGACATCCGTAGATTATCCCATGCATTTGCTTCTTGACCCTGTGCTATGATTAACCCTCAGTGGCTCGAACTACCCATGTCTAGAACATATTCCTATGACCGCAAAGATTTTCAAGCCATTAAAGTTCGACTGTCATCACGAATACATGCCTATATAATTTTGATCCCCCTTAAACCCGACTTTTATATAGTAAAACTGGGGTTTACAGGGGTATACATTATTTTTCTTATTTTTGGTCGGAAACATAGATTGTGGGTACCCGTTAGAACCGCCTCGCCGTGGTGGTTCTAACGAGTACCAACAATCAATGTTTTGAGCAGAAATATGAAAAATGTCAGAATTTTTATCTGACAATTTTCATTTTTTGGTGGTAAAATTTTCAATATATTTGAATAGGCTTGCTTTCGTAATGGTATTTTTAAACTGAGGCAACGTTTCGAAACCAAGTGAAGAAAATAATGCAGTTTGGTCCTTAACAACCTGGTCATCATTTCTTTTTGTACATGAGAGTTGCCTCTTTCAAAGGTGAAGTACCTTACACATTTGGGCAGGTTAACTCATTACCATAATTGTCCGAAAATATGAACAGGTCTCTTTATCATCTTTTGTTTTTAAAAACTGCTGACGGAGTAGCAGACAGTGTAAACCTATTCAGACGCCGCATTTGGCCCAAGCCTGTCTGTACGAATGCTTAGGCTATAGACGGTAAGGGTATTATCAAACTTTGAATACCTTCATGCTATTCGGCACACCGATTGGTTTATTTTTATTTCCAAGATTGCGTGCAGTAATGCAAAACATTCCAGGACACTCGCGAACTATTGCAAATTTTCCGTTTAGTTGTGACAGTTTTCGGCGGACGACAGCAAGTATCCGCGAACGATATTTATGTATTTTAACGCTTAGCACTCTGGGTAAAATTTCAGCAGTCTCCAATGGAGACAATTTGCATGAAATGTCAAATCTTGTTTCTGGATATATATATATATATATATATATATATATATATATATATATATATATATATATATATATATATATATATATATATATATATATATATATATATTATCAATTTGTCGTCTGCTGAATTTGACCAGAGAGTGGTAAAGGGTAATTTCACAACCAAAAGAGCGGCATATGGGGAAAAATATTTATGCTTGCTTCTAACAAAAATATAAAAGTGCTTTCTTAGTTTATTTTTTTTTATGATTTACTGAGTCTGTATATCAAATTAATCAAATAAATTGGTATAACTTATTCGAACTGACATCAAGTCTCATCAACGAGAATAACGGATGTGCCCTAATTGGAGTCACTTAATTAAGACGGGTTTACAATAATCGTTCAGAAGCTGCAAAATAGTACTTGAAAAAAAAAAAAAAAAAAAACATTAGCGAGTGCTCCGCATTACTGGACGTAGTCAATGACAGAGCACTCGCGAGCGTTTTCTTTTCTTTCTTTCTTTTTTTTTTTTTTTTTTTTTGATAACTATTTTGCGCCTTTTGAACGGTTAATTGTAAACCCGTCTACTATGACCGCGAATCGGAGAGTAGCTGTTGGTCTTGAGTAGGTGTTGTTCTTGTTGACAAGACTAATTCCTAAATGGAATAAATTATATGACCATCTATCAATAATATATGATATCGAATAATTAATATCAAAGCATTAAAAGTTTTCATATTTTTCTACAAACAAGCTTACTTAAATTTTATTTTCATTGGCCGCCATTTTGGTATTCTTGGTATAAACTACAACAGGATCGATGTTTTCAGCACTTGCATTCAACGCCAATCGACCCAGGTATACATCACGAAAACATACCTATATAATTTTGACCCCCTTAAACCCCACTTTTATATAGTAAAACTGGGGTTTACAGGGGTATACATTATTTTTCTTATTTCTGCTCAAAACATAGATTGTGGGTACTCGTTAGAACCGCCTCGCCAAGGCGGTTCTAACGAGTACCCACAATCTATGTTTTGACCAGAAAATAAGAAAAATATCAGAATTTTTATCTGAAACGTTTCATTTTTTGGTGGTAAAATTTTCAATATATTTGAATGGGCTTGTTTTCGTAATGCTTTGGTTTGTTATATTATGTAGCCATTTTTCCAGTCCAGACGTGCGGATCCCAGTTATCGTCTACGTGTGTGACATCGAACTCGGAGTAATCTACTTCATGGTAAAATCCTCTTCGACCCCCATCGTTGAGCACCAGTCGGGGACTGATGTCAACAAACTGCTTCCCAACAATGATCTCAGGAGCAAGATACGAGGTCCGTAACTGGAGCATCTGTCCAGTGGAGCACATTGTCCCTTCAACTGTTACTATTAATTCTGTCGTTGGTTTACGTAACTTTGCAATGAAAGTAGTTGGGTCCTCTTCAATAGCATAATGAATCACAGATGGCCATAGTAAATTTAAATTGGCACTTTCATTTTCTGATTTGAATTCCAAATAGGTTTCCGTAAGTCTTTCTTCTCCGGTATTAGTTTTCTGTCTTTCAACCACCACGCCAAAACCTGTCGCCCCAACAAGTTCAGATCGCCCCGAGTTGCCAATTCTAATCATCAAACATACTTTATCATTGTATTTACCAATGCAGGCGCTATGGCTGAATAGAATAGCTTTGGGACTGCGAGAGCCCATCTGAAGCTTAGCAACCACTAGTCCCGCCGTAATACATTGCACAGCTAAGCCAAAAATGAATTGTATAAACACAGTAAATATAGCTGCACTGCACTCTGAGGAAGGACTTCGGAAACCATAACCTATAGTGTGTTGGCTCTCCACTGAGAATAACAAAGCAGCTGTGAATGATCCTACATTCACCAAACATCGGGTATGATTCGGATCCCGGTTAGGACCAATATCACCATGATATTTAGCGATTAGATAATAAATAACTGCAAAAGCTAACCAGGTAGCCAAAAAACCAAACGCAAAAATTAGGAAAATCCATCGCCATTTAAGATCTAGAAGCGTTGTCAGAGGATTTTTCCAGTATCGATGTCGTTTGTCCAAGCTGATCTGATCAAGACGTATTTTAACCCGGCCACTGCGAGAAATGATTCTGGAGGGCGCTGTAGTCGACTCAGTACCACGTGACTGGAATTTGGTAATACCCGCACGAAACCACGTAAACAGAGACTGAAATTAGAGAGCAAGAAAATGGAAACATTAACTAACTTTTGTTGTTTTTTTTTGCATTTTTGATTACTTTCGTTTTCTGCAGTGTTTCACTTACACTTTTTTCTTTTAACAATTATCAGGGTAGCTGACGGGCCGATAACGGCCCGCTATAGATTTATGTAGAATGCTTACTGGGATGTAAGTTAAAGATATATTCGGTTAAGTTTGGGTAACAGAGTTGCCATCTCTATGGGAAAGGGCTGTCAACACTGCTTGCCATCTGTTCTTTTGGTGGCTGTTTAATTGTATTTATCTGTCTTTCCAGGCTTTGATGTTGAGAACATGGTGTGGATCTGATCGTATCAGTTCCTGACTTCACTTATTTACTTTGTCCATTTTACTCTCTATTTGAGAACCCGAATTTTTAGAAGCTTAAAGATTCAAAACAGTCGTTGCCAAAACTTGCGTTGAAGCACAAAAGTTTGTCGAAAAAAGCTTTCATAGATTTTGAGACGGATCTTGACTGAAAATAAAGAGTAACGATTGACTAAGAGCTGACGCATTAGTTAATTGATAGTATTAGAATCTTATGTGATCGATCTACAAGAAACAATTGAATGCCCAAATTCAAAATCAATTTAAAAATTAATTTGACAACAACAACAACAACCACAACAACAACAGCAACAGCAATAGCAGCAGCAGCAGCAACAACAACAACAAACGACTTACCTGCGCTGTTTGAGAATTTCCCATATTTCATGGTATTAATTTTGCAACATCTAAATACATTGTATCTGGCTGCCTGTTGCCAGTTTTCTCGATTTATGTAACCACAAAAAATTGCAATAATAATGTCTTTTCGTTGATATCAAACTGGCGGGTTTTCTTGGTATCCACACAGAACCTCGCTTCATGAAAATGACAGTTGATGGTCAACGCAGGAAAACTTCCCTTATACCCTATACGGACAACGAAGGCTCAGATCAGCCTATGCACTCCCACAGTCTGTTCCGGGCATTCATTGCCCGCTTACAGACTTAATGGACACTGTAGAAAATACTGACGAACAGCGAAGGCTCAGATCAGACTGCGCACTTGCGCAGTCTGATCTGGACCTTCGATGTTCGCAATTTGACATATGAGCCGTTTTCTCGTGGTGTGTGTCAGATGTAATTATATGCTGTCAGACTGACATTAATTATCGCTTCATGGTCGACAAACACACAGCAACTACAAAAACAATAAGGTGTCCAAAAAAACGTAAATCTTACAGGAAAAAAAAAAGAAATAAAAAAGTGACTTGATCTTTGGTTAAGGATGTGAGTAATCAAAGGTTGATGGTATTCGTATATGTCATTATTTTGTCATTATTTATTCCTTATGTATCTTCTTTTGACTGTTTATAGCATTTATATCATCAATTTTCTGCTGAATTATAATTTTGTCATTTTATTTACACCGATGGATTTTGGAAAAGTTATAGTAATATGGAAGACAGAGAGAGAGAGAGAGAGAGAGAGAGAACAAAAAAGAAAACAAAAATGCAAATAAAAAAAAATAAAATAAAATAAATAAATAAATAAAATAAAATAAAAATAAAATAAATAAATAAAAAATAAAAAATAAATAAATTATCTGTTTTAAACAAAACAGGTAATTTAGTAACCGTATTCGACTAAATTACCACTCATACCCCCATGCCCCTATAAGCGCACATCCAAGCAATTTCGTCTTCAGATTACAGTCAGGGTAGTTTTATCTACTTCTGTATAAAAGCATGTGTTGTTGGTACTCATTTGAATTGCATCATTAAATACTCCCCTCATGAAGTCCACTACTGATCTTTCTTTTAAGTGTGCCCTTATTATAGAAGGTTATTCGTATTACTGCAAGTTTTTTGAAAAACCTAATCACACAGTGCGGTTATTAGATCGAATACGGTAAGAACGTTACAAGCAAGCAAATAAATAAAATTATCAACTTTGCAAGTATTTGTTACCACTGAATGTTAGTCAAGAGGTGTTTCTTTTTAGGAGAAGTACATCACGAAAACATGCCTACATAATTTTGACCCCCTTAAACCCCACTTTTATATAGTAAAACTGAGGTTTACGGGGGTATACATTATTTTTCTTATTTCTGCTCAAAAACATAGATTGTGGGTACTCGTTGTTACCGCCTCGGCGAGGCGGTTCTAACGAGTACCCACAATCTATGTTTTGAGCAGAAATATTAAAAAATATCAGAGTTTATAATTGAATAGGCGTGTTTTCGTAATGATAATTGGCCCAGCAGACACATGGCGTCTATACAACGTCGCCGCAACGTCGATGCAACGTCATGACGTTGCATCGACGTTGAGACAACGTTGTATAGACGTCATGTGCCCTCTGGGGAGCTAGAACGTTCGTATATTTTGTCTCAACAAGTCTTCCGCTTTCTCGAAAAAGGCAAGGGCCACTACAAATTAACTCAGATAACACCACTGGACCCTCTTTTACCCAAGCACATCATTTCAAATATAGCGGTTCTTTGAAACTGGTGACACTAATACACTTTAATTTCAGTTGAATATTTTGATAAGAAAGAACAGTTACATTACGAAAACACGCCTATTCAAATATATAGAAAATTTCACCTCCAAAAACTGAAAATTTTCAGATAAAAACTCTGATAATTTTTCATATTTCTGCTCAAAAATATAGATTGCGGGTACTCGTTAGAACAGCCTCGCCTCGCTGAGGCGGTTCTAAAGATTACCCACGACCTATGTTTTGAGCAGAAATAGAAAAAATAATGTATACCCCTGTAAACCCCAGTTTTACTATATAAAAGTGGGGTTTAAGGGGGTCAAAATTATATAGGTATGTTTTCGTGATGGTTGCCAGTAACATTCATGCTCATTCACTATCAGGAGCTTAAATTTATATGGCAGTACATAAACCACCATTATGGTCAATATGTGTGATCAATATAAATTGGAGTTCAGTCATAAATTAATTCAAGTTATCATCAATATAAATTCTAAACGGAAGGAAAATCCAGAACAAATGAACGAATTACCACCCAAGAACGGTCGGCTGTAAAACTGATTTTTCGTGCTAAACTCGGCTGAGCATGAAATTTGCTGTTAATAAATCCCAAATTACTAACAATACTTTCTTGCTAAACATATAGCTGAGCTTTCTCTACCAATAAATATGAAAATGCCAACTATTGTTTTATTATATTTATTGGCCGAGAAAATTTCATGCTCAGCATGAAAGAAGTTTTATAACCGCCAGCATACAATAAGACCAGGAAGCGAGAGTGCGATTGACAATGTGCATATCTTCCTGTAATTCAGGTTTCATCATACCTGATCTCAGTCACCATCTTGCAAACAACACGCACAAATAAATAAATAAATAAATAAATAAATAAAGTTCTGTGACAACAAAGCCGGAATACTGGCAGCTGAGGCAATAGGAAAGCTTTTTAACTAGACTGAAGCAGTCCCTCGCCATTCCTAACATCATCCCTCGACGACTGAACAGTCCTTTTTAGGATCAATACTCACCTTCTTAGCCTTAGGAAGAAGCTAGAAAAGATGTCCAAAAAACAGTCTACTCTAAATCATCCTGGAAGGCATTCCGAGTCTGGCTATTAGTGAATGTCTTGATAACAGTCTGCTTTAAGACATCCTGGAAGGCATTCGGGTGATGCTAAGACTTTTAGCGAATGCCTTGAATCCAGTCTGCTTTAAATCATCCTGGAAGGCATTCCGAGGCTGGTTAAGACTTTTAGCGAATGTCTTGAAACAGTCTGCTTTAGATCATCCTGGAAGGCATTCCGAGGCTGGCTGAGACTTTTAGCGAATGCCTTGAATCCAGTCTGCTTTAGATCATCCTGGAAGGCATTCCGAGGCTGGTTAAGACTTTTAGCGAATGCCTTGAATCCAGTCTGCTTTAGATCATCCTGGAAGGCATTCCGAGGCTAGCTGAGACTTTTAGCGAATGCCTTGAATTCAGTCTGCTTTAGATCATCCTCGTGGGCATTCCGAGGCTACTAAGACTTTTAGCGAATGCCTTGAATCCAGTCTGCTTTAGATCATCCTCGATGGGCATTCCGAGGCTACTTTTAGCGAATGCCTTGAACCCAGTCTGCTTTAGATCATCCTGGAAGGCATTCCGAGGCTGGCTAAGACTTTTAGCGAATGCCTTGAATTCAGTCTGCTTTAGATCATCCTCGATGGGCATTCCGAGGCTACTAAGACTTTTAGCGAATGCCTTGAATCCAGTCTGCTTTAGATCATCCTCGTGGGCATTCCGAGGCTGGCTAAGACTTTTAGCGAATGCCTTGAATCCAGTCTGCTTTAGATTATCTTCGTGAGCATTCCGAGGCTGGCTAAGACGCTTTTAGCGAATGCCTTGAATCCAGTCTGCTTTATATCATCCTCGTGGGCATTCCGAGACTGGCTAAGACTTTTAGTGAATGCCTTGAATCCAGTCTGCTTTATATCATCCGCGTGGGCATTCCGAGGCTGGCTAAGACTTAGCGAATGCCTTGAATCCAATCTGCTTTAGATCATCCTCGTGGGCATTCCGAGGCTGGCTAAGACTTTTAGCGAATGCAATGAATCATCACAGTAAAAGTACATATTATCATAGACACTACAATGGAACAAAGTTGATGGCTCGATGGTGATCTGAAACCAGAGCAAAAGAAAACCACTTGTAGGACAACGGTAGAACCAACTATGATTGTCAGAAACCACAGATCCTATAGCTGGACCCAACATTCTGAAACAAATTTAGTAAAATGGCTGCCTTTTAACCTAAGACCCGACCCACCACCAGTAACCAAAGAGGGGGTCGGGGTACAACGCTATCTAGTAGAACAAGACATAAAAACACATCTGGATTTATGTTTGAACAAAGATGGAACTTGTTTCAGAAATTCACTATAGTTAACTCCAAGAACAAATGGGAATCGTCACGCCAGGAATATAGCTTCGTGCAAAGCTTTCGCAAGTTTTCGATTTTAACTAAACTGTCCAAATATGAGAAACGGAATCAGACTCAGTATCAGTAGTATCGTAAATTTCAATTTCATAGACAGAGATGAACAATAAATCCTCTGATATTGTGTCTGCGTGTAAATTGGAACTTATAGCACGCATTTTCTCGCCTGAGATAAAGATGAGGTCTCACGCGAGCAACACTTGTTTAAACTCCAAGTACTTTTTCTCCTGACCGTTCCAAGACGGTTGCTCTGTAGACTGGCTTCCAATCTCCAGTGACTAATTTTTTTTCTTAATCCTGTTTGATAATCCGCTAAAATAAAATAAGTATAATATCGTGACTATAAGGCTGGTCACTAGACATGATATTATTTCGGTTTTATTTTAGTGGATTATCGAACAGGATTATGAGAAAAAATATTTAGTAACTTGAGACTACAGCAACTCTAGTTGCTCTGTTGCAGTTCTTCTTTGTTTTGTCGGTTAGGACAGGGACCTCTCTGCTGGTCTTGAAAAGTGCTAAAAGAAATCCAGAGCTTAATTTCGGAAACCACACAATCGGCTCAAGTCGTATGATTCCGGACCGGAGATCCTTGCTAATAGTAGGTTACGGAATCGTACGAGGTTTGCCAACTGAGGTAAACGCCGAGAGCTCCGAATCCAGTGTAGCCTTCGGATGACTACCGTATTTGCCCTAAATACGCCTTAACTTCCTACGACTTATCCAAATCAAAGCACTGGCACTGGTGGGTCGATTGTCTCTGAGTGTAGGCTGGGAAAATAGTCCTGAACATGAACATAGGACTGTTTCATTTTTAGTCCTTAACTTCCTGTAATTTAAGCAAACAGTCTGGGTCTGCACTGTTTGCCAATGTCCCAGTCCATGTTTTACAGATAAACTTCTTCACACTGCACACTGACGTCACAGCGACAAAAATAGCCGAATATAAATAACCGTTACCTGAATTTCGTCTAAAGCGCGGGAATTTTGGCGTTGATGTTATGCCTCAATTCTAAACAATCGTCCTCAAAATGACCAAGCTCATTGGGCTATCTCATAATATCTAAAAGTACTGACGGAATGGAAAAGAGTAGATCCTGAATTAAATGCTCCTTGGTATTTTATTGTTGTATTGTTTACTTTTCACAAACGCTACAGAAACAGTTTGCTTTACTCTCATCTTACAAAAAGGAACCACAGCATGTGAAAATATACTTTGGATAACCGTTCGCATTCGTACAGTCTGCTCTGACTCTCCGCTGGGCACTCTGTGTATAGGAAAAGATTTGAGACTTCATCATGCGTTGGGCGAAGATTCTGATCAGATGACGTAGATTCGCAGGCTGATCTGAGTCTTTTTAGGCACACTCCAGCAGACACATGACGTCTATACAACGTCACCTCAACGTCGATGCAACGTCATGACGTTGCATCGACGTTGAGGCGACATTGTATAGACGTCAGGTGTCAGCTGGGATATGTCATAAGGTACATTGTTTTCTCAAGAATCGGCCTTCAAACAATTTTAGCTTGTCGTGAAAATGCGTCTTTCGGGAATTTGCGAATAATGATGACCATATTCAGCCTCCGTACAACCCGATCTGGGTTTTCGCTTATATAACTGTTTAACATGGTGGAAACTGTTTCTAACTTTTTATGGCGCCGATCCCGTATTTCACTGATCACACCTGTCTTAAGACTTTCTTTTTCTCAAGTCCCAGGCATAACTTTAGTAATAACTCGTCAAGGATTTTAACTGTTACCACTCTCTAGGCACATTCAGCAGACGACAAATTGATGCTATTTTTTTTCATTTTCCCCAGACAATAGGCTTCGACATTTCATTCAAATTGTCTGCTATGACACAATTTGCATGAAATGTCAAAATCTGGGAAAAATAAGAAAACTATTTCAAAATATCGTCTGCTGAAACTACTACCCATTATGCTAAGCGTTAAAGTTATGTCGCAAACCGGACACATGAACAAATTGTTGATAAAAAACTATGATAGATATATTACATAATACGGATGTGTATTACGTAAAACCAAGTTAGTACCATCTTTGCGAGGAATGAGAAATGCGGGCCACCTCGCAAGCCTGCAATTTACACCAAAGCACTACCTAAGGGTAAATGGGCAAACTTGTATGGAAAATACATGTAACTTTAACATGGAATATTTATCTCCCTTCTCATTGAAGCTACTCTTAAAGGAAGAATTTGTTCTTTGCTTTAAGGGAAACTGATAATATTTTCATATTTCTATTTTTTTTTATTTTTTTTTAGAAAATAGGATTTGACATTTCATGTAAATTGCCTCAGGAAACAATTTGCATGAAATGTCAAAGTCAAATTTCTGGGGGGAAAATAATAAAAAAAAAAGATGTTTCAAAATGTCGTCTGCTGAATTTTTTCCTAGCATGCTAAGCATTAAAGGAAAAAGGCAATTTTGACCGCCACAATGTCATGACCCTGTTTTTCTGTTGATTCACAGACAACCATTATACATCATCAGGTGTCATTGATGGGTGACGTTAATTAATTCATATATATTATGATGGGTTTATTACTGTTTAGCGGAGTTTTACAACTATATCTATGTATAGCAACTATAAATATGTAAGAAAGTATTTCTCACAAGTTAGAATGTCAGACGACTGATAAATTTAAACTTTCAAGTACACATACAGCTGAAACGTAATTAATTACTCAACTGATTAAAAAGTACGTTTTACTTTGTCAGTTTTCATCGCACGTGAAGGAAAATGCATATGTGAATGTGTTTTGTGTATTTACGCGTCTCCGACATTTAACCTTTACCACAATCTTGGCTAATTTAGCAGATGACAAATTGGTGGCATTTTTTCTTATTTTTCCCAGTAAACAAGCTTTGACATTTCATGCAAATTCTCTCTATTGGAGACAATCTGCATGAAATGTCAAATCCTGTTTTCTGGGAAAAAATAAGAAAAAAAAAAATCGAAATGTCGTCTGCTGAAAATATTACTCAGAGTGCTAAGCGTTATACATTATACATTTTCAGGGTTGTTTACGTTTTAAAAATAATTGTAATTTACAATGCCAAGAACAAGACGGAAATCTATTCGGGATATCTTTAGTTTTTTCGATGGTTCCGATCCTTCTAACCACAGACTGGTTTACAGGAATGGCGACACATCTATCAAGCTGCCGAATCAGCCAAGTTCTAAGCGATGCTGTTTTCCGAATTTCTTTATCTCTGTAGTGGAGCTGAGTACAAAATGGATCGCTCTTCTTTTTCTCACGTGTTTCTTGCTCAGCTGGTTTGGTTTTGCCGTTTTGTACTTTTTCATGTCTGAAGCGAATGGCGACACGAGGCAGCCTGAGACACCCGATGTTTGTATCGTTGGGGGCACAGATTTCCAGGCGATTTTTTTGTTCTCTATGGAAACGCAGACGACTATTGGATATGGTACCAGATATGTGACAGAAAACTGCATGGTGTCGATTATTTTGGTGGTTCTTCAGTCAATACTAGGATATCTGATTCTTACAATATTAACAGGAGTTGTTTTGTTTAAGTTTCAAGAACCAAAGAAGCGTGCGCATACGGTGCTATTTAGTAAAGTTCTTTGTGTGTTTGAGGACCAAGGTCAATATTTTATAGAAATTCAGGTGTTAAACATGCAGAAATCCCAAGTAATAGAACCAAAACTGACAGCTATTTGTATCATGTACAAACAAGACGGGTCTGGAAAGTTCCGGTTCGACATGGACTTTACATCATGTAAGACGAGCTCAAGACTTTTCTTTGGCCCTCGCGCTTATCAACATCTAATAGATCCTAGCAGCCCGTTTTGGGATTTTAACCGAATTGATTTTGAAAGTGGCGTTTACGAGATAATTGTGACACTGGAAGGAACCGACGAATTTACTCATTCCTTTACACATGCGCGGACTTCTTACTTACCCAGCGAAATTAAATGGGGACGCCATTTTAAGGCAATGACAACCGTGAAAAGAGATTCTGTGTTTAAACTCAATTTCAACGATTTTACTCAGACTAAACAACTTGACATGACGGACAGCAGTGCAGCCACAATTTTCCGGAAGATATCAAGTTCATCTTATCCGGACTCTCTCGGGTCATATCCAGAAACTACAGATGGCGATAGCGAGAGTTTCAGCGTCGTTGAGATAGAATATAGTGGTACAAATCCCATCTTTGACGATTCCGAGACTGACACCGAATAATGAAACTACAAGAAGATATTTGTAAGAGCAACCAAAGAAAATGGTATTTTTTTTTCTGTGTATTTATGCTTTTAGCGCGTATAATTCATACTAAACCAAATTAATATACTGTATCTACCCTAACTATTCGGCGCACACTGTGAGGTCTCAGCAAACAGCGTAGACTCAGATCAGACGCCGTAGAATGCGGCTTCTGTTCAGGGTCTACACTGTTTGCTACTCATCCAGCTGTTTCAGACACTTCAAAGTGTTGTAAATGGGCCTGTTCAAAATTTAGGTCAAATTTGCAAAGGAGTTAAGATGTCCGAATACTTAAGGTATATATGGTACACAGTCCACTATACTGGCACAATGTCTTAATTAACAGAAGACCGCCTTTGTGACTGGGGGTTGTGGGTTCGAACCCCGGCCGAGTCATACCAAAGACTTTAAACCTGGTGCTAGAACTGATCAGCCCGGTGTCAATATAATGTTACAGGGTGAAATATCATGTCATGTGTCTGGGGCGTGATATTTCAGTGAGGCAGCACTCTAAAAGTGAGCATTGAGGTCCCTGCCACATCAAGACACCATCGTTACATGACTGAAAGATTTATGCGTAAAGTTGAAAGACTGAATGTCAAACAGCGTAGATCCAGATGAGACGGCTCATATCTGGATCTGTGCTGTTTGCAAAAGCCTATTATTATCGCCTGTGGCAGTGAAAGTTAAAGAATCAGATTGTTGTTCGATTTTACCTGTTACATTGAAAATTTATCAACCAGCGGGTCATATTGTCACTGGTAACTTGAAGATTATAACTGATTCACGAATCCGTTCAGTTATTTCAAAAGGACCTAAATATAGATTCCCACCCCACATTGATTTCAATAAATGTCGGGAAACAATTGCCAGTGCTTTAAATGATTATTGTTCGCGTTGGTGTAAACGAGAGCATGTTGAGTCTAATGCTTTAAATAATTGGAAATTAAAGATTTTTAAGATCATTGATGAACGTGTGTTATTTTACTCTAATAACCTTGATCTTCTCCCTCCCAAGCCTAAATTATCTTTTCGATATTTGAAACAAGGTATCCAAGAATTTCATAGGAAATATGTTTTGGCTTCAGCTGATAAAGCTGCTAATAATGTTGTTGTTGTGTGACGACTTTATTATATCAATACTCTAAAACAAGAACTTGGTAGTACCAAAACATATGAACGGATTTCTACTGACGAGAGATCTATTATCAATACTCATTCTATCGATATTACTGCTAAGTTTGCAGTGAGTATTAAAGAAAAGCAAGATATACTTCCTACGTTATATTGGTTACCGAAACTTCATAAACGACCTTATAAAGCACGTTTCATTGCTATTTCTAGTTCTTGTACGACTACTGTTTTGTCCAAACTGCTAACTTCATGCCTTACTGCTGTTAAAAAACATTGGGTTAGATACTATGATACTGTTTACGAAAGGGACGGAATTAACTATTTTTGGTCAATTAAAAATTCCAATGATGTTCTCAATAAATTTAAATCTAAAAACTTTCAGGCTTCTAAATTGTCTACATATGATTTTTCTACACTGTATACTACGTTACCTCACCATCTTATAAAAGATAAACTTACTGATTTAATTAACCGAACGTTTATTCGGGAGAATACCAATAATTGGCTTGCTACGAAGAATATGTTTTTTTCTGTTCTGATGTATATAATAATTACAATTTATGGTCATGTCAAAAAGTCTGTGATGCCCTTGTTTATCTTTTGGATAATATTTTTTATTAGATTTGGAACTAAACGTTATAGACAAACTATTGGTATTCCGATGGGAACTAATTGTGCTCCTCTTGTTGCAGATTTGTTTCTTTTTTGTTATGAGAGAGATTTCATGAAGTCTCTCTCACGTGAAAATCAGGCTGACATTATTGAGGCTTTCAATTCAACTTCAAGATACCTTGACGATTTATTAAATATTGACAATATTTACTTTGATCAAATGGTGGACCGGATATACCCTACAGAACTCCAATTAAATAGAGCAAATTCTTCCGATACCGAGGCACCTTTTTTTGATTTGAATCCATGTATATCTAATGGTACATTTTCCAAAATTTATGATAAACGGGACGATTTTGATTTTGATATAGTCAATTTCCCTTTTCTGGATGGCGAAGTCCCCCGGCGTACTCATATGTGGTATACATATCTCAACTTATAAGATTCGCCAGAGCTTTTTCAAATCTTAATGACTTTAACTACCGTAATAAAGCCCTTACTGCCAAACTTCTTAGGCAGGGCTATCGTTATTTTAAACTTCGTAAGGCGTTCTCGAAATTTTAGCGCAGACATAGTGCCTTGTTAGAAAAATATAGCGTCAGTCTGAAAACACTTCTGCAACAAGGTATATCGGAACCCGAATTTTAAGGTGATTTAGTGTACAGATTTAGAAAAATTGTATGTAAATCTAACTTTTCGGAGCAATTCAGAAAATTTAATAACCGTTATAAAAGAATTGGCCATAGCCTGGATATTATGCGGCAGACTGCATGCCTAGTTGTCAACCCAATCACTGTTGATGGCTATGCTTCACTCTTTAATTGCACGACGGCGGTTCGAGCCTCAGACTCAATGACGGCCTCTTCGTAAAACTTTAACCAGTGGGTTGGGGGTTGACGATATGTCTTTGGCTAGGCCCGCCGTGGTTCAACTATTGGTTTTCATTTACTCTGGCATACAGTAGAATTAGCCATGAGTACTCGTCTTTGTTTATTATAGTGATTAATTTGATTTTTATGTTTTCGCTTTGATGCATTGACTGAGTTGGGAGCCTTTATGCGAACCGAATTTTTATATATTTCTGTATTAAGAGTAGCATCGGGACCCAGGGTGAAGTTAACTAGCTGTAAAAGTGCTTTAACCCTCTCCCCCCCACCCCCCCCCCCCCCCCGGTAGTTTGCTCTACCGACCGTTCTAAGGCGGTGGTCCCGGTGTTAGTCTTACTCTTTGTTGCTTTGTGGTTTATTCTACGAGGCGATTTGTTGTGTCTTTCCGTGTGTCATTTTGTTCTTTTGTTTTTCAGTCCTTTTAGTATTGCGATTACCTCGCTTGGGGAAGAGAGAGCTAATCTTAGTGTTTTTCGTTCGTTTGTTCGGTTTGTGCTTGTTTAGATTTGTCGGTTTCCTCTTCCTCTTGGGGTCTGGGAAGGACTGCGGTTTGTGATTGTGGCACTCCCTGGACTTTTCTCTTACCCTTTTTAGTATACCCTTGTCCCATATATCTATGTAAACATGAACAAAATTTGCGCCGGTACTTAGACGTTTACGTCTAAATATTTTGTCTTGTCCTATTTGATAATCCACTAAATAAAACCAAAACAGTACCAAGACTATAAAGGCTAGTCTAGTGACAATTATCGCTGACAATTTACTGACAGAAATATGAATCTATACCAACCACAAGTTATAAACGTACTACAAGTCAGCGAGTTATTTTAGATCATAGTTTAGGAATAACCGCATTTGTCGCCGGCAGCATTTCCTGGTTTTTGTCAGATTCTTGTTAGTTTTTAGCTCACCTGAGCAAAAGCTCAGGGTGAGCTAATGTCATCACCCTCTGTCCGTCGTCGTCCATCGTTCGTCGTCAACAATTAGTTTGTTAACATCCTAGAGATCACAGTTTTGACCCAATCTTGATGAAACTTGGTCAGAGTGTTTGCCTCTGTGAAATCTAGGTCAAGTTCGATACTGGGTTACTTGGGATCAAAAACTAGGTCACCAGGTCAAATCAAAGGAAAAACTTGTTAACACTCTAGAGGTCATAGATTTGACCCAATCTTGATGAAACTTGCCCAAAATATTTGCCTCTATTAAATCTAGGTCAAGTTCGAAACTGGGTCACTTGGGGTCAAAAACTAGGTCACCAGGCCAGATCAGCAGAAAACCTTGTTAACATACTAGCGGTCACATTTTTGAAGCAATCATCATGAATCTTGCTCAATATGTTTGTCTTGATGATTTCTAGGTCAAGTTCGAAACTGGTTCACTTGGAGTCAAAAACTAGGTCACCGGGCCAAATCAGCAGAAAACCTTGTTAACACTCTTGCAGTCACATTTTTCGAGCAATCGTCATGAATCTTGCTCAAAATGTTTGTCTTGATGATTTCTAGGTCAAGTTTGAAACTGGGTCACGTAGGGTCAAAAACTAGGTCACCAGACCAAACCAGCAGAAAACCTTGTTAACACTCTAGCGGTCACATTTTTGAAGCAATAGTCATGAATCTTGCTCAAAATGTTTGTCTTGACGAGTTCTAGAATATGTTTGAAACTGGGTCACGTGGGGTCAAAAACTAGGTCACCAGGCCAAATCAGCAGAAAACCTTGTTAACACTTTAGCAGTCACATTTTTGAAGCAATCATCATGAATCTTGCTCAAAATGTTTGTCTTGATGATTTCTAGATCAAGTTCGAAACTGGAACACCTGGGGTCAAAAACTAGGTCACCTGGCCAAATCAGCGTAAATTCTTATCACTCTAGCGGTCAGATTTTTCAAGCCATCATCCTGAATCTTGCTCAAAATGTTTGTCTTGATGAGTTCTAGGTCAAGTTCGAAACTGGGTCACTTGGGGTCAAAAACTAGGTCACCAGGCCAAATCAGCAGAAACCTTGTTAACACTCTAGCAGTCACATTTTGAAGCAGTCATCTTGAATCTTTCTCAAAATGTTTGTCTTGATGATTTCTAGGTCTAATTTGAAACTTGGTCACCTGGGGTAAAAAACTAGGTCACCTGGCAAGATCAGTGGAAAACCTTTCTATCGCTCTAGCGGTCACATTTTTGAAGCAATCATCATGAATCTTGCTCAAAATGTTTGTCTTGATGATTTCTAGGTTACGTTCGAAACTGGGTCACTTGGAGTCAAAAACTAGGTCACAGGGCCAATTCAGCAGAAAACTTTAACACTAGTGGTCACATGTTTTAAGCAATCATCATGAATCTTGCTCAAAATGTTTGTCTTGATGATTTTTAGGTCAGGTTCGAAACTGAGTCACCTGGGGTTAAAAACTAGGTCACCTGGCCAGATCAGCAGAAAACCTTGTTAACACTCAAGCGGTCACATTTTTGAAGCAATCGTCATGAATCTTGCTCAAAATGTTTGTCTTGATGATTTCTAGGTCAAGTTTGAAACTGGGTCACATGGCCAATATTGCTCAAACTGTTTTTCTTGATGATTTCTAGGTCTATTTTAAAACTGGGTCACTTGATATCAGAAAACTAGTTCATCTGGCCAAGTCAAAGGAAAACTTTGTTGATGCTCTAGAGGTCACACTTTTGAAGTGATCATCATGAATCTTGCTCAAAATGTTTTTCTTGATGATTTCAAGGTGAGGTATAGTTTTCTGTCCAGTGACTCTCTTAAGTTTTTCTGTTTAGGTCAGTTTCTCAATAATTATTGGTCCTACAGAGTGATATTTGGTACTTGTGAAGTGTTTGTGTTTAGGTCAGTTTCTCAGTAACTATTGCTCCTACAGCCAGTGATACTTAGTACATGCATACATCTTAGCATGGCCTCTTGAGTGCAGTCATCCATATTTGACCTTGACCTTTATTTCACAGTCCATTAGACATGCTACATTGTCTTACTTGTTAATATAATCATTTTGAACTTTGATCAGAATGTTTGCCTTGATCAGTTCTAGATCAGGTTCTCAAAGTGCAATGTTGCTCAGGTGAGCGTTACAGGGCCATCATGGCACTCTTGTTTTTTAGATGTTGTGATTATATCAATACCATATCTTTTTTATAAGCCATTTTATGACAAAAGTATAGCATTTATTTTTATTCAGGAATATTCAAGTTGGAACCTGGGCATTGATAAAAACTTTCTGTTGTTTTCTATTTCAGGTGACATTGTTCGTAGATCAAAACAGTCACCTCGAAGACTCATGAGAAAGATGACAGCTTCTCTTTAATGTGTCATAAAGTACATTTCTTACAAAGCAAGATCAAGGAGAAATGTGACATACCGTATTTACCGTAAGATGTATGGATACACCTGATCTATTTTTGGACATTTTTACAAGGGAGACAACTTTTTTTCTTCCGGTTTGCTATTCTACAAATGAAATCGAAAAGTGGTCTTCTCTAAAAGAAAATATGCTCCCTTTTCCATCTGAAAATGGGTCTCCTCTTAAAGGAAAGAATTTGCTGCCAGGGGGAACAAATTCTTTCCTTTTAGAGGAGACCCATTTTCTGAAGAAAGGCAAAAACAATTTTCACAGTTGCTTCCCCTGAAATGTATCCATTTACTTTAATTGGTGTACCACAGCAAGTAATGTGGAGTCAGATCAGACGGTCTGTGACGTCAGATCAGCGTTTACACAGTTTGCCACTCACATAGCAGTGTGAAACACATTGTTCTTGTTTAAATTTTAGGATAAGTATGTTAATGAGTTATGGTTGGTACATTGTAATTGCGGCTCTTCTTTTGATCAAAGACTTACTTTTACTTGATACTTTTTGTATCAAGATATAGTTTTTGTGATAGTTACGTATATATGTTTGTGGAGAGTCATACAAATAAAGTATTTTTAAACCAAAGAACCCCTGTCACACTATTATAACAACAGATAGATAAGTTCTAGCTCTACCCTCTGTATGGCACATAATTATTTTTTTTGTTTGAAACTATTATATTGTTCAGTTTTAAAAGAAAACAGCTATTTGGAATGACTTAACATGGGATCACCTTCCCATCTCATGGGGAGAAGCTGGTTTAACTGTGCTATCAGTGTACTTCAAAATAAAGAGGACACAAAAGACAACTACATCTATTAACAAACATACTAATTACTTTGTCTTATTATGACACATTTCTCAAGGTAATAAATTAGTTGACAGTACAAAGTAATTTTCAAACATAAAGACAATTCATACCTACTTCTTGTCCTTGCATTTAATCACACATGGGCTAATCTTTAATTGTGTCCACTTTAACTATTAGCAGAAAACAGTTTTATCAGAAAAAATATAGATTTTATTAAAATGAAATGATTCACCTGACATATCAAGCCCTATTTTCCTGGACAAACCATTAAGTGAACATACATGTGTAAACTGTATATTTCTCAGACATAGCTCTGGATAAACCAATTTTAACCCATTGTAGACTGAATGAACTCCCCCACATTATATATTGGAAGAGTCCAATTTAAAGTTTAGGTACATTCAGCTATGAAATTCAGACATTCCCAGGGAAAAATGACTAAGTATTTGCAAGCAGTGGAGACCCTGATCATCGCATCTGATCTGGATCTGCACTGTTTGCCAATAACCATTTTAAGGGTGTCCAGACTACAATGGGTTAAATAAAATATATTGATATTTTTTCTGATTTCTCCACAAAAACATATCTTATGATGCTTCACAAAATTTCCTTCTCTACCACCTGCACAAAAACCATTATTATAAGAACTAAAAGCAAATTTTGCTTTCATTGTTATCCTGTTAATTCTGTAAATTATTGTACGAGGGTCGTGCAAAAAGTTCTGTCACTAATAGGCTTCCTTAGTTTTATCCCAGGTATATTTTAAAATGCTTCACTGCACCTGAATGGTGTGTTAAATAGCTAACAATACCCATTTATTTCTTGCAACTTGCTTTCCAACTGACTGAGTTATTTCAAATTGAAATAGATGCAGTCGTATACACTGACCAATTTACTTCTTACATTGGAACATGGACCAGAAGACTGAAATTCGTAGCTATATTAAATGTCGCATTAGGCTTAATATAGATTCAAAGCAGAAATTTAATGAATTGTGTGGTATATATGGACCTCAGACCATTTCGATGCGCACAGGTTTTAGTTGGGTTAAAGCTTTTAAAGCTGGGAAATCTTCTGTTGAAGATGATACCCATCCTGGAAGGCCTAAAACCTCTGTTACCAAGGCTAACATCGCTGCTGTAAAGATTGTGGTTGAACAGGATGTGCGATTGTCTGTCAGAGATATAGCTAGTTGTACTGGCATATCAGAAGGCAGTGTGCAAACAATTCTGAAAAAGTGTTTGGACCTGAGAAAGGTTTGCGCTAGGTGGGTACCTCATTTGCTCACTGAGAAGCAAAAGACACAACACCTTAAATGTGCCCGGGAACTTTTGAAAACATACAAAGGCTGTAATAGTTGGGTTATTTCTAACTTGCTAACAGGTGATGAAACCTGGGTGCACATGTTTGAGCTACAAAGAAGGGCTGATAATAAGCAATGGAAGCGAAAAGATCAAAAACGCCTATGTATTGCCAAGAGAACCATAAGTTCAAAAAAGATGTTGTACGCAATTTTCTTTAATTCAAGTGGGCCAATCCTTCAAGTGCCTTGTCCATCTGGTGATACAGTCACTGGCCAATTCTACAAGAATTCTGTACTGAAGAAAGTAAAAGAGTTTTACAACAAGAAAATACCAAGCAAAGGATGGTCAGGAGTCCACCTTTTACATGACAATGCCTCCTCTCAGAAGTGTGAGGTTGTTACGTCTTTTTTGGCTTCTGAAAAGGTGAAGGTTTTAAACCATCCACCTTATTCATCTGACCTGAGTCCCTGTGACTTCTTTTTATTTCCAAGGCTTAAGAAAATGCTTTCTGGAAATAAGTATACGTCTAGAAGTTCTCTTGGCAGCGCTATTTATCAGTGTCTCCAACAGATACCGAAAGAAGACTATTTATCTGCTTTTCGTGACTGGGTAAAAAGGTTACAAAAATGTGTTTTAGTAAAGGGGGAATACTTTGAAGGTTTGTAATAAAAATATGTTTGATAAAACGTAGCACTGAAGTAATCCGAACCCGGTGACAAAACTTTTTGCAGGACCCTCGTAGGTACATGTTTTTAACATGTTGAAATAAAATGAGTTTAAATCAACTCAGCCTTGAAATTCTCTTATATGATAATGGTGTGTATTTTCTGTCCCTGTACAACAACCTGTAAGATGTAAGGCAAAATCACTGGGAAATATAGCTCACCTAAATTTTTCTTAAAGACAAACTGTGGAACATACTGACTCATAATTGGAAAGTATGATGTTTATACACCAAATATTCTTCAAGATATTAAGTAAAATCACTGGACTTTGAAATGTAGTTCACTGTGACCTACATTTATTTTGAGGTCAAACTTCAAGTTATACTGACTTATAATCAGAAAGTAAGGTTTTTATATATGAAATACTTTCAAGATATCAAGCAAAATCACTGGACTGTGAAATATAGGTCACTGTATCCTACATTTATTTTAAGATCAAACTTGGGTCATATGACTCATAATCTGAAAGTTTCATGTTAAAACATATTCAAGATATAAGGCAAAAATGCTGGACTATGAAATGTAGGTCACTGTGACCTACATTTATTTTGAAGTCAAACTTCGAGTCATATTGACCCATAATGCAAAAGAATGATGTTTATACACCAAATATTCTTCAGGGTACAAGGCAAAATCACAGGACTGTGAAATATAGGTCACTGTGACCTATATTAAAGTAAAATAGGCAATACTGAAGGATAATCTGAAAGTATGGTGTTTATATATCAAATAATTCTCAAGATATAAGGCAAAATCAATGGACTGTGAACCAAAGGTCACTGTGACCTACTTTATTTTGAGGTCAAACTTCCAGTTATAATGGCTCATAATTGGAAAATATGGTGTTTATAAATTTTCTTGACTCATAATCCATAAGTATGATGTTTATACATAAAGTGCTCTTGAAGACATAAGGCAAAATCAATGGACTGTAAAATGCAGATCACTGTGACCTACAATTTCTTTGAGGTCATACTGACCATAATGCATAAATATGATACTTGTACATCAAATATGATTCAAGATATGACAAAATTACTGGACCATGAAGTGTAGGTTACTGTGGCCTGCATTTAATTTGAGGTCAAACTTCAGGTAATACTGACTTACAATCCAAAAGTATGAAGCAAACTCACTGAACCATAAAATGTGTCACTGTAACCTAGATTTACTTTGAGGTCAAACTTCAGGTCATGGTGACATATAATCAGAAAGTATGGAGTTTTTACATGAAAGACTCTTCAAGATATAAGGCAAAATCACTGGACTATGAACTCTTTAGAAGGTTAGGCAAAATTACTGTACTGTGAAATATGGATCTTGCTGACCTATAAGTCAATGTCACAAGGTTGACTAAGTATCTGTCTAAATTCTTTTCATAAATGAAAGGTTTGGAAAAAAACACACTTTCAGGTATCTTAGATTTTGACCTTTAGCCCCACTCAGGAATGAAAGCCAGCCCTCCAGGGTACCAATGACCCAGATATGACTGCTTCCTGATAAGTGGTTATTGGGATATGAACTTTTGAAAAACATGAGCATACTAGACATGTGTGTCCAAATAAGCCTGCCCCTTGGACCCCTTACCCCACCAAGGGTATGATCCAAGAGGCAACTCAAGCACAGTGCTGAATGTTTGGGTCTGGGTAAAAAGCATATCAAATTTAAACTTCCTAGCATAAAAGGTATTCAAGTTATGACCTCCAACAGAAACACTAATATAAAATGCAATGTCAAATCAGACGGACCTTTATATATTTCTAGCCCTAGCCCCACCCCAGGGCAAGACCCAGGGGTAACTCTAGCACAGAGTTGAAGGTTTAGGTCTGGGCACAAGTAGCATACCAAATTTCAACTTCCAAGCATATTTTGATCTCTAGCCCCACCCCAGGGCATGACACAGGGGTATCTTAGCATAGAGTTGAAGGTTTAAATAAGTCTGGGTAAGTAGCCTACTAAATTCCAACTTCCTAGAATAAAAGGTACCAAAGTTATGACCTATGTAGCAAACCAAATTTCAACTTCTTTGCATAAAAGGTTACCAAATTTGACCTGTTATACATTCTAACCCCACCTAAGGGCATGATCAAGGGACAACTGTAAAAAAATAATTGAAGGTTTTAGTCTGGGTAAGCAGCATACCAAATTTCAGCTTGCTAGTGTATAAGGCACCCAAGAGAAACCTGGATGTAAATGTCAGTGTAAACTTTAACATTTGTAAATATTCGTATACATTTTGACCCCTAGTCTACCCCAGGGCATGACCCAGGGGTAAATATAGCATAGAGTTGAAGGCTTAGGTATGGGTATGTAGCATGCCAAATTTCTAAGCATCAAAGGTGCTCAAGTTATGATCTCCAAGAGAAACATGACATAAGTATGTATGCACGTATGTCACCCTCATTAAATAAAGTCTTTACTTACTTACTTACTGACTTACTATGCATGTACGGCAAAACTCCTGCCATTGGCAGGCAGGGGCATGAAAAATGGACCCGTCACAGTCCCGCTTAATCTTTATCACTCTGGGCTGATTCAGCAGACCACAAATTGGTGATATTTTCCCCAGAAAACAGGATTTGACATTTTGTGCAAATTTGCCTTCCGATTTCATGCAAATTGTCTCCAGTAGATACAATTTGCATGAAATGTCAAAAACTTTTTCTGGGAAAAATATGAAATAAATATTTCAATATATCATTGCTTAAAATTTTACCCAGACCAAGTGCTAAGTGTTAAACTCGTGTGGGTCAGCAATAATGAATCATCCACTGCAAGTTCAGTGAAGCTTCGTATGGCAGAGTAAAGAACAACAGAACCAAGCATACAATAAAACTAGAACCCTACATTGGGAAAGTTAGAGGCTGGTAAACATCAAAGACCCAGTCCAGCTGCACATCTACACAGTCTGGTCAGGGTTTTAGCAGTGTTAACTTATAAAAGCACCATTCAAAATTGTATTTAAATTCTTATATTGTTTTTTTTTTTTATTTTCCCCTAAAATAAGTCTTGACATTTCATGTGAATCATCTGTAACTGATTGATATGAGATGTCACCTTATTTTAGGGAAAAATAAAAGAAAACAATTTTAACCCTTTCTTCCCTGTAGACCAAAACACATACCTTTGCAAACAGTGTAGATCCAGATGAGACAACTCATAAGGAGTCATCTCACCATGATCTAAACTGTTTGCCATTCTGTTTTGATTTCTGACTGGCATCATTATTTGCAATAATGGACATGTCCAAATTAAAAAATACTGGAAGAATCCATTTCAGAAACTCAAGGGTGGAAGAGTTACAGGTAAAGGTTAACAAAGTTCTTTCTATACATAATAGAAAAGTCCCTGATCAGACATACTGATGCAGAATGGTTCAGGCCTTTATTGCTTGTGTGTACCAGCCACTGCTTGTCCCCAATAGGCCCCAAAATTTAATACAAAATGCATAAACAATATACACAGCCCAAACAAGCTTTGCTCATCTGAGCCAAAAATGTATGCAGCAAAATATAGAAATGGAAAGACATGCGATTCTTGTACGATTGTACAATATGAAATTGCATTAACATTTGGACTGCAATGTGAGAAGATGCACCTTTGGACATGCACAGCTATCTAAGATGCCGATCAGCTAGCCTATTTGTGCAGTCTGATCACTAGTCTTCACTGGCCACCTAATATTCAATTCCTTGCTATCAAAAGTGAATTCTGTGAAGACACTAATCAGACTGCACAGCTGCTCAGGCTAATCTGAGTCTTCACTGGGCACACATGTCTGACAGGTACATTTTCCTATAATGCAGGTCATTTCTGTACAGAAATCAGGGTTTTCATTAAGAGGTGGCTGGAGGTGAAAATGACTGTCTCAAAGACTTTTCTGGCTGCCTAAAATCCTTTTTTGTTGCATTACAGTACTGTATTTACCCTAAGTATTCGAACACCTCAACTCCTTACCATACATGTTATAAAATTTCAACAAATACAATTTGCTACCCATTGTTGTATCTAAAAATTGCTGGATGATTGGCAAACAGTGTAGACCCAGATGAGAGGTCGCATTCTGTGGCATCTCATCGGGTCTACACTGTTTGCTCATGCCTGTCTCTCTAAATACATACGGTAAATATGGTTATATCGGCATTAGCCATTTTGGCCACCTCAAATTCTGCTCTTGCCTCCTCTACATCACAAAACATACCATATAATTTTGACCCCGTTAAACTCCACTTTTACATAGTAAAACTGGGGTTTACAGGAGTATACATTATTTTTAGTTCACCTGCCGAAGGCTTCGGTGAGGTATTAGTATGGTATGGTCCGTCGTCATCGTCCACACTTTCAACGAAGTATATCTCTGGAACCAGTGGGCCGATCTTGATCAAATTTCTCGTGAACCATTATCAGGTAGGGGGAAAGGCTGCATAATGTTTTAAGGCAGATCGGATTAGAATTCTGGTTGCCATGGCAACATATAGCTCCCATAGACTTAACATTGGAGAAATTTTGTCATCACCATAGCGTCTTCAATTTTTATCGGATCAGCTTCATTCTTGCAGTTAACGAGGAAAGGCATAAAATCTCAATCAAGTTTGATTTTGGGCTGAATCGAATTATTCACTTAGGAGTAACATGCACTTAGCTGTATGAAAATTTGCCTATAGACTTAACATTGGGAGAATCTTGTCATCACCGTAGCTGCTTCAATTTTTTTCAGATCGGCTTCATTCTTTCAGATAACCAAGACAGGCATGAAATGTCGGTCAAGTTCGTTTACTGGCAGAATCAGATCATTCACTAAGGAGTTACCTGCCCTTGTCTATTTTTGCATTAGGGTCTATGGCAATTTCAAAGATGTATATCTCTAAAGCTACTTGGAGAATCTTGATCAAATTTCATGTGTAGCATCATTGGGCAGGGGCAAAGGCTGCAGAAGGTTTTTGGGCAGATCAGATTGGAACTGTGGTTGACATGGCAACATAATTATAGCTCCCATAGACTTAACATGAGAAAAACTTTGTAATCACCATAGCGGCTTCAATTTTTTTCTGATCGGCTTCATTCTTGCAGATAATGAGGTCGGGCATAAATCTCGAACAAGTTCGATTTTGGGCTGAATCGGATTATTCACTTGGGAGTTACGTGCCCTTGAGCATTTGAAAATTTGCCTATAGACTTATCATGGGGAGAATTTTGTCATCACTGTAGCTGCTTCAATTTTTTTCAGATCGGCTTCATTCTTGCAAATGACCAGGACAGGCAAGAAATCTCAGTCAAGTCGATTACTAGCAGAATCAGATCATTCACTTAGGTGTTACCTGCCCTTGTCTATTTTTGCATTAGGGTCTATGGGAATTTCAAAGATGTATATCTCTAAAGCTACTTGGACAATCTTGATCAAATTTCATGTGTAGCATCATTGGGCAGGGGGAAAGACTGCATAAGGTTTTTGGGCAGATCAGATTGGAACTCTGGTTGCCATGGCAACATATATCTCCCATAGACTTAACATGAGAAAAACTTTGTCATCACTGTAGCGGCTTCAATTTTTTTCAGATCAGCTTCAATCTCGCAGATATCCAGGACAGGCATAAAATCTCGGGTCAAGTTTTATTTTGAGCAGAATTGGATCATTCATTTCAGAGTTACATGCCCTTGAGCGTTTGAAAATTTGAGGTAAAAGTCATAACAAGGTATCCAGGGAGTAAAAGTCGTAACAAGGTATTCATAGGCGAACCTTCTGATGGATCTTTGATAAACTTATGTCTGCTCTGGAAGATGAAATCATATTTTTGACAAAAGCATGTCAATTTGAACTAGCCTTATTTCACAGACATGTATTTGCTTTGTATTGAAAACTACCTATTAAACTGGGGTTATCTAATAAACTGTGTGTATTCACCTTTTCCATCTGAACCGCTTCTGCAAGTGAGTTCAACTAAATACCCAAAACATATAGTATTGTTGAGAGACCCATAAATCTAGTCAGCTAATTGGGGATGAGTTACCTGATAAACTTTTCGAAGTTGTTCAGGTGTGCGGTTTAGGCTCATTGAGCCTCTTGTTCTTATTTCTGCTCAAAAACATAGATTGTGGGTATTCATTAGAACCACCTCACTGAGGCAATTCTAACGAGTACCAGCAATCTATGTTTTTGAGCAGAAAATTTTCTTTTTTTAGTGGTAAAATTTTCAGTATATTTGTATAGGCTTGTTTTCGTAATGAAAAAAGTTTGAAAATCCTGGGCCCAGTTGTTCAAAGCGTCGTTAGCTTAACGAGCTCGTTAAGGGTCATTTCTTTAACTGTTTTAGCGGATTCAATACACAATATTCTGATATTTTTTGCTGAAAAAATGTGAGTAGCTTTTGCACTGCAAAAGCTACTCACATTTTTTCAGCAAAAAATTTCAGCAAATTCGCGTATCACTTGATGTAAATTTTAACGAATCGTTAACTAACGACATCGTTAGCTTTGAACAACTGGGCCCTGAGTAAGATATTAACCATAGCTCCAGACAAGACCCTTTTTTTTAACCAAAAACATACATATTTTTCTTATTTCTCAGCAAAAACATGTTATGGGTTCTCATTAGAAGTACCTCAATGAGGTGCTGCTAATGAGTACCAAAGAATAAGTTTTTGTGGAGAAATAAATTTCTGGATGTATACACATCTGATTAATGATGAGACCTGCCATCTGAAGTTTACTACCTCAACTCTCAAAGCTGAGCACTGGGTAAAATGTTCAGCAGATGACATATTGAAATACAAATGGATTTTTCTAATTCTTTCACGGAAACAGGATTTGACATTTCATGCAAATTGTCTTCATTGAGAGGTTGCAGGTTTCTGTACATCATTTTACCCATTTTTTTTTTTTTTTTGTCATTATTCTGAGATGATAAAAAAGTCTAAGGGACTTGAAATTTCAGTGTGATTATTCTTAAGGTATGTAAGAATCAAATGACTAAGGTTCCATCATAATTTGTTAAGACTGAAGAGACATAGAAAATTATATTGATGCTCAAAGTACATTAAAATTCTGTTGAAAATATGCCTGGGTGTTTCCAGCAAGAAAGATAACTCTTGGCCTGTAATGTCATCGGCAACCTCTCAATAATCGTATTTTTTCCAGAAATCTGATTTGACATTTCATGCAAATTTTCTCCTATGGAAACAATTTGCATGGAATATGAAATCCTGTTTTCTGGGGAAAATTAGAAAAATATCATCAATTTGCTGTCTGCTGATTTAGCCAAGAGAGTGTTAAAGGTGAAAGCGCTAATCACAACTGCAGCAGACAACTTTTTTTACATCTTCTACTGCCTGCTGACTGGAGGATATTGATAGATAACTTCCAGTAAAAGCATCAACCCTTGCCAGGCTGAATAAATTAAGATACCAAGCCCACTTCTAACTGTCAGCCAATCAGAATACTTGATCTAATTTACACACTGAATGACAAACAGTGCTAATCCAGATTAACTGTCTTTTCCAGACCAACCAGTCTGGATCTACAATACATGGACTTTGCAGGCAGGGCATATCCATTGCCAGCAGGAATAAGGGTTATAAATGGAACATAGTACATGAATATAACAAAATCCAAAAATAGATATTTTCACACACACACAAAAAGATACTGGTATTTTTCTTATTTCTCCACAGAACATGCAAGTTTTTGTGGTTGTCTCAGTATCCATCCAGAGCAAGGAATTCACCAATTAACCTTCACCACTCTCTGGGCTAATTCAGCAACAACAAAGTGATAACATTTTTTTCTTAATTTTCCTAGAAAACAGGATTTGACATTTCATGCAATTTGTCTCCATATAATTTGCAAGAAATATCAAAACCTGTTTTTGCAGAAAAATAAGAAAAATGTTTCAGAACTTTGTCTGCTGAAAGTTTTACCCAGAATGCTAAGCATAATAGAAGATGATTCATTATCCCACTGAACAGGAGCTTGTCTGTTAACCCATTGTAGACTGAATGAACTCTTCCACACTATATATTGGAAGATTCTAATTTCAATTTTAGGTATTTAGATACTCTAAAAGAAAAATGGTTGAACTATTTGTGTTCTGAGGCATCTGATCTGGGTCTGCATTGTTTGCCAATTTCCCGTTTAGGGGTCTCCAGACTACAATGGGTTAATGGTACCAACATAATTTACCAAAAGTCTTAAAACATAGCATGTTAGGTAAAATTTTCAGCAGACGACATATTGAAATATTTTTCTTATTTTCCCAGAAAACATGTTTTAAAATTTAATGCCAATGGAGACAATTTGCATGAAATGTACAATCCTGTTATCTGGGAAAATTAAGAATATAAATATCATTAAATTTTCATCTGCTGAATTAGCCCAGAGTGTAGTAATGCTTAAGTCCATTGATCATTGAGAGAGGGTTGGGGTATGTAACAGATAAAATATCAAACCAGTATATAATATCAGTCCAAGTATCAACAAACTACAAGGGATGTTCGAAATGAATTGCTTATTGTCCTCTAGCTCGATATCCACGTGGGGCACGATAAAAACCAATACATACCTGTATAGGGTTATTCAATATCTACACAGTGGTGTATAAATGTACATGTTAGACTAAGTATAAGACATAAAATTTGCCATTTGAATACACGCAGTCATTGACCACTGCAGTAAAAATGGTTGGTAGAAGCGTCGACAAAAAAGTTGAAATACGGGCTTACATCAAAGCTCACTCAAAACTTGGTTGTTCTATGGACAAGCTGATGACTGAAATTTCTACTGCTTTTGGACCTTCTTATGTGTCTTATGACACAGTTCAGCGGACGAAAAAGAAATTTGAGCCTGGTGTAGAGTCCATCAAAAATGCACCGAAATCAGGTAGGCCAAAATCTGCATCTCGTAAAGAAATCGTTTCCAAAATAAAGGTAATCATTGAAGGAGATGCCAGATTTACAGTTTGTGATATTGCACGAAAGGTAGGCATATCACTATCAATGGTTCACCTTATTTTGAAGAAGCATTTGAAAGTTGGAAAGATTTCTGCTAGATGGGTGCCACATCTGTTGCCTGACGAGCAAAAGAGGCAACGGGTTAAAGTGGCCAAAAAAGCTGCTTCAAATGTTTCCAAAATATGACAAAAAGCAGTTTGCCAATGTCATCACAGGTGATGAAACCTGGGTCCATTATTTTGAGCCCGTCAGAAAGGTTAGCAATAAGATCTGGGCCACTAAACACAGCAAACATCCCAATAATTGCCAAATGTTCTTTGAGTACAAAGAAGTTTTTGTATGCAATCTTCTTCTCTTGTGAAGGAGTCGCAATAAAAGTGCCAGTGAAAAAGGGCAAAAGCATCACCGGAAAGTACTACAAAGTCGTAGTACTGAAGAAACTGAAAAAGTATTATCAGAAACGACACCCTGCCACTGGTTTTAAACATGTCCGTCTTCTACATGACAATGCCCCAGCTCATACCTCCGCAATAGTTACGGAGTTTTTGAAGAAAGAAAAAGTAACTGTTTTGCCTCACCCCCCCGTATTCCCCAGACCTTGCCCCATGTGATTTCTTTTTGTTTCCGAAATTGAAAGCATTCCTTGCTGGGCGGAAATACCAGTCCCGACAGGTACTTGGATCTGCCATTCATCAGTACCTTATTACTGTGCCCAAATCAGCGTACCGTGACGCCTTCAAGAAGTGGATACATCTGCTGAAACTTTGCATTTCTAGCCATGGGGAGTACTTCGAGGGCATGAAATGAGTACTTTTGGGCTAACTTGAAATTTGAAGTCTCCAGATAGAAATCAGCAATTGATTTTGAACATCCCTCGTATATCCAGCCATTCAGGAGATAGAGGGCTTTAGAAAACATTAACTAAAATGGGGAATGCTCAATTTCAGATTCCACTACCTTGAGCCCAGGGTCACTGAGCAGGAATGGGCTTTTACTGGATAAAACTTTGGACCAGAATCTAACAGAATATTAACTTAAGTGCCAATTTAATACATCCAGGAGCCCAGGAGATATGTCTTTTAAAAGTTTAACAAAAACCTTAAATGAAAAAGTTCTACCGTAAGTCTGTTATTTTTACCAGGGTCTCATTCAGAGGGGAGGGACTTGTACTGGATCAGCCTTTTAGACAGCATCTAACCAGTGCAAGCATCAATATAAATACATCATCAAGGTCACTTAGTGGGTGGAGTAAGTACCCTGCAAAATTTTATACAGTATTTAATGTCAGGATCCAATCCATACAAGGGCTAAAACAATAAGCGCCTCTAAAAATACCTTAACCGAAACCTTCAACAATAATTTCCAAGCCTGAGTGAGGTGTGGATGGTACTGTAATAATATAAGTGAAGATACCCAGGAAATGCAACAATCACAAAGCATAGGCCCTCTCTAGCCACCCCCCCCCCCCCCCCCCCCCCACACACACACACACACACACACACAAAAAAAAAAAAAAAAAAAAAGAAGATTTAACGCTTAGCACTCTGGGTAAAATTTTCAGCAGACGACATTTTGAAATATTTTTCTTATTTTTTCCAGAAAACAGGATATGACATTTCATGCAAATTGTCTCCTAAGGAGACAATTTGCATGAAATGTCAAATCCTGTTTTCTGGGAAAAATAAGAAAAATATCATCAGTTTGTCGTCTGCTGAAAATGCCCAGAGAGTGGTAAAGGTTAAGGAACAAATAATTACAAAACAAATGTCACATATGAAGCCATTGATGCACAAAGAAAGAAGAACTGTGACTGAGGAACTGCCTTGGAGCGGTCAGAAGGAAAACTCCTGGGGGTTTAAACCAGTTTTACTTGCGTGAAATCTCATCCTTAATTCTGATGCAGCACCAAATTCAAGAAATACCGTATTCCACCAAATTACCAGACTGTGACGTTAGGTTTTTCAAAACAACCAGAAAAAAAGAACATAAAATAAAACTTGCAAAAATATCGACCTAATAAGAAGACACTTTAGAAAAAGATCAGCAGTGAACTTTATACAAGGTTTTTTTAATGATGCTTATGTGATAATTTTTGTCTTATTTTCTTTATAAAATCATATTTTGTGGGTACTCATTTGAGTTGCCTCGATAAGTCTATAATTTAGCATATGCTGTTGGTACTCATTTGAATTCTCGACCTGTCGAGTGAATTCAAATGAGTACCAACAACATATGCTTTTATAAAGCAATGATAAAAATGCATAGCTGATATCTGAAGATGCTTGACTGTGCGCTTATAGGCGTATGTGGGGTAATTAGATTGAATATGGTATGTTCTATCTGTATAGGGGTCCTCTACCTCATCTGTGAAACATCACAGTTAAACACATATAATCAAATACACTATGATGAAACAAAGTAAAAGGTTCAATGATGATCTAAAGCCAGAACACAAGAAAACCAGAAACAGGACCACAATGAGCCTGATCACAGACAGTGGAAGTCTGGGGCCAACCTTTAGACGAGTGTTTAAGACTAGTTCAAATATCAACAAAATCAAGACATGTTTAACCCTGGTCCTGCTGGAACTAGATATACCCTGCATCTGCAAAAAGTGTAGATCAAGATCAGTTGGCTTCTGAAGAAGCCAACTGATCTGGATCTGCATTGTTTGGCATTTAATATGTGAATTTGTATCTACAACCTGGATTAAGCAAACTAACTGGCTGACAATTAGAAGTGGGGGTGGCATCTTAATTTATTCAGCATGACAAGGGTTTAGACAATATGAGTATAACTTCAATCAACAATTAGGGAATTAGATACAGTTTCAACCAAGACCTTTAAAATTAAGGGAACAGATACACTTGCAGGAAGAGGGGACTGTCAAAAAAAAAAAAAAAAAAAAATGCCTCCCTTCTGAAAAGGGACCTACTATAAAGGAAACACAAAATGTTTAACACCAGTTCAAAATCAACTAAATTCAGTGTTTAATCTGGTCCTGCTGAACCTGTATATACCCTGCCTCTGTAAACAGTGTAGATCCAGATCAGTTGGCTTGTTTGGCAATTAATATGTGAATTTGTGTCAAAAAAAATATGCCTCCCTCCTGAAAACTGCCTATTATAAAGGAACTTGGAACCAAATTCTTTCCATTTAGAGCAGACCACGAGCACTGTTGCTGGAGTTTCCTGCATTTTTGTACAGGTGAGTTGAAAACAATTAAACATTGGGGTGGTTTAATCTTTACCATTCTCTTGGCATATGCAGCAGATGAGTGAGATGACAAATTGAAGTAATTTTCTAATTTTTATCAGGAAACAGGATTTGACGGTTCATGCAGTTGTCTCCATTGGAGACAATTGTCTCCATTGTGGACAATTTGCACAAAATGTAAAATTCTATATTCTATGAAAAATAAGAAAGATATCATCAATTTGTCATCTGCTGAATTTGTCCAGAGAGGTACAGATTAAAACATGGTAGCAAACATAAACATGTAAGACCATCTAAATGTTGAATATTCTTTATCACATAATTTATACAAATAGTAAGCAATCTATCATGCTGTATATATGTATGAAAAAAAAAGCACAAACAAATATTTTTCATATGTATGAAAAAACAAAAACATTTTTCAGATGTTTGGTGTATAAAAATAAACTTTGAATCATTAAAAGTGAGGTACATCATGGGGAAATGCACAAGTTGGCATAAGAATAACATTAAGTACAGTTAATGTCCTAAAATTTTGTACATCAAAGTGTCTGACAAAATGGCGTAACTAAAAGTGCAGACCAAGATCAGACTGCTCCTGAAGGAGCAGTCTGATCAGGGTCTACACTGTTTGCCATTCCACTAAGCATTTTAAGAAACAACTGCATAAAAAGTAAAATTAAGGCCAAAATAATATGGAATAAAGTGTTCAAAATTTTAAGATATTCATGGAGAAGAACCAGAGGGTCTAACTGGCCTTCACTTTCAAGTTGCCCACTCAAAGAGCTCACTATTTTGGATCGTATCTCCTTTTTCTGTGATACAATTCAAATATCAGTCATCTGTTAATTACTAAATGGGTGGCATCAAGTGAAAAAGTGCCTTTGAACATGCACAAAATGTGCTGATTCATATCCTGCACATGCCCAAAGTATCACACAGACAATGAAGACCCTGTCAGACTGTGCAGAAGCTGCCCCCTTATGACTGAAGACACATTTTTGCAGAGTGTGGCCCAAGTATTGTTGGCATCAAGAAAGGTAAAAATATGCCAATTTGAACTTTTCCCCATATTGATCCCCATTAACGCTTAGCATGCTGGGTAAAAAATTCAACAGACATTTACAAACATTTTTCTTATTTTTCCTAGAAAATAGGCTTTGATACAGCATGCAAATAGAAGGAGATGAGGACTTTTCAAATCTATTCTCTGGGGAAAATATGAAAAATATCCCAAATCTGCCTTGTCTGCTAAATTTATCCTGACAGTAATAAAGGATAATGCCTGGGACTAACTATGGGAGAAAATATCATTTTCCATAGACCAAGGTGAGTTGTGCATGCATTCAGGCTGACCAGTAATGTAGTTGCTGAATGCTGTGTAAATAACACATGCAAAATACAGTCTAAAATAGGAAATATTTGTATTAACCCAAATAAGCCTGGTGTCTCTTTTGTGGGACATAAGCAAACAATGCAGACCCAGATGAGACACCTCATAATGCAGCATCTGATCAGGGTCTTCACTGTTTGCTTAGAGGATTTTCAATTACAAAAAGAACAAAATGAAAAAATACACCTGACACCCCTTAATTTACAAATGGACTCCCCCAATGTACAAGGATGGGAAAATCCATTAAGCTTATTTGGGTTAAGATTCTTATTTTTACTGTAATACACAGCTTACAATATTTATCCTAAATAGTCAGTCAGACAGGCCTGAATGAAATATGCAGACCCAGGTCAGATGACATAGAAAACAGCATACAATTAGGCTCTACACTGTTTACCACTCATCCAGCAGTTTTAGACCCATCACCAGTAAGTTAAATGGAATTGTTAACCGATTTATGTTGAGTGGACTCTTCTACCACAACTTTGGGCCAGTCCATTTCAAAAAGCAGGGTGTGTGTTTAGTTTTTATTATTACATGTATTATTTTTCATAGAAATTCCAGTAGTTAATGCAAACAGTGTAGATACTGATCAGATGCTACATTATGAGGCAACTAATCTGAGTCTGCACTGTTTGCCAATTATCCTTTTGAGGTCTCCAGACTAAAATGGGTTAATTTTAGGATAAGTATGGCAAAGAGTCAGGGTGTCTAAAATTTAAGGTAAATAATGTATAAGGATTCATGTGAATCATCATAAACATACACACACATAA
This sequence comes from Anodontia alba, assembly GCA_964016985.1. Taxonomy (NCBI): domain Eukaryota; kingdom Metazoa; phylum Mollusca; class Bivalvia; order Lucinida; family Lucinidae; genus Anodontia; species Anodontia alba. The sequence continues at coordinate 137,686,659 of OZ024822.1, read as the reverse complement.
AACAAAAAATATATATTTCTGGGGTATGATATGGTTAACTATAGAGAGGATTTGGGGAAAAAGGAGTATTTCCTGATAATTCTGGGATAATTTTCTTGGTTTCTCCATAAAAACATATGTTGTGGGTACTCATTAGAAGTGCCTCAGTGAGGCACTTCTAATGAGTACCCACAACATATGTTTTCATGGAGAAATAAGAAAAAATTATCCCAGAATTATTACCAAATACTCCTCCTTACAAGTCCTCCATTTTATTGTGCTCCCTTGATTATGATAGAATCTTGTACGACTTTCTCTTCCATTTTCTTCTCCAAAGAGGTATTAGGTTTGGTAATCAAAAGTACATGTACACCTACATTTTTTCATGAACCACAGGCATACAAGTCTATGACATTCAATCACACAAGGCAGGGCATATCTGGGTTCTGCCCAGGACCACCGTTACAGTCTGAAATTTTGACATCTAAAATGTGGTATTAAATGTCAGCTGAAATGAGAAACCAATACTTTATGTAGAGGATATTAAAATATACCTTTTGGCATCATGGTTGAAAATCAGATTTTACATGAAAGTGCAAAAATATGCATTGCAAATCTCAGTCCTACAGTTTAAGTTCGACCTTAACCCATTGTAGTTGGGAGACCCGTAAAAGGGTGATTGGCAAACAGTGCAGACCCAGATCAGATGCCGCAGAATGCGGCGTCTGATCAGGGCTCCACTGTTTGCAAATAGTTTATCCATTTTTCTCTAGGAATATGTAGATCTCATAGCCGGATGTACCTCAAATTGAAATTGGATTCTTCCAATATATAGTGTGGATGAGTCTATTCTGTGTACAATGGGTTAAGTCCGACCTTAACTTGAGGAGTACAAACCTGGGCTCTGATTGATGAGTAACTTGCACCATTATCCTTTCAGGCTTAGCACTCTGGGTAAAAATTTCAGCAGATAACATATTGAAATATTTTTATCTTTCCCAGAAAGCAAGTTTTGACATTTCATGTAAATTGTCTCCATTGGAGATTTATGCAAAAAAAAAAAAAAAAGCACAGAAACCAAAAAAAAAAACAAAAAAAAACAACAAAAAAAAAAAAAAAAAAAACAGTACGGTAATATTCGAATTTAAGTGAATTTCAAAAATAAGATGTAAGTGAGATTCAAGCATGAAAACTTAAGAGATTCAGAAAAAAATCAAAGCATCTCAGATACTGCATGATACCCCACCACTGAGGGCATTAAGTATGTAACCTTTATCCTGATATATACCGGTATGGTAAATATCCTAAAATTTTGTACACCAAAGTTTCTCACAAAATGATTTAAGCAAACAATACAGACCTAGATCAGTCTGCACTGTTTGTCATTCCACTAGGCATTCTAAGAAACAATTGCATTAAAAGCAAAAAAGCTCCCAAAAAAAAGTATGGAACAAAGTGTTCAAAATTTTAGGACATTTACCTTCATGAATTTTAGACACAATGCCTTAAAATGAGATTTGAACAGCAGTAACATACATTAAGATTCAAGCAAAGTCAAAAATGAGATTCAAGCTCAATAAAGCACATGTCAGGTCAAATACAAAATAAGAAAACAAAAGCTTTAGGTCAGGTAATAAGGGAACTGTTTCATAAAAATCATAGCCCCTGCACCCCCTGAGTTTCCCCCAATTAAAATGAAAACAGAGGGTATCTCAGGGTACCAAGAGAACCCTTTAATTTTTCCTCAATATATTAATTTTTGTTTTACATAGAAACACATTCTTTACACTTTAATAAATTTGAAACAAAATAATAAATAAAAATGTGACACAATAATACCCCGCCACTCTCATATTACAGGCAGGTAACTGTCAAAAATTGATGAAATTTGCCCACTATCATTCCAAAAGCAGATCTCTACAATATTAATGTACATAGAAAGTTATGTGAAAATCCATTGATATTTACTCAAAAGATCAACTCAAAATGAAAATCCAGGTGTGTTTTGGGCAGATAACTCTGTCAAAACTGGTGAAATTTGCCCATTAGCAATCTGAAACCAGATCTCCACAATATCAAGTTATCATATGGAAATGAAAATATGGATGGACATATGACAGACAGATGGGCGGACAGCCAGATTGATACCATAATACCCCACCACTAACATGTGGTTGAATTTAGATATTTGCATTGTTGCAAACTGGGATTTCAGTCAATAATAAAAAACAAAGTGGCAAATAGTGTAAATACATTTGCAAACAGTATAGATCCTGGCTGGCCTCGAAGACTCAGTTGGATGCATGTCCAACTGGTGACCAGGAGGTTGCGGGTTCGACCCCCACTGGATCCGCAACATTCTTTCGTGGACATTGACCATGAAATATTTTCTACAGTCATTCTCACCCTTCAGCTGATTCAAGAAGGGCAGTTGTCAGTTTTGGTGAAAGAATGTGCACAATACTGGTTAACCGCTTAGAGGACTAAGCCTGGCCTGAAAAAGTTAGCTAAACTGTCTGTGCTAGACATGACCCCATCAGGTTGACTGGGCCGTAAAATTCAATATCAACAAAACATCCTGATGAGATGGCTCATAATGAGCCAATTCATTAGGATCTACATTGTTTGCAAATGTATCTGTTTTGGTCTCCAGTGCTGAAAAAGTTAACTCTTTGGCATTAACTTTCAGATGACAGTTGTATGCATTTTTTTTCAAACTATCTTTTGGATATAAGTTTACATCTAAAATTCAAACACTGAATGTCTAATAGCATATATCCAGATGGGATGGCCTGTTATGGACCATCTGATCTGGATCTAAGCTGTTTGCATAAGCCCCTTATTACTGCCTGTAACAGTGCAAAGAATAAACCTTTAGCATGCTGAAGGTAAAATCAGCAAACAACAAAGGGATAATATTTTCTCATTTTCACAGCAATTAGTGCTATCCCAGCTAGCATTCTACGTAAATCTACATCGGGCCGTCATCGGCCTGTCAGCTACCCTGACGGGCCGATGACGGCCCGATATAGATTTACGTAGAATGCTGACTGGGATCTAGCTTCCTAGGAAATGATCTGTATGGAATGGAAAACCCTTTATTCAGGGAAAAATAAAAGAAAGGTGTGAATGTAATGTAAAGCCCTATATTCTTGAAAAATAATGTAACAAACATATACAATTATGACTTAAATGTTTCTAGACTTTAAACAATAAAATCAAAATGCTTTGTATGCTGGGAAAATAATTTTAACTGACAACATTATGAAATATTTTCTTATTTTCACAGAAAATATACTTGATATTTTGTTGCTCTCAAAACTGGCTTTAAAAATTCATTTTAAACAATCTGATTCTATTTTCAGTGAATATCTTAAATGTGATCTTTAAATGTCTTCAACATCAGGCTATCTATAAATCAGTAACAATCACACATATGATACATATATCCAGCCAGACATACAAAACATATATATAAATTGTGTATATAGATTTATAAACACACATATGAAACATATATATAGACATACAAACACACACAAATCATACCTAAAGACTAACAAATGTATATGCAGAGTATCAAACATGCATAAGAAATATATATACAGACATACAAACACACATGAAACCTATATACACATACAAACACACATATGAAACACATGTACTGGTATACAAACACACATGGATCATATGTAGACATATAAGCACACATATGAAATATGCATACAGGCATACAAACCACATATAAATTGTATATACAGACATACACATGTATATGAAACATATATACAGATACAAAACACACATACATACATACATACATACATACACACATATGAAACATATATACAGGCACACTATAACACAAATGAATCATATATACAGACATACAAAAAGATGAAAACTGATCCATTTACACAAAGCACCAATATTCCATTCAAAGCACACTGGGGACACACCCATAGCTCCAGATGAGATGGGGTATCAGGTAATCAGTTTTCTTATTTTTCCATGTAATGGTATATTATAAGTACTTATTTTAACCCTTGTTTTGCTGAATATATTAAGATGGCATGCCTACTTCTAATTTTCAGCCAATCAGATTACTTGATACAGATTGTTGACATAAATTCAAATACTGAATGGCAAACAGTGCTGATCCAGATCAGTTGGCTTCTTCAGAAGCCAACTGATCTGGATCTAAACTGTTTGCAAAAGCAGAGTATATCTGGGTTCAGCATGACAAGGGTTAAGTGCCTTGGCAAGGCGCATCTATTGAGTACTTACAACATATGTTTTCATGGCAAAAAAAGAAAAAAGGAACAACAATTTTTGGTAGAAAATAGAGCATTGTTCTGAGTTATGGATACATTGTATACCATTATCTTATGTGTAAACAGCAAAGACCCCAACTGGTCTCTGTGTCAGCTAGGGATTGGGTTATTTAAAAAGTAATATTAAAGGAGCTGTAATGCATTTCAATTCCCTAAATAAATGTAATGTAATTATTACAGTTCCATGCCACTGACTCCAACTATAGAATGGATAACTGAAAATGTAATTGTAATGATGTAATGCATTACAATTTCCAAAGTAATTGTCATGACTGTAATTATTATATTAGCATGTAACTAAAGTATGAGTAATTGAAAATACAACTGAGTTATACAACAAGTACTTATTTGAATTATTTCATAGAAGTGGGTCTAATAAGTACCACAAGGTATGTTTTCCTGATATCTATATTTTTTTAGTTGAAATAAAAAATTAGCTTATCTGGAAGTTCGACCTAATTACAATGTACCACGCATACCCCTATAAGCACATGATCAAGCAATTCTGTAGGCTTCAGATTGCAGACCTTGTAACATTATCTACTCCTTGATAATGGCATATGTTGTGGGTACTCATCTGAATTGCCTCGACAAGTCGAGGCAATTCAAATGAGTACCCACAACATATGCTTTTATAAACTTGAGGAGGTAATTCAAATGAGTATCCACAATATGTGCTTTTTAAAAGAAAATCAGAACACATATCACATAAGTATCATTTGATACCCTCCTAAGGAAGTTCTCTGCTCATATTCCTTTAAAATGTGCCCTTATTAGGAAGATATTTTACTACTATTTTTCAAGTACTTTTGAAAAACTTAAGCAAACAGTGCAGTAATTAGGCCGAATACGGTATATCTTGGCTGGTGACATGCAAAATCACAGTGAGCCACAATGTGAGGAAACATACTTTATGACATGAGCATCCAACATACACACAGATCAGCCTGTTCATCTGCGCAATCTGATCAGTCTTCATTGTCCTCATGAAAAAACTTTGTATCCTTGCCTATCCAATATGTGTCCAGTGAAGATTCTGATCAGACTGCACAAATACACTGGAATCTTTGCTGAGTGCATATGTCCAAAATGATGTTTTCTAATGTTGCAGCTAATAATACTTTTCCCATGATATGATATACAGTATTCAACCTTATTACTGCACTGTGCACTTAGGTTTTTCAAAAATTACTTGAAAAAATGTGTAGTGAAATTACCTAATATGGGCACACTTTAAAGAAAGCTCAAGAAAGGACTGCATGCAGGTCTTATTTAACGATGCTTATGTGATATGCTGTTTTGATTTCCTTTATGAAATCATATGTTGTGGGTACTCATTTGAATTGCCTTGATAAGAAAAATATCATCAGTTTGTTGTCTGCTGACTCTGCCCATAGCATGGTAAGTGTTAAGCAAAATATCTTTGGGACAATTTAAAGCATCGATGCAAACAATCAATTTCAGCTTGGAAACATTGAATTAAAGCAAATATATCTTGGGGACAATTTAAATGAAACATCAAGCCTTTGAACAATTTTCTCTAAAATACAGTAAATATCTTTAAATGTTGTCTGCTGTGCATAACTTCAGCAGGCTAAAAATGAACTCTTTCCCCACTAGTGGCGACTTTTGTCATCTGCTGATAACCTTTGCAAACAGTTTGGACCCAGATCAAGCCCGACAAAACGTCGGGCCTGACCTGGATTCAAACTGTTTTACACTCTGATGGTATTCCTGAAAGATTTTTTTGAAAAAAAAAAAAAAAATTATAATTTAAAAAAAATCAGATGACAAAAAAGCATGCAAAATTACCCAGCATGCAAAGAGTTAATGGCCCACATGTAAAGATTATGAAATGTTTTAAAATGTTTACTGTTTCTGTAGAAGCAGATTTTGACAGTGACAAGACATATCACCAGCAGACAACAATTTAAAACATGTTTTTATTTTTTTCTGAGAAAATAGGCTTAATATTTCATGTGAGTGATCAAGACAATTCACCTGAAATGTCCAGCCATAATTTCTTGGAAAAACATATTTTATAATGTTGACTGTTATAGTTTTGAATGGCTGCTTTAGCCTTTACCACTCTATGACCAAATTCAGCCTCGTGAATTCAGCTGACTACAAACTGATGATATTTTCTTATTTTTCCCAGTTAACAGGATTTGACATTTCATGTAAATCATCTCCATTGGAGACAATTTGCATGAAATGGCAGAACCTGTTTTCTAGGAAAAATGAGAAAATATTTGAATATGTCATATACTGAAAATTTTACCCAGTGCTAAGCGTAAAGGCATCAATCGAACATTTTATAGGCAGGTCAAATGGGACACCAAGACATATTTTCAGAGAAAAATAACAACACTCCAATATGAAAAATAAACTGGATTTGTCAAGGACTAATTCCATCATCAATATATACTATAGTGTTAATATTCCAATATATAAAAAGAAAAAAAAAAAGTACTCCTTAAATATAATCTATTTAATAAATTTATATGTATAATAAATTACGTATTTTATGAATTTTACAATGCCATGATATGTTTTTCTATTTTCATAGTTCCAGATAAGATGATTTTTCAAACCAAAAAGTGCTGATATTTTCTTCTTTCTACACAAAAACATATGTTTTTGGGTACTCATTAGAAGTGCCTCATTGAGGCACTTCTAATGAGTATCCAAAACATATGTTTTTGTGGAGAAATAATAAAAATATTTATCTGGCTCCTCATCTTATCTGGAGCTATGATGTTTTACAGGATTTTTGATGATGCCTTGTCAAGTAAAAAGGTTTTTGAAGCATACCTGAAAAGTGGAGAATCATATCAACCTGCACATCTGAATAGTCTCATCATGTAGTGAAAGGAGAGAATTGGGTGTCAGCCTTTCATATGCTGTTTGCAAGTGTAGGAGAGTTCATTTAGTATACAGTGGGTTAAGTGCCATGTGGAGGCTGTAATAAGTCTCCCTATACATCATCATAAGGTAGTTCTTGTTTTTATTTTCCTTAGAATCATTGAGCTCTTCCTGATTATCCGAAAATCATCATAGTGCAGTTCTTATTTTTATTTTCCTTGGAATCATTGAGCCCTTTCTGATTATCTGAAAATCATCATAGTGCAGTTCTTATTTTTATTTTCCTTGGAATCATTGAGCCCTTTCTGATTATCTGAAAATCATCATAGTGCAGTTCTTATTTTTATTTTCCTTGGCACCATTGAGCTCTTCCTGATTATCCAAAAATCATCTTAGTGCAGTTCTTATTTTTATTTTCCTTGGAATCATTGAGCTCTTCCTGATTATCCGAAAATCATCATAGTGCAGTTCTTGTTTTTATTTTCCTTGGAATCATTGAGCCCTTTCTGATTATCCCAAAATCATCATAGTGCAGTTCTTATTTTTATTTTCCTTGGAATCATTGAGCCCTTTCTGATTATCTGAAAATCATCATAGTGCAGTTCTTATTTTTATTTTCCTTGGCACCATTGAGCTCTTCCTGATTATCCAAAAATCATCTTAGTGCAGTTCTTATTTTTATTTTCCTTGGAATCATTGAGCCCTTTCTGATTATCCCAAAATCATCATAGTGCAGTTCTTATTTTTATTTTCCTTGGAATCATTGAGCCCTTTCTGATTATCCGAAAATCATCATAGTGCAGTTATTTTTATTTTCCTTGGAATCATTGAGCTCTTCCTGATTATCCGAAAATCATCATAGTGCAGTTCTTATTTTTATTTTCCTTGGAATCATTGAGCTCTTCCTGATTATCTGAAAATCATCATAGTGCAGTTCTTATTTTTATTTTCCTTGGAATCATTGAGCCCTTTCTGATTATCCGAAAATCATCATAGTGCAGTTCTTATTTTTATTTTCCTTGGAATCATTGAGCCCTTTCTGATTATCTGAAAATCATCATAGTGCAGTTCTTATTTTTATTTTCCTTGGAATTATTGAGCTCTTTCTGATTATCTGAAAATCATCATAGTGCAGTTCTTATTTTTATATTCGTTGGAATCATTGAACTCTTCCTGATTATCCAAAAATCATCATAGTGCAGTTCTTATTTTTATTTTCCTTTGAATCATTGAGCCCTTTCTGATTATCCGAAAATCATCATAGTGCAGTTCTTATTTTTATTTTCCTCCCTTTCTGATTATCTGAAAATCATTATAGTGCAGTTCTTATTTTTATTTTCCTTGGAATCATTGAGCCCTTTCTGATTATCCGAAAATCATAATAGTGCAGTTCATTTTTTTATTTTCCTTGGAATCATTGAGCCCTTTCTGATTATCCGAAAATCATAATAGTGCAGTTCATTTTTTTATTTTCCTTGGAATCATTGAGCCCTTTCTGATTATCTGAAAATCATCATAGTGCAGTTTTTATTTTTATTTTCCTTGGAATCATTGAGCTCTTCCTGATTATCCGAAAATCATCATAGTGCAGTTCTTATTTTTATTTTCCTTGGAATCATTGAGCCCTTTCTGATTAGCTGAAAATCAAGTTGCACTTAACCCATTGTAGACTGAATGAACTTCATCCCCCACTGTATATTGGAAGAGTCTTATTTCGTTGTTAGGTATGTCGGGCTATGTGATTTAGATATTCTGGGAGAAAAATGATTAACTTATTTGCAAGCAGTGGAGACCCTGATCAGATGCCACATTCTGCGTCATCTGATCTGGGTCTGCACTGTTTGCCAATTACCTTTTCAGGCGTCTCCAGACTACAATGGGTCATGCCAGTGCTAGGGGGACATTTGAAGCCATGCAAACTATGTTGCTGCCATATGAGAGTGTCAATGGAACCAATACTCCCATTTGTTTTCAAGGGCATCCTTTACAGATTTTATTTGCATGTGAATTGTTTGCCTGGCCACATGAAATGTCAAGCTTTATTTTCTGAAATATTTGGTTTTTGAATGTTGTCTGCTGCTTTTGTGACAGGCCCTTAACCCTGGTCCTACTGAACCTGGATAACCCTGGTCCTATTGAACCCAGATAACCTGGTCCAACTGAACCCGGATAACCCTGGTCCTACTGAACCCGGATAACCCTGGTCCTACTGAATCCGGATATACCCTGACTTTGCAAACAGTGTAGATCCAGATCAGTTGGCTTCTGAAGAAGCCAACTGATCTGGATATGCACTGTTTTTCATTAAGTTTGTGAATTTGTATCAACAACCTGGATCAAGTAATCTGCTTGGCTGGAAATTAGAAGTGGGTGTGGCATCCTAATTTATTCAGCATGACAAGGGTTAATTTCTTTGCATCCTTCAGAAAACTTGTAGATTTCTACAGTTTCAAGTCCCTGGAAAAACTAATAGACTATAAACATTTTATAATACTTTATTACCTTAAATACATGTATATGGACAAATTGGCCTGAGCAGCCAATGTAGACATAGATCAAACCTGTTAAAGGAGCAGTCTGACCAGGGTCTACAGTGTTTTCCATTCCTTCACAGTGTTCTGACATTTCAGAAAGTCATCAGTTGGAGTTGTTCAGATTGTAGGATACTGTATTTAATCTAATTACTGCACATACTATAAGTGTACAGTATTGCATTCGCAGTCTTCAGATAACAGCCGTGTACTTTATCTGTTTCTTTATAAAACCATATTGTTTGTACTCATTTGAAATGCCTTGACAAGTCAAGGCAAGTCAAACAAGTACACCACAACCTCTTTATAACACGGTTCATTATAACATGGTTTTGAATATAACACGGTTCAAAGATGGATCCCAAACATGTATAGATTATATTGAAAAATGACCATAAATGGTCATTTTTCAATATAATATATACATTTTTGTTTCTATATAACACGGTTGTTTAACTAACACGGTTTATGCTATGGACCCAACAATAGTGTTATAAAGAGGTTGTGGTGTACAAACAACATATGCTTTTATAGACTTATTGAGGCAATTCAAATGAGTAGCCACAACATATGCTTTTCTAAATCAGTTGTTAAGAAAGTCAGAAAAAAATATCAGATAACCATCATTAAATAATCCTATTCATCATGCAAACATGCCTATATTATTTTGACCCCCTTAAACCCCACTTTTATATAGTAAAACTGGGGTTTACAGGGGTATACTTTATTTTTCTTATTTCTACTCAAAAGCATACATTGTGGGTTCTCGTTAGAACTGCCTCAATGAGGCAGTTCTAACGAGTACCAACAATCTATGTTTTGAGCAGAAGTAAGAAAAATATCAGATTTTTTTATCTGAAATTTTCATTTGTTTGGTGGTAAAATTTTCAGTATGTTTGAATAGGCATGTTTTCGTAATGTGTGAAGTCCACTGCTGATTTTTTCCTAAAGTGTGTCCTTATAAGGTAGATATTTTACAATTTATTTTTCTAGTTATTTTGAAAAACCTAATCACACAGTGTAGTTAGGTCAAATACGGTAAGTGTGGTAAAGAATTAAGATGTCTGAATATTTAGGGTAAATAAACTAACTCCAATATCTAGCAGAGGTAAGTACAAGGGATACTGGAGAATATGCAAACAGCCAAGGCTCAGATCAGACTGCTCATCTGCACAGTTTGATCAGGATTATCAGTCTCTAATATATTTTTCATATATTCTTCAGTATCCCAGGATTTCGTAAGCAAATACCAAAGGCCTGATCAGGGATAAGCAGCTTAATCCGAGTGTGGTACACATTCTCAGAGACTCCTTTTCCTGTTATGCGCTCCTAGACATTGAAATTACTTAAATATCTGGGCCCAGTTGTTCATAGCTTAACAAGCTTGTTAATGACACTCATTAACTGTTGTAGCTAAGGTATTTTCAAAAACATTGATATTTTTGCTGCAAAAATGTGAATAGCTTAAGCAGTGCAAAAGCTGCTCACATTTTTGCAGCAAAAAATATCAATGTATTTGCCATATTTCAAGACAGAAATTTTAATGTCATGTTAGCTAACAACTTCATTATTTTTTGAACAACTGGGCCCAGGGCTCCTTAACTTTAAATTACCATGCTTATGGTATATCAAATATTTACCCTAAATATTGGGATGCCGAACTCCTTACCATACTTAAAGTAGAACAAATTAATTCTACTATCTGAATGGGGTGCCTTAAAATTGTTGGATGACAAGCAACCAGAGTACTAAGACCTGATCAGATGGCATGTTCTGCAGTGTGCGATCTAGGTCTACAGTTTGCTTAAGCCTGTTTGTCGCAATAATTCAGAACAATATGATCTGGGTCTTCACTGTTTGCCATTCTGTCAGTATTTTTACAGACACAGTATTAGATAGGTCACTGGGCATGTTCACATTTGTTGTGGAGTTCCAATATTTTGGACTTTTAGTGGTGTTTCTGTTTTATTCTACAGTTTACCATCACAAGCTGATATGAGCAAGATTGTGCTGAAATCACAGAATGTTCCATGTTCACTCCAGTCATTCACTCAATCATTTGTTCTGAGGTTTCTTTTATTAGTCTTGGACAAGGCTGACATGAGTATCTGTCTCTTTTACCACCATTTGGCCTAGGTCACGATCTGCACCAAGGGAAGTAATCCAAATCAAACACTACCTTTTGCAAGGGAAGTAATTTGCACAAGCTGTAATGTTTTCTTCCCCACTAGTTATTCCCCTTCTAAACCTGAAAAATAAACAAGACCTGCATGAAATAATACATCACTTGAATTAAATAAACATCATAAACTAGGTGTTGGAACAGACATGCCTGAGCAAACTGTGTAGACCCAGATCAGATGCTGCAGAATGCGGCATTTGATCTGGGTCTACACTGTTTGCCACTCAGTCCAGCAGTTTACAGACATATCAACAGATAGTAAAATGGACATGTTCAAATTTTTGGACAAGTATGGTAAGGAGTTAAGGTGACAGAATATTTAGAATAAACATATTAAATACAAACACTGTAGACACAGACCAGCAGTTTGAACATGTTAGTATCATTAACCACAATGGGAGAAAATGTCCTTTTGACATGCAACCAGCATACACTCAGATCATGCTGAGCATCCATGCATTCTGACCATTCTTAGCTCAGACTTCGATCAGACAGTTTATGTAGATGCGCACGGTGATCTCAGTCTTTGCTGGCAGCATACATTACAGGGCTTTGGGTTTCATATGTGATATTAGCCAAAAAACCCAAACTATTGCACCATCAACAATGCAGATCCAGATAAGCAATTTTTTAACCCCAAAAATACTGATTTTTTTCTTATTTCTCCATGAAAACACGTTGTGGTACTCATTAGAAGTACCTGGGTGAGCTGCTTCTGATGAATACCACAACATATATTTTTGTTGAGAAACAAGAAAAATATTTACCCAATACCCACTCTTATCTGGAGCTTTGGCAACAAGGATGTTTATTTCTGTTAACTCTTAATATCTCAGAAATTGTCAGTGATAAACATCAATAATTCTTTAAACCCTAGTAAAAACGCTTTGATATTTCTGAAATCTTCATAATAATTGTAATATAAGCTTTCATTACAAGGAAGAAAAAATACAAATATTAACATATTTTTTTGACCAATGATGAGACTGCAATTCTCAGACTATATTTTCTTATCTTATGTAAGAAGATATACTCTCTTGGTAAATTCAGCAGATGACAAACTTATTATGATATTTTTCACATTTTCCACAGATAACCAACTTTGACATTTCATGCAACTTGTTGGAGACAATATGCATGAAATGTTAAATCCTGATTTCTGTGGAAAATAAGAAAATTATTTCAATACATTGTCTGCTGAAAATTTTACCAAGTGTGTTAATGCTTAGCACTCTGGGTAAAATTTTCAGCAGACAATATTTTGAAATATTTTTCTTATTTTTCCCAGAAAACAGGATTTGACATTTCATGCAAATTGTCTCCTTAGGAGACAATTTGCATGAAATGTCAAATCCTGTTTTCTGGGAAAAATAAGAAAAATATCACCAATTTGTCATCTGCTGAAAACGCCCATAGAGTGGTAAAGGTTAAACATTAACTGCACCTAAGCTCTGTATCTGTCTGCTGGGTACATATCTCAGCACACAACATTTTGAAAATATACTTTTTTTTCTAATTGCTCTCAGGAACTACAGTTTGGCACTTCATGCAAATTGTCTCCCATGGAGATGTCAAATCCAATATCATGCTAAATGTTAAATCTATGTCAGTGAATTCTAATTTTTCTTTTTTTCTGCTGAAATCTGCAGTTTCAAAGCTCTTTAACTGTTGAATTTAAATGTTAACAGAAAAAAAAAATTCAAAATGACCTCTAAACATTGATGGTTCTATGGTGAAAGAGAGAAAAATGTAGTTTCTGCAAGTTAATTTGTCATCACAAAAACATACCTATATAATTTTGACCCACTTAAACCCCATTTTTAGATAGTAAAACTGGGGTTTACAGGGGTATACATTATTTTTTTTATTTCTGCTCAAAAACATAGATTGTGGGTACTCGTTTGAACCGCCTCGCCGAGGTGGTGGCGGTTCTAACGAGTACCCACAATCTATGTTTTGATCAGAAATATGTAAAATATAGAATTTTTTTATCTAAAAATTTTCATTTTTTGGTGGTAAAATTTTCAGTATATTTGAATAGGCATGTTTTCGTAATGTTGATATACTGAAGGCAGTGAATGCTGAACCATTTAAACCAGAATTTTCTATAAAAGTATACTGCTATATCCCTCTTTGATAAATTTTAACCATTAAAGCTTAGCACTCTGGGTAAAATTTTCAGCAAATGACATAGTGAAAAGTTTTCCATATTTTTTTTTCAGAAGACATGATTTGACATTTCCTGCAAATTGTCTCCAAAGAAAGTGCTGATCACGACTGCAGCAGACAACATTTTGAAGCAGATGTCATTTTGATTTTTTTTCTTTAAAACTTTTCAAAGAACTTAAGACTGCACTTCATGTGAATGGTCTATTATTTTTCAGAGCAGGTGATTCACATGAAATGTGAAGCCTTATTTTCCTCTACGAAATACAAAAACAACAAGAGGAGCATGATGACCTTGCGATGCTCACCTGAGTATCAAAGCACTTAGAGAGAACCTGACCTAGAAATGATCAAGGTAAACATTCTAGCCAAGATTCATGATGATATATTAACAAGCAAGACAATTTAGTATGCCTAATGCACTGTGAAATATAGGTCAAGGTCAACTAAGGATGCCTGCACTCAAGAGGTCATGCTTAAAGATGTCTGTATATGCCAAGTACCACTGGCTGTAGGACTGAAAAATACTGAGAAACTGACCTAAACAGAAACACTTAAGACAGATGCTGAACTGTGAAATATAGGTCATAAGTGGCCAGTTTCAAATGACCTAGAAATCATCAAAACAAACATTTTGAGCTAGATTCATGACAATCACTTCAAAAATGTGACTTCTGTAGTGTTAACAAGGTTTTCCCTTGATTTGGCCTGGCAACCTAGTTTTTGACCCAAAGTGACCCAGTTTCAAAGCTGACCTAAAAATCAGCAAAACAAATATTTTGGGCAATATTCATGACAATTACTTAAAAAATGTGACCTCTGGAGTGTTAACAATGTTTTCCTTTGATTTGGCATGGTGACCTGGTTTTTGACCCCAAATGACCCCATTTTGTCCTTGAAGTAGAAATCAAGACAAAGTGAGCAAGATTCATGATGATTACTTCAAAAATGTGACCTCTAGAGTGTTAAAAAGATTTTCCTTTGATCAACTGACCCAGTTTCAAACCTGACCTAGATTTTATAGGGGCAAACATTCTGAGCAAGTTTCATTAAGACTGGGTCAAAATTGTGACCTCTAGAGTGTTAACAAGTTTTTCCTTTGATTTGACCTGGTGACCTAGTTTTTTACCTCAAGTAACCCAGTATCGAATTGACCTAGATTTCATAGGGGCAAACATTCTGAGCAAGTTTCATTAAGACTGGGTCAAAATTGTGACCTCTAGAATGTTAACAAACTATTTGTTGACAAGTAAGGACAGACAGAGGGTGATCACGAATAGCTCACCCTGAGCATTTTCTCGAGAGACCTAAAATTCAAAATGTTGTTTGTTGCACTTGTGATGAGCACTTTATGGGTTAAGTGATAATTCATTCTTTTTTTTTTGTTGTTGTTGTCTGGCCTTGTATGCTCTAATTCTATAAGTGGACTTATAAGTCCATAGCTCCAGATAAGGCACTTTTTTCAACTAAAATTGCTGGTATTCATCTTATTTCTCCATAAAAACATATGTTGTGATACTCATTAGAAGCCCCTCATCTCTAATGAGTACCCACAACATCATGTTCTCATGGAGAAATAAAAAAAAAATATTATGTGGGCATCCCTTCTTATCTGCAGCTATGAGGTCTGAAGGTTTTATTGCAAATGTGTCTGAAGCTTGATATTTTGCCATAGCAGACATTTCATATGAAATGTCAAGACTTATTTTCTCAGAAAATAAAAATATTTGAGAATGTTATTTTTATCATCTATTGAGCAAGATGGTAATTAACCCTTAATCTTAACTCTTCTCTTGCTGAGCACGACATGCCTTGTCTTAGCAAACAGTGTAGATCCAGATCAGTTGGCTTCTGAAGAAGCCAACTGATCTGGATCTGCACTGTTTGTCATCAAATATGTGAATTTCTATCAAGAACTCGGATCAAGTAATCTGATTGGCTGCAAATTAGAAGTGTGCGTGGCATCTTAAATTATTCAGCATGACAAGGGTTAAAGTGCTAAGCAAAATTGTAGCAGTTGACATTCTAAAATATTTTAATTTTCAGAGAAATTAGCCTTGGCATTTTATGTGAATCATCAGCTAGGCAGACAATTTACATGAAATATCAATTCCTATTTTCTCTAGAAAAGAAAATCAAGATGTCATCTGCTACAGCTGTGATTAGCACTTTGAGGTTTAAAGCCACATATTCAAAATTGTGGCAGATAATATTCTATTATATATAAATATTTTTTTTTCTGAGAGGATTAAGCTTGAAATTTCATGCACTTCATCTGCCCAGAATAGAAGACAATCAAATGAAATGTCAAGCCTTATTTTCTTAGAAGATATTGAGAAATGTTACCTGTCCGCATTGTGACTGGTAATGAATAGTTTAAGTACAATGAATGGCAATGTATCCTTTGAACAGACTGCATACAGAGGAATAATTGTTAAGAAAGAGTATTAAATTTTGGTGAAAATTTTGGAATAATTTTCTCCAGTTCTCCATAAAAATTTTAGGATAATTTTCTCCAGTTCTCCATAAAAATTTTGGGATCATTTTCTCCAGTTCTCCATAAAAATTTTGGGATAATTTTCTCCAGTTCTCCATAAAAACATATATTGTGGGTACTCATTAGAAGCATATCAGTGAGGTGCTTCTAATGAGTACGAACAATATATGTTTTTATGGAGACATAAGAAAAATTATCCCAGAATTATCACCAAATACTCTTTCTTAACAACTCATCTGGCATAGTTCCTGGTATCAACCAAGAAACTCACCGTGAAAACATGTTGGGAGTATTCGTTAAACTCTTCAAATGAGTACCCACAACAGAACTTTTTGTGGGAAAATAAGAAAAAAATAATAATCTTGGTAGTTCTCTTATCTATGAGTCTACCAGTTGGACTGCACAGACCTTTACTGATTCCATGTCTTATTGTGACATTTCTAATGTTTGCAAGTTCTTTTTACCTGCCAGTGTTTTGTATTTATTATTGTATTTTGGTAAATGACTGTGTTAAAAAAAACAATGGGTGAAGCATTTTTCTTATCGCTCCTCGAAAGCATATGATGTTCATTAGAAGTGCTTCAGTGAGGCACTTCTAATGAGTACCAACAACATGTGATTGCATTGAGAAATAAGCAAATAATAGTCTTGGTACTCATTATATTTCTAACTGTTAGACTGCGTAGATTTGTATTGTAGTTCTTCACATGTTCCATGTCTTATTGTGACATTTCTCATGTTTTGCATGTTGTTTAACCTGCCACTGTGTTGTATTTATTATTGTATCTGGGTTAATGATGGTGTTAAAAAAATATGTCAAACACTGAAACTGATAAGAATGTGCCAAGAAGAGAAAAAGGCCTTTATGTCATCTGCAAACAGTGACGGTCCAGACCAACAGTATGATCAGGGCCAGATATTCTGCAATATCCAATGACTGTAAGCTAGCAAGTGAGGACCTTTACTAGGCCATTTGTTTTTGCATATAACACAATTTCTTGGAAAAGGGCTTAACCCTAATCCTGCTGTTCACGACAACCCTTACCTTTGCAAACAGTATAGATCCAGATCAGATGGCTTGAAGAAGCCATCTGATCAGCATCTACACTGTTTGTCATTCAGTTTGTATATTTGAACGAAAACAGTATATGATGTAATCTGGTTGGCTGATAGTCAGAAATGAGTGTGGCTAATTAAATTATTCAGCAGGATAAGGGTTAAATGACATAATATAGTCTACAGAGGAGACAATTTGAATGAAATGTCAAGCCCTGTTGTCTAGAAGAAAATAAGCAAAATACACCAGAAGCATTTTATCATACCGTTGTTCGGATCCAAAGCAAAAATGTATTGATTATACAGTTTGTTTGTTTGTGTTGAGGTTTTACAGCCCAGTCAACCCAATGGGGTCATGTCAAGCGTAGTCATTTTACCTAACCACACTTTTACAGGGCAAGCTTAGTCATCTAAGCAGTTAACCAGTATTCAGCACATTCTTTTGCCACAAACTGACAACTGCCCTTCTTTATTTGTTTGTGTTGAGGTTTTATGGCCTAGTCAATCCACTGGGGTTATGTTGAGCGCGGTCACTTTACCTAATCGCACTTTTACTGGGCAGGCTTAGTCCTCTAAGCGGTTACTAGTAGTGTGCACATTCTTTTGCCAGAAACTGACAACTGCCCTTCTTTAAGCAGCAGAAGGAAGAGAATGACCATAGAAATCATTTCATGATCAAATCTCTACGAAAGAATGTTGCCGACCTAGTGGGGGTCAAATCCTCAACCTCCTGATCACCAGTGGAATGTGCATCCAACTGAGGCCAGCCTCTGCCCTTCTTGAATCAGTGGAAGGGAGAGAATGATGGTAGAAGATATTTCATGATCAATCACCATAAAAGAATGCTGTCGACCTGGCTGGCGTCGAACCCGCAACCTCCTGATCACTAGTCGGACATGCATCCAGCTGAGCCACCAATGGTCATTTTTCTATATAATATGTACTTTTTTGTTTAGAAACAACATAAAGTTTTGGGTTGATCTTTAAACTGTCTTATATCTGAAACCATGTTAAAATGAATGTTATAAAGAGGTTCCTGTGTATTATGAATCTGCCATCTGCTGATTTTGCCAACAAACAAACTGAAGTTTAAATATGTGTAACAATCAGGCAATAAAAAATCTTCAACGATTAGCATGATGGGTAAAATTTTCCATAGACAACATTCTGAATTTATTTTTTTTTTGTTTTATTTTACCCCCCAAAAAACAGGATCCAACATTTCATGCAAATTGATTGTATCCTTAGAGGAGACAATTTGCAAGAAATGTCAGATCCTATTTTCTGGGGAAAAAAATAAAAATGTCAGTTTCTTGTCAGCTAAATTTGCCCTGAGACTGGTAAAGATTAAAGGACAGTTTTCCAATGAAAATCAATAATCAACCTACATTAAGTTTCAGAAATACTACCTTGCATAATTACTTCTATTAATTTATTTTCTACCTTTTTTTTCTTTCGTTTCAAGAAATAGTGTGTGCGTGCATAGCGGGTCCACAATATGACACCTACTGTTCTGGGCCCAGTTGTTCAAAGCTAACGATGTCGTTAGTTAATGATTAGTTAAAATTTACATTGAGTAATACGCAAATATGCTGAAATTTTTTGCTGAAAAAATGTGAGTAGCTTTTGCACTGCAAAAGCTACTCACATTTTTTCAGCAAAAAATATCAGAATATTGTATATTGAATCCGCTAAAACAGTTAACGAAATTAACGAGCTTGTAAGCTAACGACGCTTTGAACAACTGGGCCCTGGAGTATTAGAACTCATTTTAATATTTTACTTCAGCCTCACCCTATCATTTACGGTAAATGTCCTTAAATTCCATACACCAAAGTTTCTGACAAAATGGCATATGCAAACAGTGCAGACCCAGATCAGGCTGCGGGAGCAGTCTGATCAGGATCTAAACTGTTTGCCATTCCACTAAGTATTTTAAGAAACAAGGGCATAAAAAGAAAAACATTACGCAAATAAAGTATGGAATATAGTGTTCGAATTTCGAACATTTTATTCCATACTTTTTTTGCCTAAATCAGTATTTTAGGACATAAACCGTAGGTATGATATAGACCATGATGAAAGCTTGGATGTAAAACATCAAATCATCATCATGAGACCTGTGAAATAGAAATTGACCTCGTAATATATGTGCCCAGCATAACCCAGATAAGCCTGTGCATTCCTGCAATCTTATCAGGGTCTACACTGTTCCGTAATAAGATGTTTGAGGCCCATATATTTTGTTTGCAACCAGTGTAGACTCAGATCTGATTGTACAGATGCCCAGGCTGATCTGAGTCTACACTGATCGCATTTTTATATTTGGAAGGGTTCATTGAGAACTTCATCAGCAGAAGACCTGTAGGATTGTGTGCATAAGGTATTCACTCCACCTTGCTTTCTGCATCTTTCAGAAAATCGGTTTTTGCTTGGTGCTTTTGATATAGACATATCGAAGTTGTAGATTTGCAATTTTTTGTCTTTATTTAATGCAAAACCATTTGTCATAACTACCTATGCACAAGAAGTTTAATTCTAGTCATTGGTTTTTAAAAAATCAAAAGTTTTCACTTTTTCCCATAGTAAAAATTAATGCAACTATAATATAGAAATCTGTAGGGTATGTGACTTGGAGGCAGATTTTCAACAAGTTCCACTTGTTCAGTTTTTCTGAAATTTTCACAATATTGTTGTGAAACATAAATAATTCAAATTCAGCAAAGAAAAGTAAAAAATGTTTTCTTTAACAAAAAATTCAAAACAACCACTTTACTGTAGAAATTTGCGTAAGTCAAACCAATTCTTGGCTGTAAGTTTAATTTTAGGGTATATATTTGAGAACAAAACACAGAAACAGAAAAGACAAATTGTTTCTGATAAGATATGGTCAATCAGAACAAAATGTTTTCATTTACAATAAAATGCCAAGCACAAAACGTCTTTCCAAGTAGCTGGCTTGTTCAAATTCTACAAGTATAGTAAGGAATTAAGGTGAGGTTCTGTTTGCTTTCCTGTACACCATTCCCTTCTGAAAATGGGTATACTCTAAAGGAAAGAAGTTGATCCCAAGGAAAGGAATAGATTATTCAGCCAATAACAATGGAATCAAATTTCTGCAAATGTAAAAAAAAAAATCCATATTGATATAAGGTAAATGTCCTAAAATTCTGAACACTTTCATTATGAAAACACGCCTATTCAAATATACTGAAACTTTTTACCACCAAAAAACGAAAATTTTCAGATAAAAAAATTCTGATATTTTTCATATTTCTGCTCAAAACATAGGTTGTGGGTACTCGTTAGAACTGCCTCGACGAGGCAGTTCTAACAAGTACCCATAATCTATGTTTTGAGCAGAAATAAGGAAAATAATGTATACCCCTGTAAACCCCAGTTTTATTATATAAAAGTGGGGTTTAAGGCGGTCAAAATTATATAGGTATGTTTTCGTGATGATTCGATAATTTTTTGGCTAACATTTGCTTTTTATGGATTTGTTTCTTAATCTTTGTCATGCTGAACTCAGTTATACCCTGCCTTTGCAAACAGTGTAGATCCAGGTCAGTTGGCTTCTGAACTGATCTGGATCTGCACTGTTTGTCATCATGTGAATTTATAGCAACAATGCAGATCAAGCAATCTGACTGGCTGAAAATTAGAAGTGGGTGTGGCATCTTAATTTATTCAGTATGACAAGGGTAAAAATACTTAGTGGAATGGCAAAAAGTGTAGACCCTGATCAGACTGCTCCAGAGAAAGCAGTCTGCATGTGGGTCTACAGTATTTGCAAATGTCATTTGGTCAGACACTTTGGTATACGAAATTAAGGACATTTACCGTAAATGAAATTATGAAATACTAGTCTGCTACCCAAATACATAATCTTTCCACTTACAATGAACAATCCACCTACATCATACAATCCCAGCCACCCACCTTCTATAATATATATAACCTTGGAAGATAGAAAGTTATATTATGCTACAATTTAGCAGGCTTTCCAACAAATAAGTTACTGATGAAAAGATGGAATTTTTAGACCTCAAAGATCCAGATACATTTGAAAGGAAATCCTTCTATCACTACTTTGATTTGTAAAGATTACATTAGCTGCACATTTAACCTTTAAAGCGCCAAGCAAAATTTGTAGCAGATGACATTCAAATTTTTTTTTATTACTTTTCAGAGAAAACAAGTCTTGACATTTCATGTGAATCATCTGCCAAGCAGATGATTCACATGAAATGTCAAGACTTGTTTTCTCTGAAAAAAAAAAAAAAAATTGTCATCTGCTGCAGTTGTGAATGGCTCTTTTAGGGTTAACATTTACCACTCACTCCCTGGGCAAATTCAGCTAATGACAAACTGATGACATTTTTTTTATTTTTTCCCAAACTTTAATTATCTGTGCATAGCTTGTAAGTATATATTCAAGCTCTGACAAATGCATCAGAGAGTCAACTCTTTGGCTCAGTGGTTAGAGCACTGGATTTTCGCCTGAGCGGTCTGCGTTGGAATCCCACGATAGGTGGGAAATTTTTTCAGCTATGCTTTATAAATTTGTTAAGGGTTTCATGTCGTAATAATGGTAAGTAGATAAGGTATCCCAAAACTTAGGGTAAATACAGTACTTATCATGTCATCATTAACCCTTGTCATGCAGAATAAATTAAGCTGCCACACCCATTTTTACTTGTCAGCCAATCAGATTACTTAATCCAGACTGTTGATTTAAAGTCACATGCTGAATGACAAACAGTGCAAATCCAGATCATTTGGCTTCAGAAGCCAACTGATCTGGATCTACACTATTTTCAAAGGCAGGACATGTCCGGGTTCAGCAAGACAAGGGTTAAAAATTCTAATTCTGTAACTCTATGGAATGGATAATGAAACAATTTTTTTGTCATTTCAAACAGGAGGAGACAATCTAAATGAATTGCCAAACTTTACTTTCTGGGAAAATAAGAAACATTTTTGTAGTAACCATAGATGCATGCTACATTTGTACTGAGCTTTGCAGTGCAAGAAGCTGGCGTTAAGTGTGATGTAATATTCCTGTTCTAGCTGAACCCAGATATGCCCTGCCTTTCCAAACAGTGCAGATCCAGATCATTCAGCTTCTTAAGAAGCCAACTGATCTGGATCTGCACTGTTTGTCATTCAGTATGTGAATTTGTATCAACAACCTGGTTCAAGTAATCTGACTGGCTGAAAATTAGAAGTGGGCATGGCATCTTAATTTATTCAACATGACAAGCATGCAAGCAGTCCCTGGAGGTAGAAAGTGATAATTAGAATGTTTTCAGCTGGACCATGCCCGATGTGAATGCCCCATATACAGATCGAAATAGCTTGTAGAAAACTGAAATTGAAATCCATCTAAAGAATAAGCATTCACAAAATATTTCGTCTATGCTAAGCATACAATAAACGTTAAAGATGATTGAAGATGGACAGCAGTCAATCTTCAATCATCTTTAACATTTATTGTGTTCTAAGTTAGACCAAGTTTTTGTGACAGCTAAACTTGGTTATAATAATGTTCAGTCTATGGAAAATAAGATTGGACCAGTCCACGACTTTTATAAAGTGCTTTCGGAGCAATGGCAACCTCTAAGATTGGCTATGCCGACGGGTTATCACGAAAACATGCCTATATAATTTTGATCCCTTTAAACCACACTTTTATATAGTAAAACTGGGGTTTACAGGAGTATACACTATTTTTCTTATTTCTTCTGAAAAACATAGTTTGTGGGTACTCGTTAGAACTGCCTCACTGAGGCAGTTCTAACAAGTACCCACAATCTATGTTTTAAGCAGAAATATGAAAAATATCAGAATTTTTTATCAGAAAATTTTGATTTTCTTGGTAGTAAAATTTTAAGGGGGAAAGGTAGTAGTGACAGGTATATGATACATTTGTACTACCTTGCAGTACAAGTCAGCAAGTCAGCTTTTACAGTGAGATGGTAGAGTGTAGCCATAATGCAAGTGGCCATCTCCAGAATGATGGTGAAATGGTGATTAGATTTTTTCACTTGTTACAAGACTGGAAAGCAAAGACAGAATTTCATTTACCGGTAGTCATGCACATGCACACCTCATAGTAACAACATTTTGAACCTCCAGGGCCATTAGTCCATCAAAAATAGGACAATTTTCACTATTTTTGGAATGAACCAAGTGGTCAATAATATAAAGGTGCTGTATATAAATATCATGACAATCCGACATGGGCAGGAGAGTATAAAAAAAATGTAACTGACAGAAAAGTGATAAATAGAGCTTAGCCTTTCAGGCAAGACCAAAATAGATTCTAAAATTGGCACTTGGGCCATGCCAAGAAAAAATGTGTCTTCGTGGATCATACAGGAACAGTAAAGATTCAAATCATACAGTGAAGCCGCATAATCCGTTATACATTGATACCGGTACTACAGTATCCAGTGATTCTGTAAGTGGACAGTGAAGACCCAGACCTAGCCTGCACAGATGTGCAGGCTGGTCTGGGTCTCCACTGCCCACATAAATTTCAAAGACACATATTATTTGTATGGTGCTGCTCAATTGACTCTTTGGGAAATTGGCAATAGTCTGAGAACCCGATTTCAATCCGAAGGTTATTGGACGGATGCAATTCCACTCTGTCACAGAACAGCAGCAGCCATGGCAGATATTAATGACAATAGTCTTTAAATCGATCTCAAACCAAGGTCTTCTCATGAAAAATTCATATACTGAATTTAATTTAATTCTGTCTATTTTTGAGAAATCTGTTGAGTTGAATTCACTTTCACTTTCCAAAACAATATATTAAATCTGACATGGTTTCAAAATTATATACTCAGATACTCCCCAATCCTTAACCCTTGTCCCGCTGAATAAATTAAGATGTCACACTCACTTCTAATTTTCAGCCAATCAGATTACTTGATCGGGATTGTTGCTATAAATTTACATACTTAATGGCAAACAGTGTAGATCCAGATCAGTTGGCTTCTTCAAGTAGGCACAGTATATCCGGGTTCAGCAGGACATGGGTTAATTCTTAAAGTGCCAAGAAAAGTTGACGCAGACAATCAAATTAAGCTAAAACATAAAATAGATTGTATTCGACCTAATGACTGTACTTTGCCCTTTAAGGTTCTTCAAAACTACTGGGAAAACTTGTAGTAAAATATATATCCATACCTTCTAAAACTAGTCTTTAAAAACAAGATCAGCAAATGACTTATTGAATGGTATTTATGCGATATTTTTATATATATATATTTTTTTTTCTTCTAATTTTCTTTATAATAGCGTATGTTGTAGGTACTGATCTGAATTGCATCAAAAAGTTGATGCAATTCAAATAGGTACTCACAACATATGCCTTATTAAGAAGTAGCCAAAAAGTACACTGTGAGGCTGTAATCTAAAGACTACGGAATTTCTTGACTGTTGTGGGAACTCATTTGAATTGCATCAACAAGTCAATGCAATTCAAATGATTACCCACAAAGGCCACAACATAGGCCTTCATAAAGAAGTAGACAAAATGTACACAGTCTGTAATCTGAAGACTATGAAATTGCTTGACTTGCACTTATAGGGATATGTGCAGTAATTAGATTGAATATGGTATGTGCTGTAATTAGGTTGAATACGGTAGTGAAAATGCCTAATTATGTATACATACCCTTACAAACCCAAGTTTTTGTCATCTATTACAGAGTAACAAGGGGGTGGGGGAGGGGAAATATAACATAGACTTGTTAACTAAATAATGGCATCCTTTTTGTACCTAGGAGCTGGTGGCTGTGAACTTTCAACCACAACAGGTGTGAAAACCGCCTGGAAGAAGTTCAAGGAGCTGCTACCACCTCTCTTTCAAGACACATGGCCACGTGTACAGTGCTTGTGTGGGGAGTGCAATGCTCCATGCCAGTGAGACTTGGCCATTGACGAAGCCAAACCTCCAGTGTCTGCAGAGGAATGACAGGGCAATGATCAGACAGATCTGCAATGTCAAGCTGCAAGACATTGTCACCATCAGGTCCAATGAGCTACTTGGATAGCTTGGCATTGAGGATCTGGACCTCATCCTGAAGGAAAGAAGGCTCTGTTGGTATAGACACATGGAATACTCCAACTGTGCAGTAAAACAGCCTGTAACATACAGGTTGATGGAAAGCATGGGCCTAGGAGGCCCAAGATGACATGGAAGCAGCTGACAGAAAGGGATCCCAGAGAGTGGAAGCTCTCAGCTATCGACCCTCATGATAGACACACCTGGAGATCTGGTGTGAGATCTGCCATGCATGCAGCAAGCCAGCTGCCTGTTAAGGTGTGTGTGTGTGTATGGGGGGGGGGGGGGGGGGGGGAGGGGGGGAAGCCCACTGATGTGGATGTTGCCCCTCAACCTGCTAGAAAAAGGAAACTTATTCTGTGTTGAAACAAACCAATCAAAGTTATGATTTAAAATTAACACTTCCAACAATTGGTCTTTATAACTACATGGGGGGGGGGGGGGGGGGGGGGGGGGGAGGGGGGGAAGCCCACTGATGTGGATGTTGCCCCTCAACCTGCTAGAAAAAGGAAACTTATTCTGTGTTGAAACAAACCAATCAAAGTTATGATTTAAAATTAACACTTCCAACAATTGGTCTTTATAACTACATGATAATTGGCCTTTATAACTACATGATATGACATGAAGGGCTCTAATTTTTCAAATGAATCATACTGTCCCAGTATCTACCGGTACTGTGAGTGTCCCACTTATTTTTCAGTATGTGTTGGGTAAACTGCCAGCCTTACATAACAGTAACTGTTCTATTTTCTAGAAAAAAAAAAAAACCTATGTGTTGAAGCAAACCAAGACTAACATCATAAGGTTACTAAGAAGTAATAAAAATCACATGTCAGAATGCGTTACTTTGGTTAATTTTACATAAGTAGGGTACTTAACTCTAGTCCTGCTGAACCCGGATATGTCCTGTCTTTGCAAACAATGTAGATCCAGATCAGTTGGCTTCTGAAGAAGCCAACTGATCTGGATCTGCACTGTTTGTCAATTAGTATGTGAATTTGTATCAACAACCTGGATCAAGTAATCTGATTGGCTTAAAATTAGAAATGGGCGTGGCATCTTAATTTATTCAGCATGACAAGGGTTAAATCTGACTAGTTATTTTCTTGGCAGAAAAGAGAAAGACAAGTTTGTGACGTCATTCACATATCGCTGGCATTCCATGCTAACTATATATAGGTCTTATACACACATCTCATGATGGCAAATGAGTGATTTCTGTAGAGAACAATCGCTGTCTGAGACTGTCAGATGTCTTCTATTGTACTTCGAAATTAACAGCAGCACTACCAAAGTTGAATTCTTTGCTGCCAAATTAAAATACTGGCAGACATCTTGAAATTTTTTTTTTTTTTTTTTTTTCTTCCTGGGTTTGACATTTCATGCAAATCATATTCACTGGAGATGATTTACATGAAATGTCAAGCCCTACTCCTGGGGGAGAAAAAAGAAGAAAATATCACTCATTTTTCAGTAAAATTCCGCTATTAAGACCATTTTTCGGACTGCCTAAAAGACCACATTAGTGGGGTGATCTTAACCCTTGTCCTGCTGAATAAATTAAGATGTCACGCCCACTTCTAATTTTCAACCAATCAGATTACTTGATCCAGATAATTGATATAAATTTGCATACTAAATGGCAAACAGTGCAGATCCAGATCAGTTGGCTTCTTCAGAAGCCAACTGATCTGGATCTACACTGTTTGCAAAGGCAGGGTATATCCGGGCTCAGCAATACAAGGGTTAATATTGAATACAGAGTAATAAAAAAAAAGAAACCATTTTGGACTGACAAAAGCTGTTCTTAACCCTTCAGCCAATCAGATTATCAAGTTGCTGATATAAATTCAGATACTAAATGACAAACAGTGCAGACCCAGATCAGGTGGCTTCTTCAGAAGCCAACTGATCTGGATCTACACTGTTTGCAAAGGCAGGGTATATCCGGGTTCAGCAGGACAATTAAGGGTTAATAGTGGAGTGGTATA
Organism: Anodontia alba; assembly: GCA_964016985.1. NCBI lineage: Eukaryota > Metazoa > Mollusca > Bivalvia > Lucinida > Lucinidae > Anodontia > Anodontia alba. Next base: position 137,658,969 of record OZ024822.1, on the reverse strand, counting down.
AATTTTGAGTGGTCTTAATTGCAAAATTTTACTGTATCTGCTAAATTCACCAGTATTTTGCCAATGTTTGAACAACCTACTTTTTAACATTTCAGATGGAAAAGTGCCTTTTGTGTTTAATGACCAGAGGGCTATTGTCCAGAATTCAATGAGCCAGACACAGAAGGAAATTTAGAAGAAATCTATTAGAACAGGTTAGCCATGCCTTCTAAGGACGTAGCACTTATCCTGTGAGTGTGTATATTTTTACACTTTCACAGGGTAGATCTATTTGAGGGTCCTGCTTCCTTTTGTTCTAGGCTGTTAGTTCTAGGCTGTCTGACGGGGAGGGAATGTACTTATTACAAACCTTCATTTGTCTGTATTCAAGGAAAATCAGTGAAATAATTGTCAAAAATCACCAATACCATTTCAGAGGACTACCAGTAAGTATTTATGTGAATAGGACAAGTATGGGAAAGTGTCCTGATATTTACGGTAAATGTCCTAATATTTTGTACACCAATGTTTCAGATCTGGGTCTAAACTCTTTGCTAAGGCCTGTCTATCCAACTGCACAGGGTAAACACAGTATCACATGAATTTGTCCTCTACTGCAAAAAGCATCACAGAGAATGTCGTAAGCAATGCAAAAAGCATTAAGCAAAATTGTGCAGAATTGGCATTCTAATTTTTTGTATTATTATTTTTCTGAGAAATTAAGGCTACATTTCATATGAATTGTCAGCCTAGTACACATTCACATGAAATGCCAAGTCTGAGAAATCAAGAAAATGCAAAAAAAAAAAAAAAAATGTAAATCAAAATGTCATCTGCAGTCTGATAAAATCCTCAGGAGCTTGAATACTTGCCAGTAAACACTTCAAATTTTCTTGTCAAGGAGGATCAACAGAAACTATTATTAAAGATATCTACAATATTACTCTTGAACCTCCCACCAGTTTTAGACATTTAGAAGTAATTTGTGAATTAATGCTGAGCATGCTGGGAAAAACCCAAGCAAAATGGAATTTTGAAATATTTTTTTTTTTTTTTTTTTAATTTTGCCAGAAAATAGGCTTTGATATTTCATGGAGACAATTTGCATGAAATGTCAAATCTTGTTTTCTGGAAAAAAAAAACAAAGCAAAATATTTCAAAATATCTTCTGCTGAAATTATTATCAAGCATGCTAAGTTTTACAGTTTCAAGTAGCTATGATTAAAACAAGGATGATATCACTGAACTAATGAAAGAATTGGTGACATCACAAAATAGCAATGCCAGAAAACCTTAAAATAAAAAGCATGATCCGAGTGAGCCCAGTAAGCATTTTACATAAATCTATAGTGGGTTTGTTTGTTTGTGTTGACGTTTTACGGCCAAGTCAACCCAATGGGTCATGGTGAGTGTAGTCAATTTACCTAATCATACGTTTACTAGGCAGGCTTAGTCCTCTAAGCGGTTAACCAGTATTGTGCACATTCTTTCGCCAGAAACTGAAACTGTCCTTCTTGAATCAGCATAGAATGACCGTAGAAAATATTTCATGATCAATCTCCATGAAAGAATGTTGCCGACCTCGGCGGGGGTTGAACCCACGACCTCCTGGTCTCCAGTCGGACGGCGCATCCAACTGAGCCACCGAAGCCGGAATCTATAGTGGGCTGTTATCGGCCTTTCAGGGTAGCTGACTGGCCGACAATGGCCCATTGTAGATCTATAAAGATTGCTAGCTGGGCTGTTCATGAAATTACTGTTCATAAACAGACTCAATCAAGCTGAATCTGCTTTTCTTTCCTTTATTTTATGTGCTTTCTGCTTCCAAATACCCGCTTTTCAAAATTTATTTACCTTAATAAATTCCCATAAAGGCCCATGCTCTAATAAATGCCCTTCCCTGCAATCTGGGCCTGAAAATAAGTGAATTTTTTTTCTTTACATTTTTCTTGGAAATACCAGCTTCCAATGAATGCCCACCAGTCAATTTAGAAAAAAATATTGCTACTACCTCACGCAGTTAGTTTTCCAATCTACTGTTTCAAGTCCCTTTTTCTCTCTTGGTCTATATAAAAGATATGAACATGGGATTTCTAGTCCTCCGCCAGGTACTACGATTCTCCCAGAGAGGCTAATACATCTTTTATAACATTAGTCCATACTTAACAGGTCCGTTGTAATGCTACTCTATACTTCTGTTTCTGATATCAATATGGAAGTCATCGGGAGAAAAACTTGAATATTTCAAAAATTTTTTCTACAGTTCTCAAACACTGTAGCCTCTAATAAACACACATCTCCCTCTTTATGAAAGATAATAATTCTAATAAATGCCTGGGGGATGATTAGAATTTTTACAGTATCTTCACTCTAGCTAGTGTTAAAGGGTTGAGGAAAATGTATCTGAGATTAAAGATCTTAAAAAAACATGCAATTTGATGTATATTTGATTCAAATCAGATAAGAAAGCGAAACACCTTTAATGATTTAAAAACAATTATCTAGCACACCAACATTCACAGAGAACAGTTTAAAATTCTTAATTTCTTCCTGAAAATAGGGATTGACATTTTATATGTCTCCTTTGGAGACTACCTGGATAAAATGTCAAATATGAATTTTTATCAGAAAATTTCATTCACATATTGTTCCTAATTTCTAGAGATTTCAAACGTCTTTCCTAAATCTGAATGGTTGCATGTATTGCTGTGGCACAAACACTTGGCCATGTACTGACCAAATCAGCAATGTGAAGGAATCTTTGATTCAAAATTTTATGTAAAATGGATGCGGAATTTCACACACACGCATACTAATTGAAGTACATGATGAACAGACAGAGGAACCAGCATACCTTATTTACCCTAAGCATTGGACACCTTCATTACTTTAATACTGTACTTGTCTTAAAATCTTAAGTCCATTTAACTACCTGTTGATGTGTCTAAAGTATTCTGGATGAGTGTCAAACAGTGTAGACCCAGATCAGATGCCACATCTGTGGCATCTGATCTGGGTCTACACTGTTTGCCCAGGCTTGTCATTCCCAATACTTAGTGTTATTATGGTAACCTTTTACCATTAATTGATTGTGTTGGGGTTTAATGACACGTCAACCTGTGTGGGTCATTTTGTGTCATCTCCCAGAGAAAGGGAGAAAAGATATAGGAGAGATAGTAGAGGAGATGTAAGAGAGGATCAGGGAAGAAAGAGAAACTGGAACGAAAGTGAAGAAACAGAAGAAACAAAAACATTCCCCCTCTACCCTTACCTGCTACAAGGATAGCAGGCCTTGCCCAACTGTAAGCCAATGTCAGTTTGATACCCCAGTGAAGTAAGATACACAACACCTTCGCACCACCTGACCACCCCCAACCTTTTACCAATTGATATGTCTAAAGTATTGCTTGGTGAATAGCAAACAAGCAGTGTAGACCCTGATCAGATGCCACATTTTATGTCTATGCTGTTTGCACAGGCCCATTTGTCCAAATACCTTGGGTTACTATGGTAACCTTTTTTTCTTTTCTTCTTTTTTCATAATGAGGGCATAAAACACTGCTTAGTCAGGTGCATTTACATAAAATTGCCAAGACAATGAGAAATTTAACCCTTGTCCTGCTGAACCCAGATATGTCCTTTTTTGCAAACAGTGTAGATCCAGATCAGTTGGCTTCTGAAGAAGCCAACTGATCTGGATCTGCACTGTTTGCCATTAAGTATGTAAATTTATAGCAACAATCCCGATTAAGTAATCTGATTGGCTGAAAATTAGAAGTGGATGTGACATCTTAATTTATTCAGCAGGACAAGGGTTAAAGTAAGTGGAGCATGGGAACTTGAGATGTAAGAAAACCTCATTCTTGTGCAAGCTTCAAAGCGACTGTAGGCCAATTCAAAAGGCAAACTGGCCACACCAGATTCCATAGATTATGTAGATGGTTAGACCCAGGCTAGTTTTGGCTTTGCAGGCAGATCGGCACCTTCAATAATCCCCACAAGGACTTGTAAAAAATAAGGAGTTTCTTCCTTGTATTGGCATAAGTGGCATCAAAGACAAAGGGAGCTCACTGTGTACCTAATCAGTGATGACCCAAATTTGCCTATAGAACCACAAAGTCTTATCAGTGCTTTAGCTTTTTGTCTGTGGATTCTACAGTAATTAATATTTCGGTATGCAAACAGCAAAGACCTGATGAGACTGCACAGATGCACAGCCTGATCTGGGTCTTTGCTGTTTGCAAATGCACTAATCTCTGGTTTTGCTTGAAATGGCTCTTATCTTTATTTGAAATCTTTTAAGTTCAAGTGTCTTATCAGCAATAAAGCTTTTACAGTTTCCAATTTAACAACATGCTATAGACAAACTCAGCAGATGACAAACTGGTGATATTTGTTCTTATTTTTCCCCACAAAAGAGGATTTGACATTTCATGCAAATTATCTCAATAGGAGACACTATGCATGAAGTGTCAAATCCTATTAGGAGATAATTTGCATGAATTGTCAAATCCTATTTTCCAGCAAAAAGAAGCAAAATATTTCATAATGTTGTCTGTTGAATTTTTACCGAGCATGCTAAGCATTAAACCTTTGTACAAACAGAAGCTTTGCCTGGCAAACTGTACCAGATAGCATGGATGAAAACCAAAGACCCAATTCAGATTGCACATTTGTACAGGCTGGTTATGGACTTTGCTCTTCACATTGTTCATTCTGAGGTACCATATTTGTCCAACATTCTGGGACAGGCACAGTTTAGATATAGATCCATAGCTCCAGATAAGAGGGGTATCCACAAAGTAGTTTTCTTATTTCTCCACTAAAATGTATGTTGTGGGTACTCATTAGAAGCGCCTCAATGAGGTGCTTCTAATGAATACCCACAGCATACATTTTTGTGGCTAAATAAGAAAAATATCAGTACTTTTTGGATGAAAAAAGTGCCTTATCTGGAGTATGTAGGTCTGCTGCAGTGTGCAGCATCTGATCAGTGTCTGCACTGTTTGCATCTTATCCAGACTTACAGGCTGGAACCGTTGCTATACATTTAACCTCTCTACAACAGACAACTCCCTATAACACTCGGTTCAATTTGTTCCCAAGGGTGGCTGCTGTTGGAGGTTTCACTTCACATCACAAAAACATGTCTATATAGTTTTGACCCCCTTAAAGCCCACTTTTACATAGTAAAACTGGGGTTTACAGGGGTATACATTATTTTTCTTACTTCTGCTCAAAAACATATATAGCAGAAATATGAAAAATATCAGAGTTTTTTATCTGAGAATTTTCAGTTTTTGGAGGTAAAATTTTCTATATATTTGCATAGGCGTGTTTTCGTAATGATTCAAATATTAGGACAGTTATGGTAAGGAGTAAAGTGTCCCAATATTTAGGGTAAACATGGTATCCTGCTACCTCAACCTCTACAGATGCATGTCATGGATGCCATATGTCTTTTGTTAATATTCTAAATAATTGTATACATGTATAAGTTTCCAAGGCGGACCCCTGGGAAGATTGGACTATGTCCAGTTGGGCATCCTTGTTAAATAAAGTCATTATTATTACTATTGCTGTTAGTATTTTTATAATGATTATTATTAAGTCTCTTAAAGGAATTTACTTGTGGGGAGAGTGTTGCAGTTAGTTTGTAGATTCGTACTTTATCCCCCATGAAAAAGCATTAACTTGTCATCTGCCAATTCCAGCTTAAGCCACCTGAAAGTTGAAACTGTTGCCAAACAATACAACAGTCTACCAAAATTAATCATCACCACTCGCTGAGCAAATTCAACACACAGCAATTTTTATTTCTTTGTTATTTTTCCCAGAAAATAGACTTTGACATTCAATATCAAAGTCTATTTTCAATATCAAAGTCTATTTTTTGGGAAAAAGAAGGAAAATATTTCAAAATGTCATCTGCCAGAAAATTTTTACCTAGCATGCTAGGCCTTAACCCTTGTCATGCTGAATGTCACGCCCACTTCTAATTTTAAGCCAATCGGATTGCTTGTGACCTGGATTGTTGCTATAAATTCACATTCTGGACCCAGTTGTTCAAAACTAACGATGTCGTTAGTTAACGATTCATTAAAATTTACATGGAGTGATACATAAATATGCTGAAATGTTTTGCTGAAAAAATGTGAGTAGCTTTGCAGTGCAAAAGCTACTCACATTTTTTCAGCAAAAAATATCACAATATTGTGTATTGAATCCGCTAAAACAGTTAACGAAATGACCCTTAACGAGCTCGTTAAGCTAACGACGCTTTGAACAACTGGGCCCAGAATGGCAAACAGTGCAGATCCAGATCAGTTGGCTTCTTCAGACTCCAACTGATCTGGATCTACACTGTTTGTGAAGGCAGGGTATATCCGGGTTCAGCAGGACTAGGGTTAAGCTACCAATCTAGCCAAAATAGTTGATGGCACTGAAGATAACCTTTACCATACAAAATGCCTAGAACACTGGGTAAAAATTTCAGCAGATAGCATTTTAAAATATCTTTCCAATTTTTCCTTTAAAATAGGTTTTGACATTTCATACAAATTGTCTCCTTAGGATACAATTTGCATAAATTTGCATAAAAGGTCAAAATCTGCTTTTCTGGAAAATAAGAAAAATATCATCAATTTGTTGTCTGCAGAATTATCCCAGTAAAGGTTAAACACAGATATTACCTGATGACATTATAAAATTCTCTTCTGATTATCTTCAGAAACAAAATGTCAATTGACTAGAAAGTAAAATTAAGAAAATATCACTCATTTACCATCTGCTGATTTTATCTGAGAAAGGTTGAGGTAACCAATACTACTGTATTTTACCTTAAATATATAGACATTGTAACTATTTCCATCCTTATCTTTAAAATCAAACTAAAATACTACCGGATATAGACCCAGATCAGATGCTGCATTCTGCAGACTCTATTCTGGGTTGACACGATTTGCTCAAGCTTGTCCATTCCAATAATTAGGGTTAATACTTAGCCAAGATAACATTGTTAAGGTTATGTTGAGCCATTCAGTTGACCTCTTCACACTTTTCCTGGGCAGGCTTAGTCTTCTAACTATTTAAGCAGTACACTGTACTATACCAGTAACAGACAACTGCCCTCCTTAATTCAGCAGAAGGGGGAGATATTATAACTTTATCAATCTCCACTAGGAAAAATGGGAAAAATATTTCAAAAGGTCATCTGCTGAAATTTTTACCCAGCATACAAAGTGTTAAGGCTACGGTAAATTTCCTAAAATTTCGAACACTTTATTCCATACTCTTTTGGCTTAAATTTTGCTTTTTATGCAGCAGTTTCTTTAAATATTTAATGGAATGGCAAACAGTGTAGACCCTGACCAGACTGCTCCTTCAGGAGCAGTCTGATCATGGTCTACACTGTTTGCATATGTCATTTTGTCAGACGCTTTAGTGTTCGAATTTTTAGGACATTTACCGTAAGTGTATCATTTCATTACCCCGTTAAGTGTATATCATAACTGTTGAGGTTTGACCGCCCAGTCAACCCAATGGGGTCACGTCGAGTGTGGTCAGTTTACCTAACTACACTTTTACTGGGCAGGCTTAGTCCTGTAAGCAGTTAACCAGTATGGTGCACATTCTTTCGCCAGAAACTGACAACTGCCCTTCTTGAATCAGTGGAAGGGAGAGAATGACCGTAGGAAATATTTCATGATCAAATCTCCATGAAATAAAGTTGCCGACCCTGTGGGGGTCGAACACCTAACCTCCTGATCACCAGTCGGACATGCATCCAACTGAGCCACCAAGGCAGGCAATCATAACTGTAGCAGAAGACAATTAGACTTTTGTAAGTACAGGTAGTTATTAAATTACTGGGCTAGGTTGTTCAAAACTAACGATGTCGTTAGTAAACGTATAGTTAAATCTTTGATCATTAAATATGGCATATACGCTAATATTTTTGCTGAAAAAATGTGAGTAGCTTTTGACCACCCAGTCAACCCAATGGGGTCATGTCTAGTGTGGTCAGTTTACCTAACTACACTTTTACTGGGCAGGCTTAGTCCTCTAAGCAGTTAATCAGTATGGTGCACATTCTTTCGCCAGAAACTGACAACTGCCCTTCTTGAATCAGCGGAAGGGAGAGAATGACAGTAGGAAATATTTCATGATCAAATCTCCATGAAATAAAGTTGCCGACCCTGTGGGGGTCGAACACCCAACCTCCTGATCACCAGTCGGACATGCAACCAACTGAGCCACCAAGGCAGGCAATCATAACTGTAGCAGAAGACAATTAGACTTTTGTAAGTACTGGTAGTTATTAAATTACTGGGCTTGGTTGTTCAAAAGTAACGATGTCGTTAGTAAACGTATCGTTAAATCTTTGATCATTAAATATGGCATATACGCTAATATTTTTGCTGAAAAAATGTGAGTAGCTTTTGCATTTGCAAAAGCTACTCACATTTTGTCAGCAAAAATACCTGGGAATTAGATATTGTACCTACTAGAACAGTTAACATTTTGACCACTAATGAGCTCATTAAGCTAATGATGCTTTGAACAACTGCGCCCTAAATAATATGTAAACAGTATAGACACTGACCTGTACGCCAGTTTCTGTGGCATTTGATCTGGAGCTACACTTTTTGCTCAGGTCTATGTGTGATTATGGGTCCAAAGACTTGGGGTAAATATGGTATTTCTCCACAAAAACATAATTATATCATCTAGACAATTCTTCTGAGTACTATAACATATGTTTTTTGCAGAGAAATGAAAAAAAATATCAATACTTTTTGGTTGATACAGCAGTGCTTCAGGGTTAATTTCTAAAGAAAGTTTATTAAGACTGATTCCCATGTGCCAGACTTTGCTAGAAGCTACTTTAAACAAGATTAGGTCAGCTAAAAAAGCTTATCCAATCTTGTGAAATGAGCTAAGATGTTTTTATGAAGTCACTGAGCCCATCAGTTCTGTCTTTCATAACTCTAAGTAAATGGATAAACTAATTTTGCTTCATGTCAGTTTTATTAACTTTTTGTTGCTTTAAGGTGTTTGAAAAAATACTGTATTTGTAGTAAAAAGTGCATGTTTAACCTTTATCAGTCTATGAGTATATTCAGCAGACATCAAACTGACAATATTTTTGTGTGGGCCCCACAAAGATATGGCAAAGTTGAAAAGTTGCTGTGGTATTCAACAGAATTTAATTTATATATGGAATGCTTGATTGATCTAAGCATTTACCTCTTAACCCTTGTCCTGCTGAACCTGGATATACCCTGTTTTACAAACAGTGTAGATCCAGATCAGTTGGCTTCTGAAGAAGCCAACTGATCTGGATCTGCACTGTTTGCCATCAAGTATGCAAATTTATAACAACAATCTGAATCAAGTAACCTGATTGGCTAAAAATTAGAAGTGGGCGTGGCATCTTAATTTATTCAGCAGGACAAGGGTTAACTTTCGATATGGTACAGACGTGTGGCTGGAATTTTTATGATCCTATCTATTCATATATTCCACAAATATAAAAATATATACCTATACATATATCTATTCCCTATTCATATACTACTATTAGGATTTCATGACTATTCATATAACGTATTCAACCTAATTACCGCACATACCCCTATAAGCGCACAGTCAAGAAATTCCGTAGTCTTCAGATTACAACCAGTGTACTTTTTTCTTTACTTCTTTACAAAGGCATATGTTGTGGGTACTCACTTGAATTGCATTGACAAGTCGATGCAATTCAAATGAGTACCCACAACATATGCCTTTGTAAAGAAAGTCAGAAAAAATCACATAGTCATCATTAAATAAGTCCTTCTGTGATCTTTTTTATAGTGTATCCTTACTAGATAGATACATATTTGACCAAAAATGAGTGTGTCCTGTAAGTTTGAAAAACCTAAGCGCACAGTGCGGTAATTAGGTCGAATATGGTATTTTATGTTCTTTTATTTTAGATTGTGTGTGTGTGTATGTATGTGTGTGTGTGTGTGTGTGTGTGTGTGTGTGTGTGTGTGTGTGTGTGTGTGTGTGTGTGTGTGTGTGTTCCAAAATTGAAAGCTTAAACTTTAACCTGCTGACTATAAATGAAAGGACAACATTTTTTAAACAGAAAATAAGAATACAGATTTCATTCAAATTGTCTCCAAGAAAACAATATCATATTTACCCTAAGTATTCAGAGAGCTGAACTCCTTACCATAATTGTCCGCACATGTGAACAAGTTCATCTTAACCCTTGCCATGCTGATTAAATTAAGATGCCACTCCCACTTCTCATTTTCAGCCAATCAGATTACTTGATCCAGATTGCTGATACAAATTCACATACTTAATGGCAAACAGTGTAGATCCAGTTCAGTTGGCTTCTTCAGAAGCCAACTGATCTGGATCTACACTGTTTGCAAAGGTAGGGCATATCCAGGTTCAGCAGGACTAGGGTTAAAACCCACTAACATATCTAAAACTATTGTTTGAGTGGCTAAGCAATGCAGACCCTGATCAGATTCAGCATTATGTGGCATAAGATCTGTCTACACATACTCAGACCTGTCTGTACCAATACTTACCATATTTACCCTAAGTATTTGGACCCCTTAACTTTTTACCATACTTGTTCTAAAATCAAACAAGTACAAGGTAACAGCCTGTTGTGTCTATAAATGGCTGGATGACTGGCAAACAGTGTAGACCTTGATGAGATGCTGCATTCTGCAGCATCTCATCTGGGTCTATACTGTTTGCTCAGGCCTGTCCATTCAAATACTTACGGTAAATACTTACCATAAATATAGTATTTTACTTGTCAAGATTCACTTATTGACTTATTGCATCAGAGATATGAGTTGTGACATGAGAAAAGGTAAATAATAAAGATCTAGATCTGCCAGTAGGGATTATATAGTCTGATCAGGATCTGCTTTAGGTCATGTTCTTCTACAGCATCCAATGATTCTGTAAGCAAACTGCAAAGGCCCCAATCAGACTGCGTGGATGCACAGGCTGAAATGGGCCTTTGCTGTCCGCATATGCCCAAAAAGCGTTTTGGCACAGCCCAGCCCAGATAATGAAAACTGGAAAGATTTCAAAAACTAAACTGGCTAGACAGCTAATTTGGGCCAGGGCACAGAAAAACCTACATACTTTCATATATAAACAATAAAGGCACAGACTGCTATTCCAGGACTTTGTTCACAAACAAGAAAAAAATTGATTTGTAAAAAATTTTTTTTGTAGTGCTCAACAGAGGGATATCTGTAAACAGTAACTTTGTCTTTACTGTTGTCCACATATGGCTGTTTGCTTGTGATTTTCCCCTGTGTTCTGACTAATTTAATACTGGAAGATTTTTATGGCCATGTTTGAGCCAAAGCATTGAGAAATAGGTGTTGAAGCTGTCATATTGCCATGATGTAGTAGGCTAGAATTGGTGTGAACTGTTAGTTAACCTTTAGTGCTCAGCATGCTGGGTAAAAATTTCAGCAGACAACACTTTTCCAAGAAAATAGGTTTTGAGTTTGTTTTTTTTTTTAAGTTAGAGTTGGAGTTTTATGACCTAGTTAATGCTGTTAAGACCATGTCAAGTGAGTCAGTTAACCTACAGGGAAGGCTTAGTCCTCAAAGCAGTTAAGCAGTACTTGCACATACTGTTGCCAGTATAATACCTCTCCCGCACCCCCCTCCCCCCCGCACCCCTTCTTGAATCAGTGTAAGGGGGAGAATGACATTAGAAATTATTTCATGATCAATCTCCAGGAAAGTTATGTGGCTAAGCTGAGGTTTTTACTTGCAAATCCTTGGTCTGCAGTCAGATGTGCTGCCGACCACTATGGAGCCTGGTAAATAGGCTCTGACATTTCATGCAAATTGTCTCCTTAGGAGACAATTTGCATGAAATGTCAAAGCCTATTTTCTGGTTGATGTTTACTTGATGTACAGATTTCATACAACACCAGCATACTTGGTAGAGTGTGTAGAAGATGTCTTTAGACTTATGGGACATATGCAAAGCACTCTTCAGACTGTGAATGTACAAATCTGGATCTGTGCCTTTAGATGCTTGCAGATGCCACGTTTTCATGACACAGCAGTTATCAGCAAAATGCAGAAGATTTAATTTTTAGCTGTCAAATCAAGATTAACAGGGTGTCTGTCAATTTTGCAAGATATTGGAGCAACATACTTTCAATCACTCAACAAGATAGATGAAGAAAGTTTTGAAAAGCAGATGGAATCAGGTAAACTTTGACAAGATTAAAGCTTAACACTCTGGGAAAAATTTTCAGCAGACGTCATATTGAAATATTTTTCTTATTTTTCCCAGAAGATAGCTTTGACATTTCATTCAAACAGTCTCCAATGGAGGCATTTTGCATTGAATGTCAAAAATCCTGTTTTGGGGGAAAAATAAGAAACAAGAGGCCCATGGGCCACAATTTGCTCACCTGATAAAAACAGCTAAATACCATGCAACTTCTTTCAGTATTGCCATAGCAACTAGGACACAAATTTTACCATACCGAGAAAAAGTCAAAAGTCATCCTAGTATCATTATTTGAATAAACTTAGTAAACTCTGAGTCCCTGATGCTGTACATTTGTATACTAAGATTCAGCCTCAAAGCTTTCTTAGTTCTGGAGAAGAAGAGTTTTACCATATATGGGCATGGTAGCCATCTTGTTCAATGGCACAGAACCATAAGACCAAAATTTCAACATCCTTTCCATAGAGGGCCCCATGTGAAATCTGGTGAAAATTGTTCAAGAGGTTTCAGATTTAGACAAGAAGACATTTAAAGATTTCATGATTTTATCATGTTATAGCCTCAGGGCAGGAGCGGATAACCCCCAAAATTTTGATGGTATCTAAACAGTTTTACTTCTTTAATCATACATTGTAAGTTTCAGCCAGCCATTAGTCTTTAATACATATTGAGAAAATGATTTTTCAAAATTTTCCCCATACAAATGTATGAGGGTACAAATTTGATCTTACCGTAAAAAGGTCAAAAGTCCACCTACAACCATTATTTGAACAAACATGGTAGACCTTGAGTCCGCGATGTTATATACCAAGATTCAGTTTAAAATCTTTCTTGGTTCTGGAGAAGAAGATACCATATATGGGCACTGCAGTTATCTTGTTCAATGTCATGGAACAATTTGAACAAAGTGTAAATACCCTTTCCACAGAAAGCCTCATGGGAAATCTGGTGAAAATTGCTCAAGCAATTTCATGGAAGAAGACATTTCAAAATTACACAATTTTGTGTAAGTATATAGCCCAGGGGCAAGGACAGATAACCCTGAAGGGACAAACTTTTTATTGTAACTAAAAAGTTTTACTACTCTAATCATACATTGAAGGTTTCAGCCATTAGTCTTTAATACATTTTGAGAAAAATGACCCAAACAAATGCACCGGGGTGCAAATTTGACCTTGCCATAGAATGGTCAAAGGTCAATCTATGGTCATCATTTGAACAAACTTGGTAGACCTTGAGCCCTCAGTGCTATATACCAAGATTCAACCCTAAAACTTTCTTGGTTCTGGAGAAGATTTTTAAGTGCTTTACCATATATGGGCATGGCAGCCATCTTAATTAATGGACCATGACCATTAATTTTGTACAGATAATTTTCAACCCTGCTTTAACAGAAGGTTCCACATGAAGAAAATTTGCCCAGTGGTTTCAGAGGAGAAGTAGTTCAAAGGAGTGGACATCAACGGATTATGGACGGATGACAGATGGCAAGTGATCATAAAAGCTCATCCCGAGTCTTTGTCTCAGGTGCGCTAAAAATAAGAAAAGAAAAAAAAAAAGTATAAGTACTAGATGATATGAAGGCTTGCTCTTTTCCTCCAAAGAAGGCAAAACAATAGTTGTGTTTATTTGCCTAGTACAAATCAAGCTAGAGCTGTCAGAGGATCCACATATAGCCCCGCTGCAGTGCTGTCAGAGGAGAAATACCCGTAGTGTAGAAATATTTTTAGTTCATGTTTACCAGATGATACATCACTGTAGGACATGGTAAGATGGCAATGAAAAAACTATCAAGGGATTTAACTCCATGAGTTGTGGGCCCTTGGCCCTGATTCCTGTATAAATGATACAACAACCCACTCTCCATGATTGTGTGTACCAGGTTTCAACTTTGTTACTCTTACAGTTCTTGAGAAAATTAAGTGCGACAAATGTTTTACATTAATGGAATTTTGTAAATCCTATCAAGGGATGTAACTCCAAAAGTTATAGGCCCTTGGCTATGACTCTGTTACATATGATACAACAGCCTACTGTCCATGTGAGAACCAAGTTTCAACTTTAGAGCTTTCATAGCTCATGAGAAATCTGTCATGAAAAGTTTTCAGTTTTGGCAAATTGTAAAACCTATCAAGGGATTTAACTCTAAGAGTTATCGGCTCTTGGCCCTGATTTTGGTACACACAATACATCAGCCCACTGTCCATGTGTGTACCAGGTTTCAACTTTAAAACCCTTATAGTTATTGAGAAAAGTGTGACAAAAATTTTTCATTAATGGCAAAATTGTAAAACCTATCAAGGGATGTAACTCTAAGAGTTATAGGCCCTTGGCCCTATTTCTGGTATACACAGTACATCAGCCCACACAGTCCATGTGTGTGCCAAGTTTCAACTTTACAGCTTTCACAGTTCCCAAGAAATCTAAAATGAAAATTTTTCATTAATAGTAAATTGTAAAACCTATCAATTTTTCATTTACAGCAAATTTTAAAACCTATCACAGGATTTAACTCCAAAAGTTATGAGCCCTTGGCCCTGATTCCAGTATACACAATTCATCAACCCACTGTCCTTGTGTGTACCAGGTTTCAGCTTTGTTACCCTTTCAGTTCTTGAGAAAAGTGTGATGAAAATTTTTCATGAATGGCAAATTGTAAAACCTATCAAGGGATGTAACTCCAAGAGTTATAAGCTCTTGACCCTGATTCTGGTATACACAATACATCAGCCCCTTGTCCATGTGTGAACAAGGTTTCAACTTTAGACTGCTTTCAAGTTCCTAAGAAATATGTAATGAAAATTTTTCATTAATAATAAATTGTAAAACCTATCAAAGGATGTAACTCCAAGAGTTATGGGCCCTTGCCCCTGATTCTGGTATACACAATACAACAACCCATTGTCCATGTGCATACCAAGTTTCAACTTTAAAACTTTAATAGTTCCTGAGAAATCTGTAAGGAAAATTTTGCATTAATGGTAAATTGTAAAACCAATCAAGGGATGTAACTCCAAGAGTTATGGGCCCTTGCTCCTGATTCTGGTTTACAGGATACATCAACCCACTGGGTATGTGTGTACCAAGTTTCAAGAAAAGTGTGAAGAAAATTAATCTGATAACTGGATGGAAGAAAGGAATGATGGATGGAAGAACAAGGCAAATCCAGTGTAGCCCCACTTTTTCAAAGCAGGGCTATAATCATTGAAGGTCTGTTTACCATATGTATGGTACTGTTTATGATATAATTTAGCCTACTGTTTAGGAATAACACATTTTTATGCCTCCGCCATTCTTTTAAGAATTGTGGAAAGGGTATATAGTGTTACCCCTGTCCGTCTGTCTCCATCCGTGTCCGGCGTTAGCAATTTGCATTTAGACAGGGACATCTGTGTCCTTTGGACACATTTCTAGTCTTTTAATGAAAAGCTTGAAATATTTTATTAAATGAAAAATGCAACATAAAAATCACTGAATTAAAATGACATCTAGATTTTTCCTATTACAGTCTTCTATTACCACAGGAAAATCTTAACCTTTCAGCCCTTTAAACCAAACCAGACACCTTTGCAAACAGTGCAGATTCAGATGAGATGGCTCATAATGAGCCATCTCATCTGGATCTACACTATTTGCCATTCTGTTTTTAATTTTTTGACTCACACCCTTATTTGCAAAGATTGACCTGTCCAAATCCAAATGAGACAGAAAAGTCCACATCAAAAACTGGGGTGAAATGGTTAATTATCATTCAGCAATCACTGGGCAAATTCAGACAATTTGCATGAACTATCAAAGCCAATTTTCCTGGGAAAAATAAGAGAAATGTTTCAAAATGTCCCCTGCAGAACTTTTTAGCCAGCATACTAATTGTTAAGTGAGATTTGCCAAGTATGTCGCATAATACTACAGGTTTGTCACGTAACACTTTGCGTAAAGGACTGATTTCTCTTCGGAGGAGCAAAATCCTTGAACTCCGAGGGTTACCTGGTAGTTTCTGCAGTTATTTACTATCATGAAAAATCATTTACATGTGTTTAAATAATTACTAAACAAGATTTTTTTCTCTCTCTTTAAAGACTTGTTGATTTTTATCAAGTAGAATACCAGATGAAGTGATTAGATGTAAATCAACCAATCAAAACTGACATTAACAGTAAGTATTCATAGTGCCAGATAAAATGGGTATCTCTAAATACTTCTGGGTACTCATAAAATAAAACAAACAGTTCACATATTCATGCAAGAAAACATACAGTTTGTATACTCAATTATAACTTAGCATTATGGGTAAAATTTTCAGCAGATGACGATTGAAATATTTTTCTTATTATTTCCTTGAAATCATGATTTGATATTTCATGCAAATTGTCTACAATGGAGACAATTTGCATGAAATGTCAAATCCGGTTTTCTGGAAAAAATAAGAAAAATATCACCAATTTGTTGTCTGCTGAATTAGCCAAGAGAGTGGTAATGGTTAAGAAAGCATACATTTTTAGCACTCATTTAAATTACTTTAGTAAGGTGATTCTATTGAGTACCCACAACACTTTTTTCATTTAGATACATGTATATATGTTTGAGTTGAAGTTTAATGCCACTGTCACAATCTTTCAGTCACATCACGAAAATAGGCCTATATAATTTTGACCCCCTTAAACCCTTTTTTATATAGTAAAACTGGGTTTACAGGGGTATACATTATTTTTCTTATTTTGCTAACAACATAGATTGTGGGTAATTAGAACTGCCTCACCAAGGTAGTTCTAATGAGTACCAACAATCTATGTTTTGAGAGGAAATATGAAAAATATAAGAATTTTTTATCTGAAAATTTTCCTTTTTTGGTTGTAAAATTTTCAATACATTTGAATAGGCATGTCTTCATAATGATGTCATGCTAGTGTCCGAATTTGACCGTCAGAACTGAAGCCCTTTTGCCCTTTTATAGTACTGTCATTGCTGAATCATGTCCCAGACACCTTGATGTGATTACCACCAGTCACATTTTACTGACACCAGTGTGACCAGTCCTAGAAATGGATGTGCTTCCAATGGAGACAAGATTCATATTATCTCATTTTAGACTGATTAGACTCCCTCACACTTTATATTGGAAGAGACTAAATTCAATTTAAGGCATTCTGTAGCATCTCATCTGAGTCTGCACTGTTTGCCAATTATCCTTTTGGAGGTCTCCAGACTGAAATGGGTTATTACAGTATGTGGCCCAATGACTATTTACAATGTGTATTTTGAACATCTGGTGTGGTCCAGGCTGCATGCAAGTGCAGGTAGGTCAGGGTCAGGTCAAGGCTTTTGTCAGGGCCTTTTCTGTTTCTGGATGGCTAAGGCTGGTTTTTCAATAATTCCCCTCCATTATTACTCAGGCGTAAATTTAACACTTTTCATGCTGGATAAAAATTTTGGTAGATGACATTTTGATATATTTTTTTTTACTTTTCCAGAAAATATGTTTTGACATTTTATGCAAATTGTCTCCTTAGGAGATAATTTGCATAAAATTTCAAAGCCTATTTTCTGGGAAGAAATATGAAAAAATATCAATTTGCCATCTACTGAATTTTCCAGTTAAGCATGCCAGATTTGATAGCTGAATCTTAATTGTTGCATTGTCAGTTCAATAAAATTCGTAGCCAGATAAGATATCCATGTAAACATTTTTCTTATTTCAAAATTCTCCATGAAAAAAGAAATCGTTGGTACTCGTCTAAACCACCTTACCAAGGCAATTTTAATGAGTATACCCACAAAATATGTTCTCATGGAAAAATAAGAAAAAAATATAGGTGTTTCATAGCTACAGATAAGAGAGGGTATCCACATATTATATTTCTTATTTCTCGACGAAAACATATGTTGTGGGTACTCATTAGAAGCACCTCAGCGAGGCGCTTCTAATGAGTACCCACAACATATGTTTTCGTCGAGAAATAAGAAAGATATCAGCATTTTTCGGATGAAAAAAGCGCCTTATCTGTTGCAATGTGTTTTATCTGGAACAATTAAATGATGCACTTAAAGCAAATATTTCTTGGAAAACAAGCAACAGTAAACAGATCAGAGTGTTAAACTCAAATTGTAAAAAGGGACCTTATTAAAAGAAAAAAATATAGAACCAGACCAGCCACAGCTTGCATGTTTATGCAGCTTAGAAGGACTGGATATGCTTGATAGATTTTCCACCCCTTTTTTACAAGGGAGATAATTGTTATGACTTCCTCTTTTCTTTCCTGCACATGAAATCCCATCTGAAAAGGTGCTACTCTAAAAAGAAAGAACTTGCTCCCCTAAGGAGCAATTTTTTTCCTATTAGAGTAGACCCTTTTTCAGAAGGGAAGCAAAAGCTTTTTGACAGATCTACCTCCCCTGACAGTGTAAAATTTGCCATGTTTGCCCAAAACTGAAAGTTTTTTTACCCTTGTCATGCTGAATAAATTAAGATGCTCCAATCAGATTACTAGATCTAGTTTATTGAAGCAAATTCACATACTTAATGAAAAACAGTGTAGATCCAGATCAGTTGGCTTCTTCAGAAGCCAAATGATCTGGATCTGCACTGTTTCCAAAGGCAAGGCATATCAGGGTTCAGCAGGACTTGGGTAAATAATTATGGGGGCTGATCAGAAAGTATCAAGCAAGGTGAAGAGCTGTACATTGTGTTGCTAAATTATTAAGTATTCAGGAAGATAAAACAATGTAGTTCCCAGTCAGATGCCACAGAATGCCTTGTCTGATCTGGTTCTACACTATTTGCCCCTCAGCCAGCACTTTTCAACACATCAACAGGCAGTAAAATGGACTTGTTCAAAGTTAAGGATGAGTATGTTAGGAATTAATGCATCACGAAAACACTCCTATATAGTTTTGACCCCCTTAAACCCCACTTTTATATAGTAAAACTGGGGTTTACAGGGGTATACATTATTTTTCTTATTTCTGCTCAAAAACATAGATTGTGGGTACTCGTTAGAACTGCCTTGGCAAGTGTTTTATGTTTTAAGCAGAAATATGAAAAATACCAGAATGTTTTATCTGAAAAATTTCCTTTTTTGGTTGTAAAACTTTCAATATATTTGAATAGGCATGTTTTTGTAATGTGTCCAAATTTTTAGAATAAATATGGTAACTAACTGCATTGCTCAAGATTAGGCACTTTTTTGATAGAAAAAATGTCAATATTATCTTCATTTCTCAGCAAAAACATATGTTGTGGTATTCATTGAAGGGCCTCACAAAGTTGCTTCTAATGAGTACCCACAACGTGTTTTCATGGAGGAATAAGAAAAATATTATCTGGATACCCCTCTTAACTGTAGCTATTTGTAATTGGAATATGGGTCGGCCTCGGTGGCTCAGTTGGATGCGCCGTCCGACTGGAGACCAGGAGGTCACGGGTTCAACCCCCGCCGAGGTTGGCAACATTCTTTCGTGGAGATTGATCATGAAATATTTTCTATGGTCATTCTCTCCCTTCCGCTGATTCAAGAAGGGCAGTTGTCAGTTTCTGGCAAAAGAATGTGCACAATACTGGTTAACCGCTTAGAGGACTAAGCCTGCCCAGTAAACGTGTGGTTAGGTAAACTGACCGCGCTCGACATGGCCCCATTGGGTTGACTGGGCCGTAAAACCTCAACACAAACAAACAAACTGGAATATGGACAATGAAGGCACTAATCAGTCTGTGATTGTATGCAGTCAGGTGGAAGCATATGCACCTACACTTTTTGACAGAGTAATGCACCAGTCATTTGAAATTCCGGCCCCTATGGGGCCAGAGATAGCAGGGACATAGCGGGGCATAAGTGTGGTGATTTACCTCTGATGAGTTTCTACAGTACCATAGATGTGCCGGGGTATTAATTTTCTGCCAAAATGCTTTGCATACATAACTTAGAACCACATCAACCCCAAACATTAATTTTCTAATGATCTAACTCATATTTATCTTTGAATTTAGCTGTATCGTTAAACCAGGACCCAGTTGTTCAAAACTAACGATGTTGTTAGCTAACGATTCGTTAAAATTTACATCGAGTGATACATAAATATGCTGAAATTTTTTGCTGAAAAAATGTGAGTAGCTTTTGCAGTGCAAAAGCTACTCACATTTTTTCAGCAAAAAATATCAGAATATTGTGTATTGAATCCGCTAAAACAGTTAACAAAATGACCCTTAACGAGCTCGTTAAGCTAACGACGCTTTGAACAACTAGGCCCAGACCTTTTACTTTGAAAAAGATGCAGGTTGACTTTTGCAAGAGAGAGCAGACTTTTCCAGGAAACAAAAATTGACCCCTGGGTGCAGGGGCTTTAAGCAGGGATTTTATCATTAATTTGTCCCCACAGTGCAGGGAGTTTAGCAGGGCTTTGCAAACTGAAAAGTTAGAAGCCCCGCTATTTCTCGTCCCCGTTTGGGCAGGAACTACAAATGACTGGTGCATAATGACTGCATACACAGCTCCAGATGAGAGGGTAGCCACATAATATTTTTCTTACTTCTCCAAGATTCTGATTGTGTTGGGGTTTAATGACATGTCAACCCTTGTGGGTCATTTTGTGTCGTCTCCCAGAGAAAGGGAGAAAAGAGACAGAAGAGATAGCAGAAGAGATGAAAGAGAGGGACAGGGAAGAAAGAGGAACAGGAATGAAAGTGAAGAAACAGAAGAAATAAAAACATCACCTCCCTACCCTTACCTGCTAGAAGGATAGCAGGCCTTGCCCAACTGTAAGCCAATATCAGCTGGACGCCCCGATGACATAAGATACATGACACCTTGGCACCATCCGACCACCCCAAAAACAAGTTGTGGGTACTCATTGAAAGTGCCTCACCAAGGTGCTTCTAATGAGTATCCACAACATATATTTTCATGGAGAAATAAGAAAATTACCAGTACTTTTCAGTTGATAAAAAGTGTCTTATCTGCAGCTATGATTGCATGATGGTGATCTGCGTGCATAATATTTTTCTCAGTTCTCCACAAAAACGTATGTTGTGGTACTCATTAGAAGTGCCTCGCTGAGGCACTTCTAATGAGTACCCACAACTTATGTTTTTGTGGAGAAATAAGAAAATTATCAGTACTTTTCAGTCAAAAAAGTGTCTTAGCAGGAACTATATTGCATGATAGTAATCTGGGATGCATGAACATTTATTGATTATCATTTAAGGTTTAACAGAATTAACATGGAATACTTAATTGTGACAAGCTTTCCTTTCTCAGATTTCGTGTCTAACTACCTTAAAGCGGAAACTTACAACCGGTTCCATTTATCACATTGCAATTTAGCAACTGCCTCAGTTTGGTGTCTTAGCCCTGGTGTTGCAGGACCCAGATATGCCCTGCCTTTGTAAACAGTGTAGATCCCGGTCATCAGTCTTCTTCAGAAGCCACTTGATGTGGATCTGCATTGTTTTCTCCTTTCAGTATGTGAATTTGTATCAATAAACTGGATCAAGAAGTTTGATTGGTTGAAAATTATAATTGGGTGTGGCATCTTAAATTATTCAGCATGGCAAGGGTTAACTTTTAGCATGCTTAAATGAGACAATTACAAACACTATTTTACAGTAGTCATTGAATTTCTCTCTGAAAATAGGGCTCAGCCGTTATTCTGAAAGGACCTCTGATGGTAACATAGGTAATCTGCCTAATTTGTTATGGGTTGTTCCAGCTTCCATGATTTTTCCATACCATTACATTTGGTATTTTTTGGAAGATAGATGTTCTATAAAGAAGCAGATGTAGCCATATTGTAAATATATTAAGGAGGGAGGGGTAACAATAAAAACAGAAAAATAAAATTGATCCAGATTTGGATTTTTTATGCAAAGGAATGTTTATGCATATCATTATAAAATATACAGTTATATTTGGTTATACAGCCAATACTTTGATCAAAATTGATGGTAAAAATTTGTATTTTCCACAGAAAAATATAATTTGAACCAAACATTTAACATACCCTATAGCAGTGGGACCATTTATTGTTCAGGAACCTGGTTTATGATCAGATGCACCAAGTAAGTTTGATAACATAGGAATAAATATCAGTATGGTCTGCAATTTTTACACAAATTAACAAATTTTGAAACTTTGGTTATTAGATCTACAAGGCAATATTAATAAATTAAGAACCCAGATAATTTTTGGCACAAAAAATAAGAAATAAAAAATACACCTGGCTACTTAACTGGAGCCCTATAGTATAGTGGTTTCTACTTCATGGGTTCCACTTCATTGGTATATATATATACATATATGGCACAGGTATCTTGAGCTGAACAGTTGCCTTCCAAATGCACATTACTGAATCATGCCTTATATCTGCCAAAAAAAAGACTGAGTTATAATCAAGGCTGCATTTTTGCAGCAAAAGGCAGGCAGATGGCCAAATGTCTGGACCAATTAATTATAGAATATACTTAAATGAATATACCAGGACATCAGAGTTACCTTAGTTCAATCTAAAATTGTTGTAATTCTTTCCATGCTTAAAACTGCTACACTGAGAATGAAAAAAAAAGTAAGGTTTTTTTCTTATTGCTAAGGTATCGTTCCCACAGCCACTTACAAATATTGTGTAAAATATGCATATACAAATTCCTAAAAAGGCTTAGCTGAGACACTGTATGTGTGTGTGTGTGTGCATGCATGCATGCGTGTGTGCATGTGTGCATGCATGTGTGTGTGTGTGTGTTGGGGGTGGAGGGGGGGGGGGGCGGCGGGGGGACAGTACTTTATAAAAAATCTTTTCCATTTTCCATGATGATGATGATGATGAGGTCAGGTTTAACGACGCATCAACCCATGAGGGTCATTTGCGTCAAAATGGTGAACTAACATGGTTCTCCATTTTCCATGCAATATGCTACAAAAGCAAAAATACAAAATGGACAGTTTTACTCAAATTTAGGGTCTGATTATATTTCATGTGGAAAATTTGTTTTCATGATAGCAATGGTGAGTCATTAGAGGTCCAATGCAATAAAAAAAAATGATATTTACTGAAACTTTATTTTCCATAATTTTGTAGGCAAATTTACATTTTTACTGTTAGAGGTCCTTGGACCATCATAACCATTATTTTATCATTATTTTAACCCTTAAAGTGCCAGTCACAACAGCAACACACGATATTATTTATCTTTTTTTTATTATAAAATAAGGCATGCCATTTCATGTGAATCATCTGCTATGCATATGATTCACATGAAATGTCAAGTGTTATCATTAAATGTCAAATCTTATTATTTATACACTGGAACCACTTTATAAGATGATTGATTATAAATGGTTTCATTATAAGTTGGTTTCATTATAAGATATGGTTTCATTATGTTGGTTTCATTATAAGATGGTTTCATTATAAGTTGGTTTCATTATAAGATGGTTTCATTATAAGATGGTTCCATTATAAGTTGGTTTCATTATAAGATGGTTTCATTATAAGATGGTTTCGGATATAAGATGGTTTAAAAGTGGACCCCAAAAGTGTTGTATCCAAACAAATGTGTATAAACAATATAGAAAAATGACCTTAAATATTAAAAAATGTATAGATTATATAGAACAATGACCATTTATGGTCATTTTTAATATAATCTATACATTTTTTTTGGATACAACATGGTTATCTATAGATAACATGTTATTTTTTTTTCTTGGATCCCAGCAAGAATGTTATAAAGAGGTACCTTGTTGTGTAATAAAAAAATGGAATGTTATCTGTTACATATCTGAATGGTGCTTTATGGGTTAACCATAATTTGTAGGTATTTATTCAAGACCTTCCTGAATGTAAGATTTTAGCATAACAAAAGGTTCACAAACTGTATATAACTTCTAATTTGCATTTTAAACTCTAGCCTTTATTATTTAGCCGAGATTCAATACTATTACAGAATGTAATTTAGTGTTTTTGCATTTTGATTTCTTCTTCCACTTAATCTACTTTCATTTCAATAAAATCAAGTTAGAGACTCCAAAACAGATAAAACAGAGAGAAAAAGGCTTTTATAACTGGGCAAAATTAAGGCCTTGATCAACTATGATTCAGAGAGCTCTACACAGAGTATGAAGCCTACTGTAGGAAATCTCTTGTGTGATTAGTTAGAGAAAACTGTTTGAAGTTGTTTGTAAACTAAACAAAAGTTTAGAAAGAATGGTTTTATGCTGCTTAAATAGATCAATTTCTTATTCACACTGTCCCCTTCATATGGCACAAAACATTACTGATAATTTTGGCAATTTTTTATATATCCTAATTATTTAATCATATAAGCATTCTTTTAATGAAATTTATAGTTGTTTTATAATGTTCTGTAACAGATTAAGAAATTCTTTCTCAAGTTGCAAACAAAAATAAAATTACCTGGTATGCAAGTAGTATAGTAAAAATTATTTTAGAAGTTCTGAATGGGCTTGTCAATCATTTTGTTTTGATAAATTGTGTTCTGAGGTAAATCTCTTCATTAAGAAGTTATGTATACAGACAGGTTACAGAAAAAAGGTCTCAATCTATCATTAAAAAAAACACAATCTGCAAATGACAGTTACCATGATCTATTTTTAAAGCAGTCATACCAAAGTACCTCTGATAAAAGTGTTCCCTTTGAGAAGGCCTTCTTTCTCACTTCCTAAAGCACCTCACAATTACAAATTTTGAAATGTTTTTTTTTTTTATTATTATTATTTAAATAAGGTTTGACATTTTCATATGAATTGTCTGCTAGGCATCTGTCCTAAAGAGAATGAAGTGATCACAAATCTAGACATGACCTGTCGCCAGACAGGATAGCTCGCCTGATATTGCACATTTCGTTTCTGGAAAATTCTGTAACCTTGATTTTGACATGACCTGAGTGTGTGTGTGTGTGTGTGTGTGTGTGCGGGGGGGGGGGGGGGGGGGGGGGGGGGGGTGGGTGGAGGGGGGGGGATTGCACTGTGTAAAATTTTCATCAAACCAAATCAGTGAGTCAGTGAGAAGGTTAGGAAATAATGAGGTCTTAAAAACTTAAACGAAAACTTTAACATTTTTAAAATTATAAGGCTGTGACCTCGACCCCAAGGTTATGGTCACGAGTGCTGATGGTGCTGATAAAAATGTTTGACCAGTATCTGTCTTGATACCAAATAAGAACTAAATCAATCATGTAGTTTAGAAGTAATGAGATCCTAAAAAACTTTGACGTAAAACTTTAACATCAAAATTCTAAGTCTGTGACCTTGACCTTGACATGACCTAGGGTGGTGGGGATGGGACTGCACAAAAGTTTGGACCAATATGTATCATCATACCAAAGATGAATCAAATCTGTGATAAGGTTAGGATTTAATAAGGTCATAAAAACTTTAACAACTTTAACATTTAAATTCTAAGTCTGTGACATTGACCTCAAGGTCACTGTCATGAGTGCTGATGGTGCTGATGAAAACTTTTGACCAGTATCTATCATGAGACCAAATAGGAACTAAAACCATTATTTAGTTTAGTAGTAATGAGATCCTAAAAACTTTGACATAAAATTTTAACTTGATAATTCTAAGTCTGTGACCTTGACTTTGACCAAAGGTTATGGGGATGGTACTACTGCACAAAATTTTGGACCAATATGTGTCATCATACCAAAGATGAATAAAATCAGTGATAAGGTTAGGAAATAATAAGGTCTTAAAAACTTTAACAAAAACTTTAACATTAAAATTCTAAGTCTGTGACCTTGACCTTAAGGTCATGGTCATGAATGCTGATGGTGCTGATAAAAACTTTTGACCAGTGTCTATCAAAATACCAAATAGGAACAAAATCCATTATTTAGTGTAGAAGTAATGAGATCCTAAAAACTTTGACATATAATTTTAACATGAAAATTCTAAGTCTGTGACCTTGACCTTGACATGACCTAGAGTAGTGGGGGTGGTACTGCACAAAATTTTGGACCAATATGTATCATCATACCAAAGATGAATCAAATCAGAGATAAGGTTAGGAAATAATGAGGTCTTAAAAACTTTAACAAAAACTTTAAGATATGTGGACGCCAACGCCAGGGGTAGTACAATAGATCTCCGTGAATGTTTTCAGGCAAGCTAATAAAACAGCAGAAACGCACAAGCAAACCATCAAACTGGATGGGAAAAAAATAACTCCACAGTCAGAGGAAGGAATAAACAATGTCAGACTAAGGAAGTCACAAAAGTTGTCTCCCTTTTGAAAGAAGGCAGAAAAACTACCAAGAGTATCCATTCTACGAGTAAGTATCCAGGTACAAAATTTTTTCATACTGTCTGAGTTCGAGTCTTACAGCTCAGTCAACACTGTTAAGGTCATGTCAAGCTGATCAGTTAACTTAATCAAACTTTTCCTTGGCAGGCTTTAGTCCTCTAAGTGGTTAATCAGTACTTGTGCACATACTTTCATCAGTTAAGTGAAAACAGCCCTTCTTGAAGTAACCGGAAGGGGAAGAATGATGGTAGGAATGATTTTGCCATCAATCACCATGAAAGTTATGGAGCTGAGCTCGAAATCAAAAGTTGTGACCCCTGCAGTCAGACGTGCTACTGACTGCACAATGGAGCCCAGTATTTCATATTGTAAAAGGTTTTTGTTTGTGTTGAGGTTTTACGGCCCAGTCAACCCAATGGGGTAATGTCGAGCGCGGTCAGTTTATCTAACCACACCTTTACTGGCAGGCTTAGTCCTCTAAGCGGTTAACCAGTATTGTGCACATTCTTTCGCCAGAAACTGACAACTGCCCTTCATGAATCAGCGGAAGGGAGAGAATGACCGTAGAAAATATTTCATTATCAATCTCCACGAAAGAATGTTACCGACCTCGGTGGGGGTTGAACCCGCGACCTCCTGGTCTCCAGTCGGTCGGCACATCCAACTAAGCCACCGAGGCCGGTTACTGAAGCAAAACAAAGATCTTGATCAAATTGTGCAAATGGATATGAGATTTCCAGCATTTTGAATCCTTAACACTTAGCATGTTGGGTAAAAATTTCAGCAGATGGCATTTTGAAATATTTTTCTTACTTTTGGCAGAAAATAAGATTTGATATTTCATGCACATTGTCACCTTTTTAGACAATTTGCATGATATATCAAATTTTATTTTCTTTGAAAAAATAAGAAAATATCATCAATTTGTAATGTGCTAAATATATCCATAGCATGCTAAGTATTAAAGCACCATTCAGAACTGTAACAGACAATATTTTTTTTTCTCATTTTTCCAAGAACACAAGGCTTGACATTTTATGTGAATCATCTGCCTTGCCAATGGTTCACATGAAATGTCAAGCCTTATTGTCTTGAAAAAAAAAAGTTAGATAAAAAAGTATTTAAGAATACTGTCTGCTGCTGTTGTAACAGTTGCTTTAAGCATTAAGATATAGTCAACTCTCATAATCTCGAAATCCAAGGGACTCTATGAAACACTTTGAGATATCCGTACTTCGACATATCAGATTTGCAGAACTGAGAAAAACAATTAATCCAACAACCATCTTTAACAGAATGAATCTAATTTGACTCCTAAGTTAGAGATATATTGAAAATATTCTGGAAAAGAGGAGAAATTAAGAGCCGGAAAAGAGGAGAAATTGCTCCTAATTTCTCCTCTTTTCCACAATATTTTGTTGTCTGTTGGTAGATCTCTGTGTTAAAACAGGGACCAGATATTCATTTCGAGATAAGCGGTTATTCGAGATAAGCGAGTTCAAGATAACGAGATAAGCGGTTATTCGAGATAAGCAAGTTCAAGATAACGAGGGTCGACTGTAGATATAGACCAGAAAGTTTGAATGGGGAGGAAGACTAACAATGTAACTGTTGCCACTAATTAATGGTAAATATCACAGTCATCGCATATCTCAAGCAACAGTAATCACATCCATTATCCAGAGACAACTAATGCTACAGAGAACAAGAACACAGTCAGTAAGTGGAAATAGGGAGTAAGTCCCTTAAGTGGTTCTCAGACAGATACTAATTCCATATTCCCACCTGTTGATTTTAACTGCATTCTTTATTGTGTTAGTTGCCACTGGATAACTGGTGTGATAATATGTGGTTAATGATTTGTACAACAAAAGTCATTCAGGAAAGAACACAAAGCAATTAAGCCAATGCTTAGAGCACAGAGGCCCCACAGGAAGAATGGCCAAAAACTTCAGAATTTAAAAATTCATCTGTCTTCTATAACATTTAGTCCACACCTAACACTTAAAGCACCAATCACAACTGCAGCAGACAACACTTAAAAATAATTTTCAAACAAGCAGATGATTCACATGAAATATCAATACTTATTTTCTATGAAAAAAAAAAAAAAAAAAAAAAAAATAAATAAAAATAAAGAATGTTGTCTGCTACAAACTTGCTTGGTAACCATGCACCATTTTTCAACAGTTGTCATTGGAAAGAACTTCAAAGCAGACAAAATAATGCAGAAAAATAGTAAGAAGATATCCAGGAAGTGCCACATTGACAGAATATAGCCTACTAATGACACTACCCAGCTAGCATTCTACGTAAATCTATATCGGGCCGTCATCGGCCCGTCAGGGTAGCTGATGGGCCGATGACTGCCCGATATAGATTTACGTAGAATGCTGACTGGGTAAGAGGAAGAGACAACAAGAGGAAGAGAAAACAAAGTATGATGGCCAGCATACAGGTTTACAAACCAACACTATAAGCACACAAACTGCCAGAAGGGAAAGGAAAATTAAAGAATCAAAATCTTAACCCTTACAAAATTCAAAATTGTTGCAGATGACATTCTTCTTTTTTTTTTTTTTTTTTTTTACTGAGAAAATAATGCTTGACCGTTCATGTGAATCATTGACTTAGCAGACAATTCATAAAGAAAATTTATCAGCTTTTACACATCTACCCTGAATGTGTGCTATACAAAGTGAGAAAAGGGCCCTTATGCCATAAACCGGAAACAAATCTAACAAGCAAAATGGTACCTTCATATTTACACACCACATACCTAGTTGAGTGCAGCAACGAACAGTTATCTTTTTATTTTTCTTTCCAAACTATACAACAGGAAAATGCCACAAACAATAGGTAACAGTCTATGAATGGAATACTACATGTCATTATTTACTTTCATGTTCATGACAGAAAACTATTATTACATTATAGCCATAACATCTATCAATTATTTTTGTCTGGAAAGTTATCTATGACAATCCTTCTTGTCAATAATTATACCTTGATTAAAATATAAAATGAAAAAGAGGATTCTTCACATCTTATGTTGAAAAATTGCAAACTCAGTTTGACAGTATCTTTTCTTAAGATACAGTGAAATGTCAGCATCTCATACACCAACTTGAAGTGCCAGACAAAATTGTAGCAGACAACATGCTAATTTTTTCAGAGAAAATAAGACTTGATATTCCAAGCCATACTTTCTCACAAAAATAAGAACAACTTAAGATTGTATGCTGCAGTTTTGATTGGCACTTTAAGACTTAAGTAGAAAAAAAAAAATGTACGTGGTTAATAGTAAAGCTTAATGGGCAAATTCATCAGACAAAATATCAATGAAATTTTTCTTCTTGGTGTTTATATATCACAACTAATTCGGTTCACCAGAGTGTCTAGTCATGTTACTGACTTCAAACTCAAAATAATAAATTATTAATTGCTTAACTTCTAAATAAGGGTTATCAGGATCATAAACTCCACAAAGCCTTTTCTAAATTTTATAGACGTCATTTTGGTTTAGTTTCAAAATTCAATGTTGGACTTAAATCTCTTCTGCAACAAGGCCTATCAGAACCTGAATTTTATGGTGATTTAGTATATAAATTCAGAAAAATATATTCTTGTTATGATTTAGCACTCAATTTCATAAAATCATTTTTCGAGATATAAAGATGGGTACAACATAAATGTAATACTACAGACTGCATCATGGTAGTTAACCCAATCACGGTTAATAACTTTACTTCCCTCTTTGGTTGCACGCCAATGGATCAGGCCTCAAACTCTATGACAACGGCCTAAAGACTTTTAAGTAAGTCGGTTGGTACCTGATGCTCTGGCTCTGATCATGCCCACTAGAGTCCAACTGTCGGTTTTCTTTTTGCTTCAGCATGTCAGTTATTTCTTGCTGTCCAGTCCTCATCGTTGTTTCATTTCTGTATTCATTTGATTTTATGTGCTCAGAAATGTTGCACTGAGAAACCCTTCACATGGTCTTGTGTATACATAGGAGAACTAAGGGGTGAGGGTCGTGGCCACGTCAAATCAATTTCAGCACCCCGCCCCCACCAGTAAAATTTTTAATAACCATTCCAAGGTTGTGCTTCTGCTGTGGTTTACTTTTTCTGTCAATGTATGTCTTTGAGTTGGGAGCCTTTATGCGAAACAAATTTTTACGTATTTCTGTATTAAGAGTAGCATCGGGACCCAAGGTTAAGTTAGCTAACTGTAAAAGTTATTAAACCCCACCCCCCACCCCAACCCCCTCCAGTAGTTTATTCTACTGACTGTTCTAAGGCAGTGGTCCCGGTGTTAGTCTTACTCTTTGCTGCTTTGTGGTTTATTCTACAAGGCTACATGTATTTGTTTTATGTCTTACCATGTGTTATTTTGTTCTTCTGTTTTTCAGTCCTTTTAGCATTGCGATTACCTCGCTTGGGGAAGAGAGAGCTAATCTTAGTGATTTTCATATGTTTGTTCGATTTGTGCTTTTTTGGTTTTGTCTGTTTCCTCTTCCTCTTGGTTTCTGGGAAGGGCTGCTGTTTGTGATTGTTGCACTCCCTGGACTTTTCTCTTACCTTTTTTTGCATGTATGTCCTGGTAAAATTTTTATTTTGGAGAGCTGCTTGGCCAGTTTTTTTGAAAGAAACTCTCCTTTTAGCTTTCTGCTTGTAGTGTTTTGGTTGTGGTGCTGTTGCTTTAAGTATGTCCTTTCCCTTTGGTGTCTTTGACGGAAGGTGGTAGGTAATTGTATCCATTCCTGATCATTGCCTTCTTTTCTATTTGATATTTCATGCAAACTGTCTCCTATGAGACAATTTGCATGAAATACCAAAAATATAAGTGAAGATACCCAGGAAATACCACAATTATGAAGCACAGCCTTCCTATTTTCTGGGAAAAAAAAAATAAGGCATATGTTTCAGAATGTTGTCTGCTAATTTGTTTAGACAGAATGCTCAGCATTAATCATAACAATACAATAATTAAAGGGGAACACAACCTTAAAAGGTATTGTGCTTTTAAGTAAAGAACTTTACAAACTATGAATTTTGACACAAATTTGATCAAAATGGGTGGAAAATTAAATAAGTTATAGACAATTGAATATTTCAAAATAGGTGGAATGGGCGTCGCCATTTTGAATATTTAATGAGGTTTCATAAAACTAAAATTCATTTCATAAAGATAGTTATTCTCATAAAGTAGGTTCATTTTAGGGGAAATGATTGCTTATCACTAGAATTAAAAGATTATAAATAATCTGCAGCAAAAATATTCTTAGAAACCCTTTATGATTTGGTTTTGCATATTTAATTTGGGCTTTGTGACATCACAAAGCCTACAACATGGCGGTATCCATGACAGCCATTATAAATATATTCAAACCACCATAACTTCCTTATTTCTAGGCCAATTTTGAAAACTCTTGCATCAAAATATATGGCTTGTTAAGCACTTTACTCCAAGATAAACTTACAATTTATATTGCATTCCCTTTTAATGTTATTATTTTTATCAATTTTAGGCTACCACTGATAAGTTTATGTAGAACACTGATATAACAGATCATTCTGTAATTCATTATTTCTTTTAACCCTTGCCTTGCTGAATAAATTAAGATGTCACCCCTACTTCTAATTTCCAGCCAATTAGATTACTTGATCCGGGTTTTTGATAGAAAGTCACATATTTAATGACAAACAGAGTAGATCCAGATCAGTTGGCTTCTTCAGAAGCTAAATGACCTGGATCTACACTGTTTGCTAAGACAGGGCATGCTGTGTTCAGCAAGAGAAAGGTTAACTGCCTGATGGGCCGGCCATTCTATAACTCATTATTTCTTTCAACTGCTATGATAACTCAGTCATTGTATAGCACATTATTTCTTTTACCTGATATAACAGATCATTCTGTAAATCATTATGTCTGTAAGTTGGTCTGATAGTTTGTTCTATAATTCAATATTTATTATAACTGCTATGATAGGATATTCTGTCTTTTCAGAAATTATAGTTTATCTTTTCAGAATTTAACCTTTAACTCATTATTTCTGTCAATTGCTCTGATAGTTCATTCTATCAGTCATTATTTCTGATAACTGCTATGATGAGATATTCTATATTTTCAGAATTTATTTTTCCTTTTCAGAATTTAATCTTTAACTCATCATTTCTGTCAACTGTTATGGGTGAAAAATTCCATATTCCATCTTTTAAATGGAAAATTCCACCACCACCAGGATTTGTTTCTTTGACTACGGTTTACAAAAGTGGTTGCAATGTGGCCCAGGTTCACCAGAAATGATATTTATATATAGATCATATTATATATAATTATATACACCACAACCTCTTTATAACACTATTGTTGGGGTCCAAGCATAAACCGTGTTAGTTATACAACCGTGTTATATCCAAACAAAAATGTAATGATTATATAGAAAAATGACCATTTATGGTCATTTTTCTATATAATCTATACATTTATGGGATCCATCTCTGAACCGTGTTGTATCCAAAACTGTGTTATAACAAACTGTGTTATAAAGCGGTTAATATGTATTAACCAATGGATGTTCCATTGTCTCTATGTAAATAAAACTAAGATTAAATCTCAATAACTGAAAATTATACCATAGCTGGACCATGGGATAATTTTCAGATTTGAAAATTAACCCATGGTTTTATTTATAGATCTCACAGGTGTACTTTAGAATGACTGTCAACTCATCAGTGCACCTTAACCTTTTTCACTCTCTGGGCTAATTCCGCATTCCAATGACAAGTTGATATTGTCCCCAAAAAAAACAGGTTTTTGTTTTCTGGGAAAAATAAGAAAAATATTTCAAAATGTTGTATGTTGAATTTTGTTTCAGCAGACAGTTTGAACATTTTCGTATTTTTTCCTAGAAAACAGAATTTGACATTTCATGCAAATTGTCTCCAAATGTCAAATGTTTATTGGAAAAAAATAAATTATCACCAATATGTTGTCTGCTGAAACTGTCCAGAGTGCTAACCATCAATTTTCAGCAGATGACATTTTTTAAATAGTTTTCTTATTTTTTTCTCAGGTAACTGGATTTGACATTTCATGTACATTGTCTCAGCTAGAGACAGTTTGCATGAAATGTCAAATTCTGTTGGCTGGAAAAACTAAGAAAGTATCATCAAATATATTGTCTGCTGATATTATCCAGGGAGTGGTAAAGGTTAGAGGAACTTCAAATTTACTTCTGCAGTGAGCAACTTTCTATTTAAAAATGACATTTTTTGTTGAATAAAACACATGAAACCAGCCAGATTGCAACAAAGTTTGACCAAATTAAGATGCTGATGTAATTTCTTGTGATTGACAAGATTGCAACCAATCAGATTTTAGCAGTAGTGCCTCAGTTAGTTTAATTCAAAAAAGGTGGGGTGTTTCATCCTTTTTAGTACACAAGGTCAATTGGTACAGCATTTCATCAAACTGCCTGTTACCACTTTACCATAAAAATATAAAAAAAAAAGAGAAATAAAAGTAAAAAAGTTGAAAAAGATATACTAAATAAATAAAAATATAGTTTTTGTGAGAAAAAAAAACAAAAACAAAAACAGTCCCATACATTGGTTAAAACAGATAAACCATGTTATTGTCTCGGTTTTGGGAATACTGTAAATTATATCATAATTTGGTGACCTTTCACTGTCTGACCCAAACTCGGCTCCGCCTCGTTTGGGGTCAGACAGTGAAAGGTCACCAAACTATGGTATAATTTACAGTATACCCAAAACCTCCACAATAACCATGGTTTATAACTTATCTCTTAAAGCACCAAGCAAAAATTGCAGCAGGCAATATTTGATTCTTGACTTGGAAAGAAACAATGGAGGAGAAAGTACTGAGAATAAATGCAGGAAAGATGAAGATCATGATCTGTGGTATGGGCCTGGACTTCCTGCAGAGTTCAGGTGAGTTTCCATGCACTGTCTGTTGCACTGGAGTGGGCAGCAACAGCATATTCTGCAATGGCTGCAAGCATTGGGTGCACAAGTAATGCACAATTTGATTGTGTTGGGGTTTAACGACACGTCAACCCTTGAGGGTCATTTTGTGTCGTCTCCCAGAGAAAGGGAGAAAAGAGATAGAAGAGAGAGTAGAGGCGATGAAAGAGAGGGACAGGGAAGAAAGAGGAACAGGAATGAAAGTGAAGAAACAGAAGAAATAAAAACATTCCCCCTCTACCCTTACCCACTACAAGGATAGCAGGCCTTGCCCAACTGTCAAGTAATGCACAAGAAATGCAGTTGGCTCGCTTGACAAATGGCCCTGATTACAGATGTACATGGTGCCAGGGAATTGCATGCCCTTTGAACGGCAGACCACAGAGGGAAGTCCAAGTCTGACAAGCTGGAGGAGGTAGCTTCCTTTTGCTACCTAGGAGATGCTTTCAGCAGCCTATGGCTGTGAACTTTCAACCACGACACATGTGCAAACCGCCTGGAAGAAGTTCAAAGAGCTGCTACCAGTTCTCTCTTCCTGCCACCTCTCTTTCAAGACACATGGCTGCCTGTACAGCTCTTGCATGCGGAGTGCAATGCACCATGCCAGTGAGACTTGGCCACTGACAAAGCCAAACCTCCAACATCTGCAGGGGAATGATAGGGCAATGATCAGACAGCTCTGCAATGTCAAGCCTCAAGACATTGTCACCATCAGGTCCAATGAGCTACTTGCTTGGCCTGGCATCGAGGATCTGGACCTCATTCTGAAGGCGAAAAGGCTCCGCTAGTATGGACATGTGGAACTCTCCAATAGTGCAGTCAAAACAGCAAGTTGATGAAAAGCTTGGGCCTGGGAGGCCAAAGATGACATAGAAGCAGCTGACAGAGAGGGATTGCAGAGAGCGGAAGCTCTCGGCTATCGACCCTCATGATAGACATACCTTGAGATCTGGTGTGAGATCTGCCATGTGTGCAGCAAGCCAGCTACATGGAAGGGGGCCCACTGATGTGGATGTTGCCCCTGTAACTGCATGTTAATCAAAAATCTGATGATGATGATAATGACAATGTTCTTTTTTTTATTCATTTTTATTTCGGAGAAAATGAGTCTTAATATTTCATGTAAAATGTCTGCTTGGCAGAAGAATCACATGTAATATGAGGACTTAGTTTCTTTGAAAAATTATTTAAAAAAATCAGAATGTCATCTGCTGCAGCTGTTATTGGTGCTTTCAAGGTTAATACATGAATAAAGATCATTTATATGAGGGGCGTTCATTTAATGTTGTCATTGGGGTTCTACAGGGTGTGTTATTAATCCCATTCACATTTTGTTCACTTCAACCCATCGATGTATTCTCCCTTGACGGAAAACACACTTTTCAAGTCTCGAAATCCATTCTGTAAAGGCAGAGAAGTAGGCCTTTTTAGGTATACCCTGAGGACACTGGTAAATTGCACTACCAAGTGCACTTCAGGAATCATAATGACGACCAGAAAGGGTTTTCTTTAGTAAAAGAAACAGGAAAGAGTCACAGAAACTAAGGTCTGGCGAATAAGGTGTATGAGAGAGCTGAACTACCTTGTCCTCTTTCAAGAAGTCTTGGACAAGAACACACTTGTGAGTATGTGCGTTGTCATGGATAAGACACAGACCTCTTAAAGCTTGTTTTGTTTTTCATTTTGCATACAGTAAGGGCTGAGAGTAGATGACTGAACCAACTTGAACTTTCAATAACTTTGAAAAGACTGAATGGATAAGACCGAAATTTCATCCTATTATAGAAAGTTACTCCCCTGTGAAATCACTGCAGTTTCCTTATGCTCCTTACAGCCACACGGTATGGTGGGCCATTAGTGTCACAATTAAATGAACACCCCTCGTATAAGAAACAACATTTTGTATTCAATTCTACAACAATGTCCTTTTTGTCCAAAGTTAACCCATTTACACCTAGCATCCCGTAAAAAGGACATTGGCAAACAGTATAGACCCAGATCAGATGCCACAGAATGTGGCTTCTGATCAGGGTCTACACTGTTTGCATTTAGTACAGGACTTTCTATAAAACATGATATAACAAAAAAACTAACCAGGCACCACTTCTATTGGAAATGGACTGATCCAAAGTGTTAAGGAAGAAAAATCAACTTTGCATAAATGGGTTAAAGGTAATACATCATGCATTAGAACCGTCATTGACTTTACCAGAAAGTTTTTATGTACAAAATATGTCTGTAAGACTTGTATAAACAAAAACATGACAAAAACAGCTGCCAGAACAATGCAGTGATCAACAAGCAGATATTTTCTAGGACTCAAGTACTCGTAAACTTTTCCGCAAAAAAAATGAACCTTTTGTTTTTTGTGCTTCTTTCAGTAACAGTACAAGTGTAACATGCTTTGGGAAAATGCTCTTTTGGTTGCCTTTAGAAACAAAGCACACACACACACACACACACACACACACACACACACACACACACACACACACACACACACACACACACACACACACACACACACACACACACACAAAAAAAACCCAATAAAACACAAAAATCTGAAACTCCATATTATTAATTCTCTTCATATGCAACAATGTAATAGTTTGTGAGGCTGTATATGGCCCCAAACACTAGCTTAACCCTTAAAGCGCCAAGAAAAACTGCATCTGAAAATGTTGTCCGTTTATGTCGTCTGCTGAATATTCTTGCAAACTTTTCAAACCTATTTTTGCATACCAGCAAACAGTGTGGACCCAGATCAGACTGCTCCTAGAGGAGCAGTCTGATCTGGGTCCACACTGTTTGCAAAAATGACTTTTAAAATCACAAGCAGATGACAAAGCAGATAACAGTTGTTGTGATTGGCGCTTTAAGGGTTAACCCTTGTCAAGCTGAATAAATTAAGATGCCATGCCCACTTCCAATTTTCAGCCAATCAGATTACTTGATCTAGACTGTTGATATAAATTCAAATATTCAATGGCAAACAGTGCATATCCAGATCAATTGGCTTCTTCTACACTGTTTGCAAAGGCAGGGTTTATCTGGGTTCAGCAGGACAAAGGTTAAGAAGTATTTTATTTTCAGAGTATTCAGAATGGGCTAAATGATCCAAAAGGAAATACATGTAAAGATATAATCTGCACTTGGGTTGACTGGGCCATAAAACCTCAACACAAACAAACAGACCAGCTGCAGTGAAGTAAAATAAAATCAAAGACTTTGTTGGACAGTCCTGCAAGATGACAGGGTTTCCGCTATTCAGTCTTTAAACTTCTACATAATAAGTATTACAGAGGAATTCTTAATACTTTATAGCATGTTGTGAAAAATTTCAGCAGATGACATTTTGAAATATTTTTCTTCCTTTTCCCAAAAAAATAGGATTTGTTTGTCTCCCTAGGAGACAATTTGCATGAAAAAAATCAAATCCTATTTTCTGGGAAAAATAAGAAAAATATAATTAATTTTTCGTCTGCTGAATTTGCCCGCAGAATAGCAAAGATTAAGAAGTATCTGATGATTTTCTCCAGTCCTCCATATAGACATGTTGTAAGTATTTACTTGAAGCAACCTCAGTTAATCCTTGTCCTGATGAACCCAGATATACCCTGCCTTTGCAAACAGTGTAGATCCAGATCAGTTGGCTTCTTCAGAAGCCAACAGATCTGGATCTGCACTGTTTGTCATAAAGAATGTGAATTTATATCAAAAACCTGGATCAAGTAATCTGATTGGCTGAAAACTAGGTGGGCATGGCATCTTAATTTATTCAGCATGACAAGAGTTAAAGGCACTTCTAATTAGTAACAAAATCATATATTTTATACACAAATAAGAAAAGTAACTAAAAAGTATCACTAAATACACCATCATGACATGTCTTCTGATACAGTGGAACCTCGATAATTCAAAGTCAAAGGGACCAAACAGTTTTGTTTGAATTATTGAGTCTTTGAATAATTGAGGGTTAAAATGCATACATATATTTCAGTTGGGACTTCAAAATGATTTTGAATTATTGAGAATTTTGAATTATTGGACTTTGAATTATCGAGGTTCTACTGCGTAGTTTTAATTTCTCCATAAAAGATATATGCTGTGTATCCTACTTAGATTTGCCTCATGGAGAACTAACCCTTGTCCTGCTGAACCCGGATATACCCTGCCTTTGCAAACAGTGTAGATCCAGATCAGTTGGCTTCTGAAGAAGCCAACTGATCTGGATCTGCACTGTTTGCCATTTAGTATGTGAATTCATATCAACAATCTGGATCAAGTAACATGACTGGCTGAAAATTAGAAGTTGGTGTGGCACCTTAATTTATTCAGCAGTTTGTTTGTTTGTGTTGAGGTTTTACGGCCCAGTCAACCCAATGGTCATGTCGAGCATGGTCAGTTTACCTAACCACACGTTTACTGGGCAGGCTTAGTCCTCTAAGTAGTTAACCAGTATTGTGCTCATTTTGCCAGAAACTGACAACTGCCCTTCTTGAATCAGCGGAAGGGAGAGAATGACCACAGATAATATTTCATGATCAATCTCCACGAAAGAATGTTGCCGACCTCAGCAGGGGTTGAACCGGCAACCTCCTGGTCTCCAATCGGACGGTGCATCCAAATGAGCCACCGAGGCTGG
Source organism: Anodontia alba (assembly GCA_964016985.1). Classification (NCBI taxonomy): domain Eukaryota; kingdom Metazoa; phylum Mollusca; class Bivalvia; order Lucinida; family Lucinidae; genus Anodontia; species Anodontia alba. The sequence goes on along the minus strand of OZ024822.1, from coordinate 137,619,806 downwards.
CAATTTATTCAGCAGAACAAGGGTTTTAAGAAAAAAAAACAATTTAATTATTAATGAATTTAAAACAAGAAAGGAATAAACAACATTCCATATAAGGAGAGTACACAGCAAACTCTTTATAACACAGTTCATTATAGCACTGTTTCATGTTTACAATATAGGATGGTTTAAAGATGGGAAATAAAAATGTTGATATCCAAACAAAAATGTTTAGATTATATAGAAAACTGACCATTTATGGTCACTTTTCTTTATAGTACAAACATTTTGTTTGACTTCAACACGGTTGTTTAGTTAACCCTTGTCCAGCTGAACCTGGATATACCCTGCCTTTGCAAACTGTGTAGATCCAGATCAGTTGGCTTCTGAAGGAGCCAACTGATCTGGATCTGCACTGTTTGCCATTAAGTATGTGAATTTATATCAACAATATGGATCAAGCAATCTAACTGGCTGAAAATAAGAATTGGGCGTGGCCTCTATTTATTCAGGACTTTGGATCCCAGCAATAGTGTTATAAGGAGGTTGTGGGGTATTTCTTATATCCACAGGTCTAGATAAGAGTGGGAATCAGATAAGTATTTTTCTTATTTCTTCATGAAAACATAATCGAGGGTTGAGCGCAAGACTGTAGTAACTCAAACATATTTTTGAAACCCTTGTTTAGGGGCAACTTTGACCCCTTTGTAAACAATGCAAATTTAGGTGCCATTGCTCATATGAGCAATGGCACCTAAATTTCCATTGTTTACAGAAAGAAATGTTGTAATATTCATAATGCCTTTATGGTGAGGAGATTAAGTATTGGGAAAAACAACCATCTGACTTGATACAGTCTTGCGATCAACCCTCGAAATTATTATGTTGTGGGAATGTGGGTACTCATTAGAAGCACTTTGATAAGGCACTTCTATCTAGTACCCACAACATATGTTTTTGTGGAGAAATAAGAAAATATCAATACTCTTGGACTGAAAAAAAAATCTTAATCAAGAGCTATGTATATCTCAAGAAGAACATATCTTGTAATATCTAAAAAGAAAGGGAACGGCCCCACACATGCTTTCAGAGAAGTAACAGAACAACTTGGACAAAAAACTCACATTTTTAATCTTTCCCTACTTGTCATAAAATTTGAACTAGTCCACTGTATTATATGTCGTAGTATCTAAAAACTGTTGTAAATAATCTAAACTTTCAAAAACTCTTATTTATAAATGTTTGTATAGAACTAAAACCTCACAAATTTGTGGAATATTCACATTTGTGCAAGCTTTCAAAGTTTGTACACAATACTTTTTTTTTTACAAACCTTCTGTAAAATGGTATATAAAACGGGTATATAACATTTTGCAGAAATCGTCTACCAACTGCAGAGAACATGTGGAGTACAGTGACAGTCTGTCAGATGCGAAAATTTGAAAAAGTAAATATGTTTGGTTTTCTCTCAGACATACCTCAATTATAGAACAAAACAACTATGCAGACAATTACAGAAAATAGCAAAGAAATATTTCTGCCAGTAGTACATAGGTACAGATAAAGAAAATACTCGGAAGTCGCTTTGTTATTTTTGCACCAAAACATATGTTGTGGGTACTCATTAGAATTGCCTCACAGAGGCAATTCCAATGAGTACCCACAACATATGTTTTGGTGCAAAAATGATAAAAATTATCTATGTTATCACCTGAATTGTCACCTTATCTGGAGTTATGCCAGTAAATGTCAGTAGAAGGAATCATCTTCTATTTATTCCAAGATCCATCAGTTTCTCTGAGGAACCCATTAATTTACAGATGTATATCATATCACCGCAGACAGATGTTTTTGAACCTTGGCCAACAGAAAGGCTTGCACTATCAACCCTCTAATCCAGATTTCCATTTTTCCACAAATCACTTTTGGGTCTAATTAGTATTATCAAAGGGAGGTGATTCTAATAATTTCCTAGATATCTGCAGTTGTCTAGAAGAAAATATAACAATAGTTTAAGTCACTCTATTTACCTATATACCCATTTATCAGCAGCCCTCCTCTATCCTTCCACCTGAGAATACTGGTCTGCCACAGAGCATTATATATGCATTATTTGATTAGATAATTAAAATAATAAAATAGCCGAAATGTCTGAAAATGTACCTTTGGACATGTGTGCTAAGTGAGGTTGTGTTGTGCTTTAACCCATTTATGCTGAGTGGATTCTTCTACCATAACTCTTTGGACTGGTCCATTTCCAGTAAAAGGGGTGTCCAAATAGTTTTTATTATTTCCTTGTTGTGTATAAATTCCTGTACTTAATGCAAATAGTGTAGACCCTGATCAGACACCACATTCTGCAGCATCTGATCTGGGTCTACATTGTTTGCCAATATCCCATTTATTGGACACTTGGCACAAATGGGTTAAAGACATCAGCCATTATGGGTCATTTTGTGTTGTCTTCTAGAGAAAGGGAGAAAAGCAAAGGAAGAGAAAGTAGAACATCACGAAAACACGCCTATATAATTGTGACCCCCTTAAACCCCGCTTTTATATAGTAAAATTGGGGTTTACAGGGGTATGCATTATTTTTCTTATTTTGTTAAAAAACATAGATTGTGGGTACTCATTAGAACTGCCTCAGTGAGGCAGTTCTAATGAGTACCCACAATCAATGTTTTGAGCAGAAATATGAAAAATACATGTATCAGTTTTTTTACCTGAAAATTTTAGTTTTTGGAGGTGAAATTTTCTGTATATTTGAATAGGCGTGTTTTCGTAATGGTAAGGAAATTAAAAGATACAGAGGAGGCTGAGGGAAAAGGTCATGGCAGCGGAGAAAGAGAAGAAATACATGTAAAAACATAGCCCTTTCCCCAATATTAAGCAGAAAACATTTTGAAATACTTTTTTTATTATTTTTCCAAGAAAAACATGGCTTTACTTTATTAAGGAGAATTTACATGGAGGGTCAAGGCCTATTTTCTGTTAAAATATCATCAATTACTGTCTACTGAATTAGCCCGAGAGGGGTGTCTAAACTTTGCTTGATGAATGGCAAACATGGGGTAATAAAACCATGATCTTAATACTTATTTGTCTGGTGGGTAGCCAGGTAAAAGCTATGAAGCGCAGGCTTCAACTTAAATTTGGCAATTTAACCTTATTTTCACCTCAAACTTTGTTCAGATAACATCAAATGGGCTGGGCCACAGCATTTCCTACAAGACCACATGTCCCCTAAGCAATGACTCGGATCAGCCTGCACAAATGCACAGGCTGATCAGTCATTGCTTTGCGCAAATTAGCAAAACAGCCAAGCTTTCTTTAGGAAAATGCTGGGTGCACATGCAGTCTTGTAGGAAATGCTGTGCCTTGGCTGAAATTTCAGAGATTCTATTAGCAGGCTTCATCTTCATAAAGTTCCTGGCTATGCCTGTTTGTACAGCTGCTTAGAGTTCTTATGGACAAGGCTCCATTATTGTGCTGTCAATGACCAGACAGAGGTTTACCCTACCTGGCAAGCTCAAACAGAACCACAGAAAACAATAAACAAATACTATACTTTTACTACAAATATTTAGACACCTTCAGAAAACTTGTTAACCCTTGTCCTGCTGAACCCGGATATACTCTGTTTTGCAAACAGTGTAGATGCAAATCAGTTGGCTTCTGAAGAAGCCAACTGATTTGGATCTGCACTGTTTGCCATTAAGTATGTGAATTTATAGCAACAATCAGGATCAAGTAATCTGATTGGCTGCAAATTAGAAGTGGGCGTGGCATCTTAAATTATTCAGCATGACAAGGGTTAAAGAGAAGTTTTTAACCCTTGTCATGCTGAATAAATTAAGATGTCCTGCCCACTTCTAATTTTCAACCAATCAGATTACTTGATCCAGGTTGTTGATACAAACACATACATAATGACAAACAGTGCAGATCCAGATCAGCTGGCTTCTTCAGAAGCCAGGTGATCTGGATCTACACTGTTTGAAAAATCAGGGCATATCAGGGTTCAGCAGGACTAGGGTTAATGATAATATTTAGATAATTTTCTCCAGTTATCCCAGAATTATCATCAAACACTCCCCCTTAACCAGTCCTTTGTCTCCAAAACCATATTTCTCTCCAAAATTTAAACATCCATTTCTCTACCTATTTAAATTTTATCTAAAAGTTGAATAGCAAACAGTGTAGACCCTGATCAGATGCCATGTTCTGCTGCATCTGATCTGTCCACTCTGTTTGGTCAGGCCAGTTGGTTCTCATACTTACCGTATTCAACTTAATTACCGCACTGTGCGCTTAGGTTTTTCAAAGTTACTGGGAACACTTCTTTGTGGTAAAAAATGTATCTACCTGCTAAGGATACACTTTAAAAAAAGATCAGAAAAGGACTTATTTGATGATGACTAAGCAATTTTTTTTTCTGATTTTCTTTATAAAGGCATATGCAATTCAAATGAGTACCCACAACATACGCCTTTGTAAAGAAAATCAGAAAAAGTACACTGGCTGTAATCTAGGGACTACAGATTTTCTTGACTGTGAGCTTATAGGAGTTTGTGCAGTAATTAGGTCGAATACAGTAGTGTAAAAAGGGTACAGTTTCTGAGCCCCACTGGAATGTAGACTCTTTTAGCATGTGTGCCCAGTATAGATTGAGATCAGCCTGTGCATTTACTGTCTGGTCAACATCTACCCATGTATTCTGTGACTCAAAGACTCTTCAATTCTGAAGTGGACTCTTCCATCTTTGAATCTGTTATTTGGACAGATCCACTGGAAATATTGGTGTCATGCAAAAATTATCATCAATTTGTTATCTGCTAAATTTGACCATAGTGCGCTATTAACCCTTAAAGCGCCAATCACAACTGCAGCAGACGACATTTTGAAATTTTTTTTTTTTTTTTTAATTTTTCAAAGAAAACAAGTCTTGATATTTCATGTGAATCATCTGCTTGGCAGACGATTCACATGAAATATCAAGACTTGTTTTCTTTGAAAAATTAAAAAAATAAAAATAAAACGTTGTCTGCTACAAAGTTTGCTTGGCGCTTTAAGCTTTAAGGGTTAAAGCATTAAAGTGATTATCATTACTATACCTTATCATTCTGTATCTTTATTTAACACTTTGCATGGTGGGTAAAAATTTCAGCAGACGACATTTTGAAATAATTTTCTTATTTTTCCTGGAAAATAGGATCTGACACTTCATGCAAATTGTCTCCTTAGGAGACAATTTACATGAAGTGTCAGATCTATTTTCTAGGAAAAATAAGAAAAAAAGCACCAATTTGTCATCTGCTGAATCTGCCCATAGCGTGATAAGTGTTAATAGATTCTGCTGTTGTTTAAATAATGTGATAGGTTTACCTTGTACTTAGAAACAACCAATGGAAGACAGTGCCACAAAAAAAAACAATATGGTTCTGCACTGATATGCATAACCCAGAAACTATATGTATACTACACAGGCAAAAAAAGATGTATCTCTGTATATGTCATTTTCATGTTTATTTGATTCACAAAACTGATGTTTATGTCCAAGCAGTGGCCTTTATTTCTTAACTCTTTCCCCACTAGTGGCAATTTTTGTCGTTCTGCTGATAACCTTTGTGAATAGTTAGATCAGGCCCGACAAACTGTTTGACTCTAAGGATTTTTTTTGAAAAAGTTAATTTAAAACAAAAAAAAAATCCATAAACAACAAAAAAGCATGCAAAATTACCCAGCATGCAAAGAGATGATACATTTTATTCTTTCTTTAAGGGGAATGGAAACACTGTAAGGTGAGGCTATTCTGTTAATTTGTGTTTTGTCCCTTCTGAAAAGTGGTCTACTTATACTTTAAAAAGAAAGATTCCACTCTCCTTGAAAGAATTTGCTCCCAAGGGCAGCAAATTCTAAAAAGGGGTCTTCTCTAAAAGGAAAACAATTGCTCCAAGGAAGAGCATATTCTTTCCTTTTAGAATAGACCTCTTTTCAGGACTTGGGTTTATGTGCAGGAATGTAAACAGAAAGTCATGAAAATTGTCTTCGTTGGGAGAATTTAATGTGTATCCATTTTTTTTTACTTTCCTAGAAAAAAAAATGATATATATATGAGGGTTGTTCCATAGTAATGTGTATTGTGTATTATCTTAAAAAGAACTGACTCAAATGATCAAATAAACTTAACATCCTTTTAACGCTTAGCACTCTGGGTAAAATTTTCAGCAGACGACATTTTGAAATATTTTTCTTATTTTTCCCAGAAAACAGGACTTGACATTTCATGCAAATTGTCTCCTTAGGAGACAATTTGCATGAAATGTCAAACCCTGTTTTCTGGGAAAAATAAGAAAAATATCATCAATTTGCCATCCACTGAAAATGCCCACAGAGTGGTAAAGGTTAAAGTATTCTCCATTTCAGTCTGTGAATCCACTTCTGAAATGCATCACGGTAGGCTGATTTGGGTATACCTCTGAGACACTGGCTGATGGCTGAGCAAAGGGCTTGCCTGGAGTTATATCAACGGCCAGATAAGAACTTTTTCAGTTTCAGAAAAAGGAAAAAGTCACAGGGGTCTAGATCTGGTGCGTGTGGCAAGACGGTTACCTCCTCAGACTTCAGAAATTGCTTTACAATTTCAGATGCATGTGCTGGAGCATTATTATACAGAAGACAAACATGCTGAAATCCTGTCACTGGACGTCTTTTCTAATATTTCTTGCGCTTTTTTAGTACAACGTCATGGTAATACCGAACAGTGACACTTTTGCCCTTCAGCACCAAAACTTGTATGGCTATACCATCACATGAGAAGAATATAGCATGGAGGACCTTGTTTGCGCTCATTGTCCTTTTGGCAACTACAGGTCATCTACTGTGTTTGGATAGCCATACCTTGTTTCCAATTTTCCTGACTGGTTGGAAATAGAGCACCCATGTCTCATCACCAGTAACAATGTTTGCAAAATTGCCTTTGGTTGGACTTTGGATACTTTTTGAGCAATTGTTTGGCTGTTTGTACACACACCCTCTTTTGTTCATCTGTCAATAGATGAGGTATCCATCTGGTAGAAATTTTTTGTACTTTCAAAATATGCTTCAGAATGAAATGTACTCTCAACAGTGATATGCCAAACAGCTTTGGCAATATTGTGAATCAAATATCTGCCATCACTTTCAATTGTAATTCCCTAACTTTTGAGACACTGGTCTTGCCTGTTGCAGTTACTGGTCATCCTATTTTATAGCATCTTTAACAGACTCTGTGCCAGTTTGAAAATTCTTTCTCCACCTATGAAATGTCTTATAAGATATATTATGGGACCCATAAACTTTTCCCAAGTCAGTAAAAATCTGCTTTACCAAATGACCGAGTTTGGTGTGAACTTTTATGTAAGCTCTAATTTCTTTAATATTCTCAACACGTTTTCCAACCCTTTTCCAACAATGATCAACGACTGGCTCTACTGAAATGAAGATTATTTTAAAACTGTGTTGAACTAAAGATTCAAGCATATAGCATTGAAAACGTATTGAAAAGAGCTCTGCATGTGAATCAGTATAATTGAAATCGTGCACACTTTTTATCATGCTGTGTACAGTACAATATACATTACACATTGAACAACCCTCCCATATGCTCGTAACAAATGATCCTCTGACTGATTTGATGAAATGAAACTTGGAAATAAACTCCACTGAAATGGGGTTTAGTGTATATTTGCTCTGAAGAAGACAAGTTGAATGTTATCAAGACTAATTTTCCATAACTTTGCTCTGAAGAAGACAATGTAAATGATAATGTGAAAAATAAGACTAGTATCACTTATTTTCGTCTGATGATTTCATCCACAGAGTGCTAGAGCTTAAAATGTATATAAAAGACTGAACATATAATGGGTGTATCTTTCTAAATATCTAGTATCACTTAAGTACCAGGACAAATATTTTTCTTGTTTTTGCTTTCTATCTTCTAAAGCTCAGCACTCTGGGTAAAAGTTTCAGCTGACGACACACCGAAATATTTTTCCTATTTTTTCTAGAGAACTGGATTTGATATTTCATGCAAACTGTCTGGAGACAGTTTGCATGAAATGTCAAATCCTGTTCTCTGGGAAAAATAAGAAAAATATCATCAACCTGTCATCTGCTGAATTAGTCCAGCGAGAGGAAAAGACTAAGTGACAACTTTTTTGTAGCCCTGTTAAATATTTATAAGAAAAGCTTTTTTGTAAGGGAAATAGGTTATTATGAAATGTCAGTGATCTGATCTGAATAATTTAATTGATTAGTTTTGCGTTTCTTAACTCTTCACGTCAGAAAAGGGTACAGTCAAAAGCATCTGCCATGTAACCTGATTATCCTTTGAAGCGCCAATCACAACTGCAGCAGATGACATTTTTTATTTTTTTAATTTATTTTTTTTAAGAAAATAAGTCTTGAAATTTTATGTGAATCATCTACTGAGCAGATGATTCACAAGAAATGTCAAAACTTATTTTCTCTGAAAAATAAAATTTTTGTAGAATGTCATCTGCTTTAAATTTTGCTTGGGGCTTTAAAGGCTAATTATATACAAGGAAAAAAGTGAATGTAAGAAAACAAAGTTCCAAATAAGGTAAGTTCTTCAACAGAAAAAACTGATTTTTTTCTTTTTTTCTCCACAAAAACATATGTTGTGGTATTCATGAGAAGCGCCACAAAGAGGTGCTTCTAAAGAGTATTCGCAACATAAGTTTTGTTGGGAAACAAAAAAAAGCTTATGTGAATACCCTTCTTATCTGGAGCTATGATGTAATCCCATTAATCATATAGAAAGAAAAAAGTAAAAGTAAGAAAAGGAAAAGATGATTATATCCATGAATTCATTTTCAAGATAGCTGAATATATCACATTTTAAGATGGAGAGTTGTTAATCTTTAGCACTTTTGGCAAGAAAAGATAAAAGCATATGAAAAATGAGTGACATTTTTCAAATCTCAAAAGTGTCTTTGCTGCAAACAAATAAACACCTACCTAGCTTATACAGAGCATATATTGATAAGGCTGAATTTGCAGATAAGCAGACCAATCTGCATCTATGTCATTGTGATGATTTGCATACAATTTTTAGGGGGCGGTTGCCAAACAGCTACCAGATTTAACATCATAATATCAGCAATCTGTTTTCCTGTTACTACCAACCTAATAACTACATAACAAATAGTTCCCTGATAACACTGATAATGCTAAATTCTGCATTCAAACATATTAGTCTTATACACACTGATGCTCATAAATAGCGAATAAATAAAGAAAGCCAAATAAAAACTTCTAACTTTTGAAGAAATAAGATTTTAATCTAATAAAGTACAATGCTGGCGGACAAATATGAATACTCTAGTAAAAACACGCCAAATCTTCAGGATGGGTAAAAAGTGTAACCCTAGCTTCGGTTTTACTAAAAACTGAAAAGGACCTTTTTCCACCGAAAAAGACCGTAAATTGGCTCAGAGGCCTGTAGAATTTTTAACAACCACCCCAATCAGCACTTTCAGAGTTTTGATATATATCCTTTGCTTGTTTCTGCTCATAATATTACCGCAATATATTATCCAAAAGTTGGGTATTCCACAAAGTTGGGTAATCTTAACCTTAACCACTCTCTGGGCAAATTTAGCAAAAGGCAAACTGATTATATTATCCTTGTTTATTTTTTTTTTCCAGAAAATAGACTCTGACATTGCATACAAATTGTCTACTCAGGATACAATTTGCATGAAATAGCAAAGCCTATTTTTTTGAAAAAAAATTAGACAAATATTTTAAATTCTTATCTGCTGAAATTTTTACCTAGGATGCTAAGCCTTTAATTCTTGTCCTGCTGAATAAATTAAGATGCCACGCCCATTTCTAATTTTCAGCCAGTCAGATTACTTGACCAAGATTGTTGATATAAATTCACATACTTATTGGCAAACAGTGCATATCCAGATCAGTTGGCTTCTTCAGAAGCCAACTGATTTGGATCTACATTGCTTGCAAAGGCAGGGTTCAGCAGGACAAAGGTTAAGACTAACCTTCATTAGGCTAAAATCAAACACAAGCAGACAACATTTTTCAGGACTTTTTACATTTGTTTGACAATGCATTTATACTGGTCTTTAGTATGATTGCTCTTGTAAAACATAAACATGTTTCCTCTTCTTCGTTTAGTAAAACCTCAGAACCCATGGTGCTTCCTGTGCTTTTCATTCAGTTATGACAGTTTTCAGCCGATAGCAGAGAGTATCCTGCTGCCTTTAGGCACAACAGAAATGGCAGCCACTGTGCATAAGTCTTTTGTATGCTTGTTTTTAACCCCTGTCATGCTGAATAAATTAAGATGCCATGCCCACTTCTAATTTTCAGCCAATCAGATTACTTGATCTGGATTGTTGCTATAAATTCACATTCTTAATGGCAAACAGTGAAGATCCAGATCAGTTGGCTTCTGAAGAAGCCAACTGATCTGGATCTACACTGTTTGCAAAGGTTGGACATATCCGGGTTCAGCAGGACAAGGGTTAAGCCGATGGCAGCAAGTATCCGGCTGTCTTTAGGCACAACAGAAATGGCAGCCACTGTGCATAAGTCTTTTGTATGCTTGTTTTTAACAAAAACAAATATGGAAATGTTTACTGGGTTGGTATTATACATTCTGTCACTTATAAAATTGATAATTGAATGGATATAATTTGTTTGATCTAACATCAAGTTTTGTCATTAAGAATAATGGCTATACTCTCTAATTTAAGGTCACTTAAAACAGGTTTATAATAACTATTCAAAAAATACAAAATAGTTTGGGAAAAAATTGTGCTTGTGATTTGCTTTATAGAATGCAGCCCAGGTACTATTTGTGTGGAAGACCTACTTTGTGGTCAAAACAACTAATTTAGTTCTCTAAGAATTTGAATGATCTGAGGTCCTGTTTTGAATGATTTAAAGACAACTATTATATAGTATATGCATAAATTATCAGAGTACCAGACATTTATTAATGGCAGGGAGTTCCTGTGATTGTCTGTAAGCAGGTGACCTGATGCAGACAATAACTACCCTTACAAATGGTATAAAAAAAGATCTGCATAGAGAAAAATAATCTTCCGAAGATTTTTGTTACAGAAATAAGGCTTGCCTAATATGACAATGCACATAATAGTTGCTATACCAAAGTAAGAAAAACAGTTTTCTGAATATACTTCTTACAAGATATGATGTCATACAACTGTAAAAAAAGTTTAAAAATGATGTTGGCTTATTAAGTACTTATTAAGGCTGAATTTAAACTTGAGCAAACATCATTTTTAAACCTTTTTTTACAGTTGTTTAAGGGTTAGTTTTCAAGAAGCAGGTGATCGATTCACACCACAGCTTTCAATACAAGTAATACAAAATAAAAATACAAATAATACAAATATGAAAACTATTGTTTACAAATTCTGTACTCTAGAAAGATAAGTCCTGATGATTTGGACACAATATGAATACTGTTTGTTTGGTTTGGAGTTTTATGGCCTAGTCAACACTAAGGTCATGCCAAGCTAGTCAGTGAACCTACTCACACTTTTCCTGAGCAGGCTTAGTCCTCTAACCAGGTAACCAGTACTTTGTGCTCGTACTTTCACCAGAAACTGACAACTACCCTTTTTGAATTGGTGGAAGGGGGAGAATGACCATAGAAATCTCACTAAAGTTACATGGCTGAGATGGGGTTCAAATCTGCAACCTCTGGATATGCAGTCAGACTACTAACTACAGTGAAACCTGTATAAGAAAGCCACCTTTGAGACTGACTTTAGTGGCTGATGTGGAAAGGTGGCTGTCTTAAAAAGGTACATGTCATGTAATTTTGCTAGCAAAATTACATGACATGTACCTTTATAAGACAGCCACCTTTCCAAATCAATCCTCACTGTTTAAAGTCTGTCAGAGGGGGCTCTCTTACACAGGTTCTACTGTACACTATGGAGCCCAATGCCAAACCTTATTTGAGGGATGGCAGGAGTGTGATAAGGATAAAAATTGACTTCTGTTTATACATGTATATAAATTCAGCCAAGTAGCTGTCGTCAGAGAGCAGGTGATGCACAAAGCAACTACCAGTACAAATGTTACAAAAAAAGCAAAAGACCTAACAAAAGCATCATAGCTCCAGATAAGGTGTTTCTTTTTGACAGAAAAGTGCTGCTATTTTTCTTATTTCTCCACAAAAACATATTTTGTGGGTACTCATTCAGCACGGCGCTCTTAATAAGTATCCACAACATATGTTTACATGGAGAAATAAGAATATTATGTGGATACCCTCTCATCTGGTGCTATGAAGCATGCCATTCTCAGTAATTAGATTGTGTGGGGCGTAATGTGGAAAATCTGTGGTGTCTGCAGTTTCTGAAGTGAAAAACACTTAGCCTTTTTGTAATTTTACGATATTGATGAGAACAACACATGCACTAATTACAAACTCTGAGGTCCTGACAAGCTGTTATACAGAAAATTGTACTTATTTCTCCCGGAAAACTTGTCGTGTGGGATCTTATCCAAATAATCTCACTAAGAATCTCATAAGAACAATCTCAAAAGAGATCTTATGATATTTTGTTGTAAGAATCTCATTAGAATACTCTCAAGTGAGACCATAATATGATGTTTTGTTCATAGAGAAATAGTATAACATTCATGAACATACAGTATTTACCCTATGTATACCTTAACCCTTGTCCTGCTGAATAAATTAAGATGCCACACCCACTTCTAATTTACAGCCAATCAGATTACTTGATCCAGGTTGTTGCTATAAATTCATATACTTAATGGCAAACAGTGCAGATCCATATCAGTTGGCTTCTTCAGAAGCCAACTGATCTGGATCTACACTGTTTGCAAAGGCAGGGTATATCAGGATTTAGCAGGTCAAAGGTTAACTTCATACCATACATGTCCAAACATTTGGAAAAGTCTATTTTACTACCTGTTGATATGTCTAAAATTGTGCAAGATGAGCTAACGGTGTAGACCCAGATCAGGTGCCACAATCTGTGGTGTCTGATCTGGATCTACACTCTCAGACCTATCTGTATCAATATTTAGGGTTATTACGGTACATTGTTTATCCAAAGCCCTGTAATACAATGTACAATATTTGCTCTAAATATCTGGACAAATTAACTCATTTACAAGCTTGTCCTAAAATTTGAACCAGTCCATTTTGCTACCAGTCTAAAACCTGCTGGATGGCAAATAGTGCAGACCCAAATCAGATGCTGCATTCTACAGCATCTGATCTGGGTCTACACTGTTTGCTTAGGCATGTTTGTCCCAGTATTCAGGGTAAATATGGTAACAAATGGATTGAGTAACAGCTGCCAGTCAGGCAAGAAACAATAAACCAGGGTGTTTTTTGTTCCATAGCATGCCGACATGAAACACATTTTATCCCTATGTTTATCCCTTTGTTTAACTGTTATCACACTCAGGGCAAATTCAGCAGAGGACAACTTGATGATTTTATTTTCTTATTTTTCCCAGAAAATAGGTTTTGACATCTCATGCTAATTGTCTCCTAAAGAGGCAATATGCATGAAATGTCAAATCCTATTTTTCTGGGGAAAATAAAAAGTATTTTAAATTGTCTTCTGCTGAAATTTTTACCCAGCATGCAAAACGATAACAAATACTATTAATAAAAATAACATTAAACACAGAAAATAGCAACATTGGACACTTAACACTCTTGTCTGGTACTACACAACATGAAATAAAACTAATTCCAAACACAAATTTGATCTTTATTTTATGACTAACCCATTTAAGTCAGGAAACCCTAAAAGGGTAACTGGCAAAATTTGCAGACCCAGATCAGACACCGTAGAATGTAGCATATGATCTGGGTGTAGTAGCGATAGGTATATGATACACTTGTACTGCCTTGTGGTACAAGCCGTATTTTATAGCGACTCGGTTGTGTTTGCCTGTCAAGCTGACGGCCCGGGTTGGATCCCCGGCCGCGACATTGGTGATTAGAATTTTTTCTATTACATCATGTGATGGGCTTGGTGGCTCAATAGGCTTGGTGGCCTGGTATTGAGTGGTTACTCAAATTGCGATTTGCGGACAAATCTAAAAATGGAGGGGGAATATGTAGTAGTGATAGGTATATGATACACTTGTACTGCCTTGTAATACAAGCTGGCTTTTATAGCGATATGGTAGAGTGTTCGCCTGTCACGCAGATGGGCCAGGTTCGATCCCCAGCCGTGGCATTGGTGATTAGGATTTTTTCACCTGTTACAAGGGTCTACACTGTTTGCATTAAATAAAACATATTAGTAATAACTAGAAAAGGTTTTTTAGAAAAAAACAAACAAAAACAAATGTCCTCCCTCCCACCCCCCCCCCCCCCCCCCCCCACCTAGCCCCCCAATTCTGCCAGAGTTGTCATTCTTGTATGCAACATGTCATCTCCTCTTGTTCTATATTTGTATCAAGCATCATCAAAATATTCCATAGGGTATTCGTATTACAGAGCAGAGATAAGAAATAAAATTTAAACACAAGAAGGGGAGATAACTCCAAAAGTAAACAAAGCCAAAGTTGTCATTCTTTTATGTGACGTGGTCTGGTCCTGTTCTTCATTACTACCAAGTATCATCAAAATATTCCAAAGAGTGTTCGACTTACATAGCGGACACGAAATCAATGCATAATGACTGTCAAATATAACAAAGGGAGATAACAGCAAAAGTAAGAAAGGCAGGTTGTCATTCTTGTAAGGAACAAGTCGTCTTGTCCTATTCTACATTTCTACCAGATACCATCAAAATATTTTGAAGGGTATTCCAGTTACAGAGCAGACAAGATACATTTGTATCTATTTCAAACAAAACAAAAAGATAGCTAACTCTAAAAGTAAGAAAGCCAGAGTTGTCATTCTTGTACACGACAGGTTGTCTGGTCCTGTTCTACATTTCTACTAAGTATCACAAAAATATTCCAAAGGGTCTTTGACTTACAGAGCGGACACAAAATCAATGGATTATCACTGTCAGACATAACAAAGGGAGATAACGCCACAGGTAAGAAAGGCAGAGTTGTCATTCTTGTACGCGACATGTCCTCTCGTCCTGTTTTACGTACATTTCTATCAAGTATCATAAAAATATTCCAAAGGGTCTTTGACTTACACAGCAGACACGAAATCAATGGATAATCACTGTCAGATATAACAAAACAAGATATTGCCAAAAGTAAGAAAGGCAGAGTTGTCATTCTTGTACGCAACATGTCTTCTGGTCCTGTCCTACATTTCTATTAAGTATGATAAAAATATTCCAAAGGGTCTTTGACTTATGGAGCAGACACAAAATCAATGGATAATCACTATCAGAAATAACAATGGGAGATAACTCCAAAAGTAAGAAAGGCAGAGTTGTCATTCTTGTACAAGACATGTTGTCTGATCCTGTTCTACATTTCTACCAAGTATCATAAAAATATTCCAAAGGGTCTTTGACTTACAGAGCAGACACAAAATCAATGGATTATCACTGTCAGATATAACAAAACAAGATATTGCCAAAAGTAAGAAAGGCAGAGTTTTCATTCTTGTATGCAACACGTCATATGGTCTTGTTCTATATTTCTACTAAGTATCATAAAAATATTCCAAAGGGTTTTTGACTTACAGAGCGGACACAAAATCAAAGGATAATCACTGTCAGACACAACAAAGGGAGATAACTCCAAAAGTAAGAAAGACAGAATTGTCATTCTTATACACAACATATTGTCTGGTCCTGTTCTACATTTCTACCAAGTATTATAAAAAATATTCCGAAGGGTCTTTGACTTACAGAGCGGACACGAAATCAATGGATTATCACTGTCAAATATAACAAAGGGAGATAACGCCAAAAGTAAGAAAGTTGTCATTCTTGTATGCGAAATGTCGACTGGTCCTGTTCTACATTTCTACCAAGTACCATCAAAATATTCCAAAGGGTATTTGAGTTAAAGAGCAGACATGAAATCTTTTTCAAATAAAACAAAGGTGATAATTCCAAAAGTAAGAAAGCCAGAGTTGACAATCTTATATGTGACACGTCATCTTGTCCTGATTTACATCTCTACCAAGTATCATCAAAATATTCCAAAGGGTATTCAAGTTACAGAGCGGACAAGAAGTTTACGCCGAAGGCCGATGCTGACGCCGATGGGATCCGTCCCAAAAACAATATGTCCCCCCCCCACCACCTTTGCTAGGGGATACATAAAAACTAATGAGACACGCTGCTATTGGAAATAGACCGGTCCAAGAGTTGTGGTAATTGTTCAAGAGCTCAGTCTCAGTCAACACTCAGTTAAGGTCAGTTTACCTAACCACACTTCCTGGACAGGTTTAGTCCTCTGAGCCAGTATTTTTCATTCTTTCACCAGAAACTGCCAACTGCCCACTGCAACTGCCCCCTTTGAATCAGCAGAAATGTTGTGCTAGAAGAGTCCACTTGACGTAAATGGGTCCAAGTAAATGGGTTAATAATAACATGACAGACTGTATATTTTGAGAGTGCATCAGTTACAGATCTTTGGCAGACTATATATAACTGTCATTGTTTACTTTTGTTAAGACAAATATTTCACTTTGTCAACAATTTTCTATAGAAACTCCCAGTTTTGATTTAAGCACATTTTTTCCAGAAGACAGCTGCCAGAGACCTGTTTGTAACATGAAATCTGACTGGCTTTTGAGAACATACGTGTATAAATTGTGATTGGCTAGCATTTGACTCAAAATCATGTACCGTACATTTCGACAGGATTTTCATTTTATACTACCACTCGATCATGTCTATTTTTAGCTGTCCAGAAGGCTGAAATCAAAATCTGTCAAAATATTATCTGTCAAAATATTAAACTCTGGAAGCTTGTTTTGCCTTGATATTAGTCTGGGGAGACTGAAGGAAAACAATAATCACACTACAAATCACAATTCTCAGTGGTAACATGCAAAATATTTCTTTTGATGCAAGATGGGTTTTTTTTCTGCAATACCAGATTGCCCCTTGGAAGAGCATTTATTAAGCAGGTATTCACCTAGTAATCAATGGTGTAATGAAACTATCAGTTCCTATTATTATAGAGGTGCATAATGAAATAATATGCCATAATTGCCATAATAATGATGATAGAATCACCCACCTTACATTCTTTCCTAATGCCAGATGACTTTTATATTAAGCTTAGCATTCTGCATAAAATTTTCATCAGACAACATTTTGAAATATTTTTCTTATTTTTCCCAGAAATCAGGATATGACATTACATGCAAATTGTCTACAAATGGACAAAATTTGCATAAAATGTCAAATCCTGTTTTCTGAGAAAAAAAAACAAAAACATAAAACCAATTTGTTGTCTGCCGAATTAGCCCAGAGAGTGGTAAAGGTTAATTAGCAAATTCTTTCTATGTGTCAGTAGGATGAAAATTACATTCTGATCCTTGTATTTTGCTTCAAAACAGGGTACTGGAGTCACATATTCACTCTCAGAGCTAATTCAGCAGATGACAAATTTATGACATTTTTCTTTTTTTCCCCAGAAATTGCCTTGACATTTTATGCAAATTGTCTCCTTAGCCATTTTTCTGGGAAAAATAAGAAAAATATTTCAAACTGTTGTCTGCTGACTCAGAAATTTCTACCCAGCATGCTAAGCATTAAAGCACCATGCAAAATTGTAGCAGAGAACTTTTTTTTTGAGAATATAGCTTGTCATTTTATGTGAATTATCAGCATAGCACTTGAATCAAATTGAATGTCAAGCCTTATTTTCTCAAATGAAAAACAGAAAATCTTTTTTTTTTTTTTTTTAGAATGCAGGCACTTTAACCTTTACCTGGGTGGGTTCAGCAGATAATAAAGCGACGATATCATTCTTATTTTTCCCAGAGGACAGGCTTTGACCAAAATATTACAAAATGTTGTCTGCTGAAATCTTTACCCAGCATGCCAAGTGTTAACCCTAAAGCGCCAAGCAAGATTTGTAGCAGACGACATTCAAAATTTTTTTTTTTATTTTTCAGAGAAAACAAATCTTGACATTTTATGTGAATCTTCTGCCAAGCAGATGATTCACATGAAATGTCAAGACTTGTTTTCTCTGAAAAATAAAAAAAATTGTCATCTGCTGCAGTTGTGATTGGCGCTTCAAGGGTTAAAGGTTGGTTTAATTTTAAAATGGTGCTCAATAACAAACCTTTGATTCAGATACATTGTCATATTTGCCAATACTCATTACTTATTATCAGTGATGAAACACCTATATATGATTGTCACATTTTCAATATTTTCCAGACAATTTATGCAGAATTCTGTCTTAGCAGTTCAGCTTGAGTTTTATGGCTCAGTCATCACTATTATGGTCATGTTTAGCCGGTCAATTAACCTACTCACTTTTCCTAGGCAGGCTCAATGCTCTTAGCAGTAACCAGCTATGGAGCGCAGTTTAACACTTAGCATGCTATGGGCAAATTCAGCAGATGGCGAATTGATGACATTTTTCTTAATTTTCCAAGAAAATAGGACACATATTTTGTATGTAATGTCAAATCCTATTTTCAGGGAAAAATAAGAAAAAAAAAAAAAAAATAAACAAACAACAAACGCAAAAAAAAACACAAAAAAAAAAACCACATTCAAAACCTCTGCTTACAGTTTTACCTAGGATGCAAAGAATTAATATATGCAGAATCCCTCCAATTTACCCTGTAACCATGCAGAATCTATCTTAACCCTTGTCCTGCTGAACCCGGATATACCCTGTATTTCCAAACAGTGTAGATCCAGATCTGTTGGCTTCTGAAGAAGCCAACTGATCTGGATCTGCACTGTTTGCCATTAAGTATGTGAATTTCTAGCAACAATTCGGATCAAATGATCTGATTGGCTGAAAATTAGAAGTGGGTGTTGCGTATTAATTTATTCAGCAGGACAAGGGTTAAACTACTGTCACCACTTCTAACTGTTGTGATCATTAAGGATTGATTTGCCTCTTATTTCACCATGAAAATATTGTAGATACCCATTAAAAGTGACTCACTGAAGTGCTTCTAAAGAATACCCACAAGAGAAGCCTGGTTAAGACAATTCAGGTGAGTATCCAGAAGATATATTTTTGTACAAAAGACCAATGTTTTTTTTTTTTTTAAATACTTACTTTCTTTGGAGATAGTCTGAGATACACATAATTGTGTACAATAACACACATTTACCATATCTATCCTAACCCTTAAAATGCCAAGAAACCTGCATCTGAAAATGTCGTCTATTTATGTCGTCTGCTGAATAGTTTTGCAAACTTTTCAAACCTGTTTTTTGCATACAGGCAAACAGTGTGGACCCTGATCAGACTGCTCCTAGAGGAGCAGTCTGATCTGGGTCAATACTGTTTGCAAAAATGACTTTTAAAATTACAAGCAGATGACAAAGCAGACGACAATTGTTGTGATTGGCAGTTTAAGGGTTAAGTATTCAGAAAGACAGGCCTGACCCAGATCAAATGCTGCAGAATGTGGCATCTGATGAGGGACCACACTGAAACCCATCCAGCAGTTTTAGAAATGGGTAGTAAAATGGACCTGTTCAAATTTTGGGACTAAATGGTAAGGAGTTAACCCTAGTCCTGCTGAACCCGGATAAATCCTGCTTTGCAAACAGTGTAGATTCAGATCAGTTTGCTTCTGAAGAAGCCAACTGATCTGGATCTGCACTGTTTGGCATTCAGTATGTGAATTTGTATCAACAACCTCTATCAAGTAATCTGATTGGCTGAAAATTTGAAGTAGACATGGCATCTGAATTTATTCAGCATGACGAGGGTTAAGGTGTCCAAACATTTAAGGTAATTACACATGGCTCCAGATATAAGGGAGTATCTACATAGTATTTTTTTATTTGTCCATGAAAATATATGTTGTGGGTATTCATTGGAAGTGCCTCAGTGAGGCACTTCTAGTGAGTACCATAACTATATTTTCATGGAGAAATAAAAAAAAAAAATATCAGTAATTTGGGGTTAAAAAATTGCTTATCCGGAGCTATAAATTAAGGTAATCCTAAACTGCTTACCTAGTATTAGTCATAGCAACGTGGAATCTTCATTATTTGGCAAGCTGTCTAAAGAATCAAAATCGTCATCATAATCAAATTCAGTTTGCGCTATTCCATGCTGCTTGTAAATATATGGTGACGAGAAACTTTCCTCTTTAGCCACTGTACTATCGTCATCGTTATCTGAGTCTCGTTCGATGTCTGGAATATTTCCATTCATTTCCGCGAGCTCTTTTGCGCTGCATTGTAGTGTGTCTATTGGAATGGTGTTATTGAAGCGAGAATAGTCGATCTGATATTGTCCATTCTCTTTCTGAAATGTTACAAGTCTCTCGAACCTATGACCCCACAGGATTTCTCCTGGGAGGTATGAGGTCCGCGCTTGTGTTGTCATACCTGTTGATTCAACAATACCTTCTAATATCACAATAAATTCAAACTGTTCTTTGTGGAGATCTTCGGGGGACATTTCCCAGAATGGACTTTTCTCATCTATCTTATGAACAATTATTACTGGCCACACTAGGAATAATCTATCGCGACCTTCATCGAAACCTAAGTTCACGTCAAATTGAAATAATGGCATCACTTCTCCCTCCTTCGTTATCTTTTTCTTTATCACTACTGCTCGTACATGAGCTTCAACGATATGTGATTTCCTCATGTCACCTACTCGGAATAATAAACACATATCACCATCCTGCTTGCATATACATGCATTTTTGCTAAACATGAGAGTTTCTGCACGCTTTTTAGGTCTTGATAATTTTGCAAAGACAATACCAGTCATCATAGCTTGACAAATAACACCAAAACACGATTGCAACATCATCAGAATTATCGCTTCCGTGCACTCCTCAGTTGTATGACGGGAACCATAACCAATGGTATGCTGTGTTTCAATGGAAAACAAAATTGCTGACGTGAATGATTTTATCTCTCTTACACAAGGCATATAATCTGAATTTGCTTGGTTTTCTTCATCTAAATCTCCATGGGAAAAACAAATTAGCCACCAAATTAAAGCAAAGAGCAGCCAACTAAATATAAAAGCTAATGCAAATACTAAAAGATTATATCTCCACTGTATGTCAACTAAAGTTGTAAAGATATCGGCCAAGTAACGTCTTCTTCTCTTGCGTATATTTGCCTGCGTAATGTTCACCTCACCATTTTTATACACTAGCCTCCTTCTCATTCGTTTTGAGTAATGCCGATCGGCCCTTCGTGATACAACCGGCCCAGTTTTGTTTGCCTGTGGATTGCTTTTTGCAACAAACTCAGCAAATGATTCCTGAGACCTTCTTTCTGGTTCCGTTATGGTAATGCTGAATTTACCTGGTCCAGTCTCTAGTAAGTCAGGCTCTCCGCTGGCTATTCCATTCGGAGGCCCGGTTGTGGGAAATCCATAGCCTGTTTCCATGATGACCATCTGTACCAAACGATATATCAGAGCCAAACCTTGAGCAACCCCAGTATCTTTACCACCAACCACCTGTTCGGACTCCACGGTTCTGATTGGTTGAGTGTCTTCTAATTAGGCATTGGCTCAATGATGAGCTGAAACAAAAGAAACAGATCAATAAATTGTACTTTTGACATTTTTATAGCTTCAGATAAAATCCTTTCAGAACCCAAAAGTATATCACAACTTTATAACATTGTTGCTGGGAACCAAATGAAAACCCATGTTAGCATAACAGCTATGTTGTAGCCAAACAAAAATGTATAGGTTATAAAGAACAAGAGCACAACAAGCTGGGCAATATATGCCCATTCACCATTTAATCACATGGATGAAGTTTTAATAGGAATCGTTAATAGTGCTCTTAAAAGGAGGGGCGAAGACTGTAACCACAAAACAATAAGCACTGTTCCACATCATGGTCTAACTATATATCAAGTTTCAGCTTGATCAGATGTAATCTATAGGAGGAGTTAGCCGGAAGTTAAATGTTTACAAAAAATTTCAAAGGGATATAACTCTGTTAATATTTGGTGGACTGTAACCTCAAAATAATATATGCTGCTCCACATCATGGTCTAATTATGTATTAAGTTTCAGCTTGGTCGGATGTAGTCTATAGGACTAGTTCGCCGGAAACAAAATGTTAACAAAAATTTTCAAAGGGGTATAACTCTTTTAATATTTGGTAGACTGTAACCAAGAAATAATATGCACTGCTCCACATCATGGTCTAACTATAGATTAAGTTTCAGCTTGATTGGATGTAAAGTGTAGGAGGAGTTATCCGTAAACGAAAAGTTTACAGATGGACGGATGGACAGACGGACAGATGGACAGATGCCGAGGGGCATAACATAATACGACTGTTTTTCAAACGGGTATATAAAAATGACCATAAATGGTTATTTATCTATATAATTCATACAGTTTGTTTAGATTATATGAAAATGTACGGTTATACAGAAAAATAACCATATTAAATGGTCATTTTCTATATAATCTCTACATTTTTGTTTTGATATATATAACACTTTGGAGTCCACCTTCAAACTGTCTTATAATGGAAACTGTCTTATAATGAATCATCTTATAAAAGAGGTTCCATTGTATTAACCCTTAAAGTGCCAATCACAACTGCAGCAGATGACAATTGTTTATTTTTTTTTTTTTATTTTTCAGTGAAAACAAGTCTTGATGTTTCATGTGAATCATCTGTCAAGACTTGTTTTCTCTGAAAAAAAAAAAAAAAAATAGAATGTCGTCTGCTACAAATTTTGCTTGGCAAGGGTTAACACTAATACCACGCTATAGGCAGATTCAGCAGATGACAAACTGATGATATTTTTCTTATTTCTCCTAGAAAATAGAATCTAACACTTCATGCAAATTGTTCCCTTAGGAGACAATTTGCATGAAGTTTAAAATCCTAGTTTCTAAGAAAACTATGAAAAATATTTCAAAATGTCACCTGCTGAAATTTTTACCCAATATGCAAAGTGTTAATATTTTTCTAATTTCTCCACAGTATCATACAATATGGGTTTTGAGTCCACAAACATCAGTGAATTCTATTTTACTAATAAATTAGGATAAATTTTTATCATTATTTGACTGTAAATTGTGCAGAAATTGATTGGGTAAGTAAATAGGAGGCAGGTTTTCTTCAAGCCTACTAGGTCAACATTTATAAAAAAATTCCAATCTGCTGAGAAAAGCAAACTCTGTTCTTTGAAAAATTTCAAGAAAATCAATTAAGATAGAAATTGCACATGTCAGACTAATTTCAGAGCAAAAATTTAATTAAAATGCTTGGCATGCTGTTTAAAAACTGGAGCTGTTTTAAACAAAAAAAAAAAAAAAAAAAAAATGTATGTCACCCCAGAGTGTAACTCTTGTCTGTCCATCTATCTGTTCATTGGTCTATCACAAATTTGTGTCTGCTCTATATCTTGAAAGCAGTTAAAGATATTTTCTTGAATATTCATAGAAATATAAAGCATCATCAGAAAACATGCAGACCACAAGAACCATAACTCTTGTTTATATATTTTTTTTAGTTATTCCCCTTAGAAATTTGACAATTGTACTTGCATGTCAGCTCTATAAATCAAAAACCGGTCTGGGTATTTTCAAGAAACTTCACAGAAATATAAAACATCAGACAACATGCAGACAACAAGAACTGTAATTCTTGTCTATATATTTTTTAGTTATTCTTTGAAATTTGTGAATAGTAGTTTTGTTGCAATTGTATAAGTAGAAAGCCTTTTAAGATATTTTCATGAAATTTTACAAAAACATAAAACATCATCATATGATGTGCAGACCATAAGAAGTGTAACTCTTGACTATATATTATTTGGAGTTATTCCCCTTTGAAGTTTGACAATAGTAGTTCTGTTTCCTCTGTATAAGTTGAAAACCATTCAAGATATGCTCATGAAAATTTATAAAAATATAAAGCATCATCAGACTACATGCAGACCAGGTTCACTCCCTGCGCCCCCTCTGTGTACAGACCTGCAATAAGGATAAACAATTAGTATGGGTAAACTTTCTACTAACTCTTGTCTGTCCATCAAATGAACCGTTTTCAAGTTATAAAGTGGACTCAAAATGACCATTGTCAAATTTCAAAAGGGAATAACTCCAAAATGTATAGACAAGACAGTGTTAGAAATTAACTTTTTTCGCAAGTAGCAAGTAGTTGCTACCTGGTCTGAAATTAGGTAGCAAAATGCATCTACATGGCAGCAAAACGTGTAGCGCCCATGTCATGGGTTAAACCTTCAAGCGCTAAGCATATTTAGCAGATAGCATTTTCAAAGTATTTTTCTTATTTCAGCAAAATGAGGCTTGACATTACATGTGATTTGTCTGCTTGGCATGAAATGTTGTCTTATTTGCACTGAAGATATTCACAACACTTAAAAGTTGATAGTTTTCAGGGCACTTTACCAGGTAGCAACTTTTTGCTACCAACAGTTTAACCAGGTAGCAAACTGAATTTTCAGGCAGCAAATTTGCTACTTGCTACTGTTAATTTCAAACCCTGCAAGAGTTACAATTCTTGTGGTCTGCATATTGTCTGATGAT
This sequence comes from Anodontia alba, assembly GCA_964016985.1. Classification (NCBI taxonomy): domain Eukaryota; kingdom Metazoa; phylum Mollusca; class Bivalvia; order Lucinida; family Lucinidae; genus Anodontia; species Anodontia alba. The sequence continues at coordinate 137,595,128 of OZ024822.1, read as the reverse complement.
GCTTTATATTTCTATGAAGTTTCATGATACTATCTTGAACAATTTTCAAGTGAAAGAACAGACACAAGATTACCATTGTCAAATTTCAAAGGGGAATAACTCCAAAAATGAACAGATAAGAGTTACGGTTCTTGTAGTCTGCACATTGTCTGATGATGCTTTATATTTCTATGAAGTTTCATGAAAATATCTTTAAATGGTTTTCAAGCTATAGAGAGGACACAAATTTGTGACAGACAGATAGGCAGACAGACAGACGGGGATGAACAGATGGACATTGTGATTTTTTTTTTCACAGAAAATAGGGTATGACATGTTCTGCGAAATGTCTTTTCTAAGAAGCAAATTAGCATGAAATGCTATACCTTATTTTCTGGTTTCTGGGAGAAGATAAAGAAGTTTATCATTGATTTGTCAACTGTTGAATTTCTCAGAGAATGCTAGTGGTTAAAACACATACCATATTCAACCTAATTACCACACTGTATGCTTAGGTTTTTTAAATTGCTGTAAAAACTTGTAGTAAAATGTCCACTTTATTATGACACACTTTAACCCTTGTCCTGCTGAATAAATTAAGATGCCCCGCCCATTTCTAATTATCAGCCAATCAGATTACCTTATCCACATTTTTTAGATAAATTCACCTACTGAATGACAAACAGTGCAGAGCCAGATCAGTTGGCTTCAGAAGAAGCCAACTGATCTGGATCTACACTGTTTGCAAATGCAGGGTATATCCGGGTTCAGCAGGACAAGGGTTAACAATCAACAGAGGACTTCATGAGGGACATATTAATAATGATACTTATGTAATACTTTTTCTGATTTTCTTTATAAAAACATACATCTCTTATACTTATTTGAACTGCCTCAACAATTTGCATGAAATATCAAATCCTGTTTTCTGGGATAAATAAGAAAAATATTTTGATATGTCATCTGCTGAAAATTTCACCCAGCCTGCTAAGTGTTTAAAAAATAATAATAAAAGCAGTTGATATGGGTCCACTTTTTTTTCCATTCCATCACAATTAGATACAGTATAACCTCAATGGCTCAAACACGGATGGCTCGTTTACCATGGATGATTTGAACTCTTTTTTCAGTCCCTACAAAATTCTTCAAATAGCTCAAGAAAACAAATATTTAGGGATTTTTTTCTTATTTTATCGTGGAATTGTATGCTGTGTGTACTCATTAGAATTGCCTCATTGAGGCAATTCTAATGAGTACACTCAACATACAATCATTGTGTAGAAAATCGAAAAGATTTACCTAAATTATCGTTACTTGCTTCCTGAACTGGTGCCATGATTAACCCTCAGTGGCTCGAATTACCCATGTCTCGAATGAATTTCCATGGTCCCAAAGATGTTTGAGCCATTGAGGTTCGACTGTACCTCTAGCAACTGAACAGGCTTGTTCAAATCTTAGGATAGATATGGTGAGGAATTAATGTGTCAGAATAATTAAAGTAAGTACGGTACTCTGTTCTATTCTGTTCTGTTTGTCTATTCTAGTGTATTGTATGTCAAAGTTAACTGGAACAATAAACTGTATACTGATATAGTCATAAATGATTACCAATGCCCTTGAAAAAAAATGAAAACAAAAATATCTTTGAAAAAAATAAATGCAAAACATCACCAACTAAAAATTAATGATTCATCCCTCTTCAGTGTACCTTTTTGGGTTCTGAAATCGTTTTAACATCTGTTAATTATAAATCAGTCTCAGAGATTTGATTACCATTTTTTTTGTTGTTGTCGGAATTTAGCCAGTTTATTTCATAATATCAATAGGGTTTTTCATTTCTCAGTCTGCATCTTTGTTACAAAATATCTTCTTCTTTAAGGGGATGGAATACATCTGGTAGATTACCCCATACCAAGCCCCTTCTGAAAACTGGTCTACTTTAAAAGGAAAGAATTTGCCCCCAAAGGGAGCAAATTCTTTCTTTTTTTAGAGAACAGCTCTCTTTCTCACAAAAGTAGACTTCTTTTCAGTAGGAGCTTGGTAAGCATGAAAACAAAAAAAAACAAAGAAAGACTTTCTGAAAGGGGGTCCTACTCCAAAAGGTAAGAATTTGCTCCCCTTGGGAGCAAATTCTTTCCTTTCAGAGAAGAGACCTCCTTTTGAGCAAGTTATTTCCTTTTAGAGTAGAGCCCTTTTCAGAAGGGAAGCAAACAACATTTAAAAGAGGTGCCTCCCCTAAAAGTGTATATCATTTCTCTTTAAATATATCAACTATTCCATTTTATACAAGTATATCAATGTATAATTGCATATTGCTCAAGATCTCATTGTGGAAAATTACTCTGTGCAACAAGTATTGGGAAATAATGGGAATCCCCAGGTGTCTGGCACTGGTGATGAAGTCATCCAAATTCATTACATAATCTGTAAAGCATTAGAAACAAAAATTGTGTTTGTAAAACACTGTGCCCCCAAATATACACTTTTCGATAATAAATGCCACAGTTGGAAAGGGGCATAACTCTACCAAAATTAATCTGATGTTAATTAGGGTGATCTACTTATCATACCCAATAAGCTCACCAAGTTTCAAGGCTAAAAATAGTTTTTAAGATATCTTGCTAACAAGAATTTCATTATGTCATATAGGCTTACTATGCTTGAGTCAAAAAAGGAGCATAACTCCAGAACTGCAAGTCAAATGGAAAAAAGAAAAAAATCTGGGTCAGTTTATTTTCCATCCTTATATTCCACATATAAAATTTCAAGATCCTATTGACCGTATGCCAAGCTGACGAACAGACAAACGGACAAATGACCCAAAAGCAATCTACCCATACAACTTCTTCGAAGTTAGGGTATAAATAGGGGACTGACGATTAAGCAGTGTATTTGTGTTGAGGTTTTATGGCCCAGTCAACCCAATTGGGTCATGTCAAGCACGGTCAGTTTACCTAACCACATGTTTACTGGGCAGGCTTAGTCCTCTAAACAGTTAACCAGTATTGTGCACATTCTTTCGCCAGAAACTGACAACTGCCCTTCTTGAATCAGCGGAAGGGAGAGAATGACAGTAGAAAATATTTCATGATCAATCTCTACGAAAGAATGTTGCCGACCTCGGTGGGGGTTGAACCCGCGACCTCCTGGTCTCCAATTGGATGGCGCATCCAACTGAGCCACCGATCGAGAGCATTAAACATTTTACATTACATTACCATTATCACTTACTACGTTATGGGCAGATTCCGCAGACAACAAATTGGTGATATTTTTCTGAATTTTTCCTGGAAACTGTCTTATAATGAATCATCCTATAAAACTGTCTTATAATGGAAACTGGCTTATAATGAATCATCTTATAAAGAGGTTCCATTGTATTAACACTTACCATGCTATGAGCAGATTCAGCAGATGACAAACTGATGATATTATTTTTCCTTGGAAATAAAACCTGACACTTCATGCAAACTGTCTCCTATGGAGACAATTTTCATGAAGTGTCAGATCCTATTTTCTATGAAAAATAAGAAAAATATTTCAAAAGGTCGTCTGCTGAAATTTTTACCCAGCATGCAATGTGTTAATAACATATAACTGTATTGCGTCTATATTTAACAAATAAATATTTTGGCCTGCAAATTGCAAAAAACAATAGAGTAAGAGTGGGATAATGTGGCAAATTACATCAAAAAAGACTCATAGCTCCAAATAAGGCACATTATTTTATCCTTACCATACTTGTCCTAAAATTGGAACAAGTCCATTTTGCTATCTGAGTCTTTTAACCCTTGTCATGCAGAATAAATTAAGATGCCACACCCACTTCTAATTGTCAGCCAATCAGATTTCACAATTCAAATTTTTGATACAAATTCACATACCAAATGACAAACAGTGCAGATCCAGATCAGTTGGAAGCCAACTGATCTGGATCTACACTGTTTGCAAAGACAGGGCATATCCAGGTTCAGCAGGACAAGGGTTTAGACATGCTGCAGCATCTGATCAGAGTCTACACTGTGGAAACAATTAGCATGTAATGTCTAATGATGTTTTCTAGGAAAAATAAGAAAAAAAATTAGTATATAATGTCTGCTGAAAAATCTATCCGGAGTGCTCAGCTTTCAGGTTAGATTACTATGTTACAATAGAAATGGAGTCCAGTAATTGGGTCAATTATTTACTATCATACACCAAAGTATTAGACTGGCTCCAGTCTCCAGTGACTAAATATTTTTCTTAGAATCCTGTTTGATAATCCACTAAAATATTTATTTATATTTAGTCACTGGAGACTGGAGCCAGTCTAAAGTATTAGTATACATACACCAAAATTTCCTCAAGGTTGATATCCACTTGATTCTCATTGACCAATGAAATTAAACCACATTTTCGTATAAAATCCAGGTAACGGTTATTTATAGCCTCGCAGCAGTCACTATTCTTGTTGCTGTGATGTCAGAGTGCCGGATTATCTCTGTAAAACCTTGACTGGGACACTGGCAAACAGTGCAGATCCAGATTAGATGCCACAGAATGTGGCGACTCTGATCAGGGTCTGCACTGTTTGCTTAAATTATAGAAAATCAAGGGTTAAATGAAACAGTCTTTAAAGTCCCTGTTCAGGACCATTTTCCCAACCTACACTCAGAGACAATCGACCCACCAGTACAGTCAGTGCTTTGTTTTTTATGGTATCTCACTCATTCCTCAATCAATAGTTTCTGAGCTTCAATTGTTGGTATCAAGACACTACTATCAAAATTCCACTCATCCACAGTAACACAACCACAAATAGACTGGCTGCAGTCTCTAGTGACAAAATAATTTTTCTTATAATCTGTTTAATAATCCACTAAAATAAAACCAAAGAAATATCATGACTATAAAGGCTGGTCACTAGTGACCAGCCTTTATAGTCATGATAATGTTTTGTTTTATCTTTGAGGATTGTCAAACAGGGCCCCGGTTGTTCAAAGTGTCGTTAGCTTAACGAGCTCGTTAAGGGTCATTTCGTTAACTATTTTAGCTGATTCAATATACAATATTCTGATATTTTTTGCTGAAAAAATGTGAGTAGCTTTTGCACTGCAAAAGCTACTCACATTTTTTCAGCAAAAAATTTCAGCATATTTGCGTATCACTCGATGTAAATTTTAACGAATCGTTAACTAACGACATCATTAGCTTTGAACAACTGGGCCCTGGATTATGAGAAAAATATTTAGTCACTGGAGACTGGAGCCAGTCTAAACCACAAAGTATTGGGAGCCAGATGCCAATACTTCTGTTATGGAAATTCGAAACTTGTCAAGATGTAAGAAAAACAGAGGTGGATCCAGGATAATTTCTGAGGGTTCAATTTGATCAAATTACCATACCAACTCTACATATTCAAAAATACAGGCATAAGCAAAACAGTGCAGACCTAGATCAGATGCAACAGAATGTAGTATTTGGTCTACACTGTTTGCAACTTTACACACATTCAATAGTAAAATGGACTTGTTGAAGAGAAGTATAAGGTAAAGAGTACACAATGTGAATAGTTAGGGAAAATACAGTATCCTAAATCTATCAGATTTATCCAAAGCTTCCCATGAAAATGAAATTTTGAATCCACCACTGCAAAAATCATCTCAAGGGCACTGTAACCTGACAGCCATTATGAAAACATGCCTATTCAAATACAATGTATATTGAAAATTTTACCACCAAAAAATGAAAATTTTCAGATAAAAATTCTGATATTTTTCATATTTCTGCTCAAAACATAGATTGTGGGTACTCAGTGAGGCAGTTCTAACAAGTACCCACAATCTATGTTTTTGAGCATAAATAAGAACAAGACCTGTTGCCAGACAGGATAGCTCGCCTGATATTGCACATTTTGTTTCTGGAAATTCTAAGTCCCTGACCTTGATTTTGACATGCCCTGGGATGTATGTGTAGGGGGGTGGGGTGAGGGGTGGGGGGGGGTGGGGGGGTGGGGGGTGATTGAACTGTACAAAATTTTCATCAAAACAAAGATAAATCAAATTGGTAAGGTTAGGAAATAATGAGGTCTTAAAAACTTAACTAAACAAAAAAACAACATTTTTTGAAATTCTAAATCTGTGACCTCAATCCCATGGTCACGGTCATGAGTACTGATGGTGCTCATAAAAACTTTGGACAAGTATATATCATGTGCCAAATATAAATTAAATCCATTGTTTGATTTATAAGTAATGAGGTTCTAAAAACTTTGACATGACTGTGACCTTGACCTTAACATGAACTAGCAGGGTGAGGATGTAACTGGGCAAAATTTTGGATCAATATGTATCATCATTACAAAGATGAATCAAATCGGTGATAAAGTTAGGAAATAATAAGGTCATAAAAACTTAAATAAAAACTTTAACATTTAAATTCTAAGCCTGTGACCTTGACCTCAAGGTCATGGTCTTGAGTGCTAATGGTGCTGATAAAAACTTTAGACAAGTATCTATCATGATACCAAATAGGAACTATAAATCCATCGTGTAGTTTAGAAGTAATGAGATCCTAAAAACTTTGACATAAAATTTTAACATGAAAATTCTAAGTTTGTGACCTTGACCTTGAAATGACCTAGGGTGGTAGGGATGGCACTGCATAAAATTTTGGACCAATATGTAACATCATACCAAAGATGAATCAAATCTGTGATAAGGTTAGGAAATAATAAGGTCTTAAAAACTTTAATAAAATCTTTAACATTTAAATTCTAAATCTGTGACCCTGACCTCAAGTTCATGGTCTTGAGTGCTGATGGTGCTGATAAAAACATTTGATCAATATCTATCATGATACCAAATAGGAACTAAATCCATTGTGCAGTTTAGAAGTAATAAGATCCTAAAAACTTTGACATAAAATTTTAACACGAAAATTCTAAGTTTGTGACCTTGACCTTGACATGACCTAAGGTGGCAGGGATGGCACTGCGCCAAATTTTGGACCAATATATATATCATCATACCAAAGATGAATCAAATCTGTGATAAGGTTAGTGAAATAATGAGGTCTTAAAATCTTTAATGAAAACTTTAACATTTGTGGACGCAGATGCCAACACTGCCACCAACGCCAACGCCGCCACCAACACCAAGGGTAGTACAATAGCTCTCTGTGAACATTGTTCAGGCTAATAAAAAAATAATGTATATCCCTGTAAACCCCAGTTTTACTGTATAAAAGTGGGTTTTAAGGGAGTCAAAATTATATAAGCATGTTTTCCTGATGGCTTTACTGTAATGGCTTTGTAGAATTGAGATGAAACATGTAAAGAGTTGCTATTAGCATCAGTTTGGCATCACAAGTCAATATATCAACATATTATATTATAACTATAAGGCCTTGTAAAAGCATTCAGCTTTGACCATTGGATCTCTGCCCCCACCCCACCCCCATCCCATGACCCCAAGTCAAGACTTAAAAGCAATATGGTGTTGCATGAGTCCAGCACAGCATAAGTTACCTTTTCCCATCCAAGGACTAGTCATTTCTTCACAAGGTCATATTATGATGTCCTTCAGAATTAAAGCAACAATATTTCTTACCTTTAGTGGAATCAAGCCCCTCTGTCAACTCCAAGAAAATTGGCCATGTTTTGGAAGACTGTTTACACACCTGTAAATATATAAATAACAAACCGCTAACTAACCAGCTTTTAATTTCCACACGTTTTTTCTCGTCAATTTATTTCTCCCCAAGGATTTGATTGGTGATTATTTCTGTATCTTAATGTACTCTGATAGCACAGATTTATGTTTGATATTACAATGATGAGATTTGCAGAGCAGCAACTGCAGAAGATTTCAAGATAGCAATTTGAAAAATTATGATTTTAGTCGGAATCTGATTTATGGATCAGTCCCACGTTTTTTCATCTTTCGCTAGCTGTAGGCTTGACGCATTTTAGTCAAGAAACCCCCAAAAGGGTAATTGGCAAACAGCGTAGACCCAGATCAGACACTATTAAATGCAGTGTCTGATCAGGGTCTACACAGTTTGCATTAAATACAGGAATTTCTATCAAACATAGTACATGTAATAATAAAAACTAACCAGACACTGCTGTTGGAAACAGACCGGTCCAAAGAGTTGTTGTAGAATGAAGATACCATATTTATCCTAAGTATTCAGACACCTTAACTTCTAATCATAATTGTCCTGAAACTTGAACAATTTCATTTGACCATCCGTTGATGTGTCTCAAAACTGCTGGATAAGTGGCAAACATTGTAGACCAGGGCCCATAACCCATAACTGTGAGGATCAAGATTTGCAAAGCACATTTTGATCCTTTTACATAGGTGATTTTCAAAGATGAAATTTAAAGGTACAGTTTAATATCATCTACCTAACTTACATAAAGATATATATTTTAAATGACTTAAAATATCTTATTTCATATCTTAAATTTTCAGACTTAAATTAAGGTAAATTGTAAACCTCCTCACAGGTAGTCAAATTTACACAACCCCATCTACACTGTTTACCATAGATACAGCAATATTTTAGACACATTGACAGGTAGAAAAATGGACTATTTGAAATTTTAGGACAAGTACAGTATAAGATAAGGTGTGTCCCAATACTTAGGGCAAATATGGTAATCAAATTTGAGGATAAGTACAGTAAGGACGTAAGGTGTCTGAATACTTAGGTGTCTGAGTACGCCACAACCTCTTTGTAACACTACTGTTGGGGTCCATTGCATAAACCATGTTAGTTAAAACAACCGTGTTATATCCAAACAAAAATGTATAGATATATATTGAAAAATGACCATTTATGGTCATTTTTCAATATAATCTATACATTTTTGGGATCCATCTTTGGACCGTGTTACGTGGGTCCTGCAAAAAGTTTTGTCACTGGGTTTTCGGACTACTTCAGTGCTACGTTTTATCAAACATATTTTTATTACAAACCTTCAAAGTATTCCCCCTTTACTGAAACACATTTTTGTAACCTTTTTACCCAGTCGCAAAAAGCAGATAAATAGTCTTCTGTTGGAGACACTGATAAACAGTGCTGCCAAGAGAACTTCTAGATGTATACTTATTTCCAGAAAGAATTTTCTTAAGCCTTGGAAATAAAAAGAAGTCACAAGGACTAAGGTCAGGTGAATCAGGTGGATGGTTTAAAACTTTCACCTTTACAGAAGCCAAAAAAAGACTTAACAACCTCACATGTCATGTAAAAGGTGGACTCCTGACCATCCTTTGCTTGGTCGTTTCTTATTGTAAAACTCTTTCACTTTCTTCAGTACAGAATTCTTCGAGAATCAGCCAGTGACTGTATGACCAGATGGACAAGGCACTTGAACAACTGGCCCACTTGAATTAAAAAAAACTGCGTACAACATTTTTTTCGAACTTATGGTTCTCTTGGCAATACATGGGCATTTTCGATCTTTTCGCTTCCATTGTTTATTATCAGCCCTTCTTTGTGGCTCAAACATGTGCACCCAGGTTTCATTACCTGTTAGTAAGTTAGAAATAGCCCGACTATTACAGCTTTTGTATATTTTCAAAAGTTCCCGGGCACATTTAAGGCATTGTGTCTTTTGCTCCTCAGTGAGCAAATGAGGTAGCGCAAACCTTTCTCAGGTCCAAACGCTTTTTCAGAATTGTTTGCTCACTGCCTTCTGATATGCCAGTATAACTAGCTATATCTCTGACAGACAATCGCACATCCTGTTTAACCACAATCTTTACAGCAGCGATGTTGGCCTTCCAGGACAGGTATCATCTTCAACAGAAAATTTTCCAGCTTTAAAAGCTTTAACCCACCTAAAAACTGTGCACATTGAAATGGTCTGAGATCCATATGTACCACACAATTCATTAAATATCTGTTTTGAATCTATATTAAGCCTAATGCGGCATTTAATATAGCTACGAATTCAGTCTTCTGGTCCATGTTCAAATGTTACCAGTAAATTGGTCAGTATATATGACTGCACCTATTTCAATTTGAAATAACTCGTTCACTTGGAAAGCAATTTGCACGAAATAAACAGGTATCGTTAGCTATTCAACACACCATTCAAGTGCAGTGAAGCATTTTAAAATATACCTGGAATAAAACTAAGGAAGCCTATTAGTGACAGAACTTTTTGCATGACCCCTGTGTTATAATGAACCGTGTGATAAAGAGGTTGTAGTGTATTTTACAGTATATGAGAAAATTATAAAAATATCACTCATTGGTTGTCTGATAATTTCAGGATACTCCTGGGAGAAAAATTTCTTCTAGGCACAGACACTAAAGGCTAGATAACTGTCTGTGCTGGGAGACAGATTTGTATGGCTTTACCTTTGTGCAATAATTGTAATATGGTATTTGACCTTATTACCACACTGTGTGCTCAGGATTTTCAAATTACTGGAAAAACTTGTAGTAAAATATCCACCAGATCAGGACTATAATGATTTCCTGAGATGATTATTTAAAGATACTTCTGTGATATTTTTTCTGATTTTCTTTATAAAAGCAAATACTATTGGTACACATTTGAATTGCAACTCAAATGAGTACCAATAACATATGCTTTTATAAAGAAGCAGATAAAAGTACAAGAGCTGTTTTTTGTGTTAAGGTTTTATGGCCCAGTCAACCCAATGGGGTCATGTCGAGTGCGGTCAATTTACCTAACCACACGTTTACTCGGTAAGCTTAGTCCTCTAAGTGGTTAACCAGTATTGTGCACATTCTTTGGCCAGAAACTGACAACTGCCCTTCTTGAATCAGCGGAAGGAAGAGAATGACCGTAGAAAATATTTCATGATTAAATCCACGAAAGAATGTTGCCGACTTCGGCGGGGGGTCGAACCTGTGACCTCCTGGTCTCCAGTCGGACTAGCATCCAACTGAGCCACCGAGGCCAGCTACAGGAGCTGTACTTTGAATACTACGAAATTGTTAGACTGGGCGCTTATATGGGTATGTGTGGTAATTAGGTAGAATACCATATGTCACATATAAGATTATACAGTTGACTCTCGTTATCTGGACTTCCCTTATTTCAAATAACTGCATATCTCGACCTGAAAATCTGGTCCTTTTTTAAACATAGAAATTTAACAACGGGTAACAAAATCTTGTGGAAAAGAGGAGAAAATTGCTCCTCAGGAGCAATTTCTCCTCTTTTCCTTAATATTTTCAATATATCTCTAACTTCAGGACGTCAAATTACATATTCATTTGTGAAATGTGGTTTTCGAATAATTTTTCCTAAATTCTGCAAATCTGATATGTCAAGGTACAGATATCTTGAAATATTTCAGAGAGTCCCTTGGACTTCGAGATAACGAGAGTCGACTGTATGTAAAATGTATACAAATAAATGGGTTTAAACCAGTCTGAGGTCACCAAGGTAAAAAAAACACAACACCCAGTTGAATATTTCTTTTTTATTTCTCTATGAAATTATATTTCTCCAAGAAGAAATATACATTTCAGGTACTGTATACATTAGAATCACCTATATGTATCAGGCCTAGTGAATACCCAAAGCATAATGGTTTCATACAGAAATAAGAAAAAACATCAATACCTTTATGACTGGAAAAAGATATGATTTGTCATTGTCATTGGCAGCTGGGTGCTAATCCTAGCTGTAACCATCTGACAACATTTTGATTTTTTTTTTTCAGAGAAAAAAAGGTTTGATATTTCATGTGAATCGTCTGCCCAGCAGACAATTCACATGAAATACCAAGTCTTATTTTTCTCATAAAAATGATAAAAAAAAAAAAAAAATAGTAGAATATAGTCTGCTACAATTTTGCTTACCACTTTGATGCTTACCCACTCTGGGTAATTTGTTTGTGTTGAGGTTTTAAGGCCCAGTCAACCCAATGGGGTCATGTCGAGCGTGGTCAGTTTACCTAACCACACGTTTACTTGGCAGGCTTAGTCCTCTAAGTGGTTAACCAATATTGAGCACATTCTTTCGCCAGAAACTGACAAGTGCCCTTCTTGAATCAGCGAAAGGAAGAGAATGACCGTAGAAAATATTTCATGATCAATCTCCATGAAAGAATGTTGCTGACCTCAGCGGGGGTTGAACCCGCGAATTCCTGGTCTCCAGTCGGACGGCGCATCCAACTGAGACACCGATCGAGGCCGGCCCCACTCTGGGTAAAGTTTTCAGCAGATGAACATTGAAATATTGTTCTCAGAAAACAGGTTTTGACATGTCATGCAAATTGTCTCCAGAGGAGACAATTTGCATGAAATGTCAAATCCTGTTTTTTGGGAAAATAAGACAAGATATCATCAAATTCATCATCTGCTGAATAAGCCCAGTGAGTGATATAGGTTAAGGAATATGCAATAAGCAAATGACATGAAACAGCTGGGCTGTCAATCAGCTTGCATACATGTGCAGTAAAATTATAAAGTTCTCAGAGGTTGTTCAACTCTTAAAGCACCATTTAAAATTATAGCAGACATTCTATATTGTTATTATGAGAAAATAAGGCTTTAGATTTCATGTCTATCATCAGCATAGCAGATAATTAACATAAAATGACAATACCTTATTTCCTTGGAAAACTCAAAACAGCTGTTTTTTTCTTATTTTCACATTAAAACAGAATATGTTATTTCATGTAAACTGTGCTCTCAGTGGAGACCATCCCATGAAATGTTACACCCACTTTCAGAGAAAGAATCAGGGGAAAAAAATACAATGCTGACTGCTAGTATTCAAATTCAGCATGTAAAGGGATTTTACATTTCATTTCGGCTTAATTTGTTTTGCAAATCTCCAGCCCATCACGAAAACACGCCTATATAATTTTGACCCCCTTGAACCCCACTTTTATATAGTAAAACTGGGGTTTACAGGGGTATACATTATTTTTCTTATTTCTGCTCAAAAACATAGATTGTGGGTACTCGTTAGAACAATCTATGTTTTTGAGCAGAAATAAGAGTACCCACAATCTATGTTTTGAGCAGAAATATGAAAAATATCAGAATTTTTTATCTGAAAAAATTGCCATTTTTTGGTGGTAAAATTTTCAATGTATTTGAATAGGCGTGTTTTCGTAATGTAATGCATAACATGCCGGGTAAAAATTTAATCAGGTAGCATTTTAGAATATTTTTCTTATTTCCCAGAAAATAGGGTTTGACATTTCAAGCAAAATTGTCCCCTTAGGAAATGTCAAACTTCTATTTTCTTGGAAAATTTAGAAAATACCATCAATGTTTGATCCCCAGATTTTGCCCTGAATGTATTAAACATAAAAAATAAACTTTCTTTCCCATTTAGAAGTTTATCGGTTTTGCAGATGCCAAGTGATTTGAAGCGCAATTTGTTTTCTCAGTTTTAAAAACCAAAGTTTCTGCAAATTCAGTTGTACTGTGGTAGAGTCTACTAGCACAACAATTAACCCTTGTCCTGCTGAATAAATTAAGATGTCACACCCACTTCTAATTTTCAGCCAATCAGATTACTTGATCGGGATTGTTGCTATAAATTTACATACTTAATGGCAAACAGTGCAGATCCAGATCAGTTGGCTTCTTCAGAAGCCAACTGATCTGGATCTACACTGTTTGCAAAAAAGGACATATCCGGGTTCAGCAGGACAAGGGTTAACCTTTACCCCTCTCTGGGTAAATTCAGCAGACAACAAATTGACAATATTTTCCTTATTTTTCCCAGAAAATATGCTTTGACATTTCATGCAAACTGTCTCCTCCTTAGGAGACAGTTTGCATGAAATGTCAAAGCTATTTTCTGGAAAAAAAATAAAGAAAAAGATATTTAAAAATGTAGTTTGCTGAAATGTCTACCCAGCATATTGAGTGTTAAATTTGCATTCTAAATATTTTCTAAAAAAAAATCTGATTTTTTTCCTAGAAAATCGTATTTCGTGTGAATTGAATCATGAGATGATTCAGATGAAATACTGAGCCCTATTTTATGGGAAAAAAAAAAAAGAAAACATCCAGAAAAATGTCATTCATTTATCAACTGCTAAATTTGCCATCTGCATGCAATTACTAAAAGTTCAAGAATTATTATTTTGTAAAGGAATTATAGCAGTGAACAAAATAAGGCACATTTTTCAATACAAGAGGACCATGATGGTCCTATATTGCTCAGATTAACATAGAGGTGCCATTTCTTAATTATAAAACATTTTTAAGTCAAACACAATGATACGAGGCAAAATCAATGGACCATGAAATATAGGTCACTGAGCCACATGTAGTTTACAAGGGTAATCGCTGAGTAATGATTATTTAGTACCTTTTACAAGGTTAATCTCTGAGTAATGATTATTTGGTACCTTATTATAAGTTTATTCTCATATGCTACTGACGTGGCCTGAGATGTACATTTAATTAAATGAAGTTCTGTTCTAACACTGATCTATCATCCCAAGTACAGTTTTTCTCAAGTAAATAGTCATCAAGATATGAAGCAAAATCCCTGGATCAAAAAATATAGGTCACTGACCTACATATACTTGAGAGGTCAATCTGATGTGTCACATTGCTCCATTATACCAACTATGATGTTAATCAATTAAATAATCTAGAAGATATTAAGCAAAATTACTAGACCATGAAATATATGCTGATTTATATTTACTTTGAGGTCAAAGTTTGGGTCACACTGTGTCATTATCTGTAAATATGACACACAGGTATCAAACAGTTGGAGATATAAGACAAAACCACTGGGCTATGAAATATAGGTCAAAAAGACCTACATTTATTTTGAGGTAAAATGCTATGTCATACTGACCCATAATCCCAAACTATGGTAGTCATACATCAAGTTGTCCTCAAGATGTAACATAAGGGAACATTACTACTGAGTTAAATTGAAATCAGTCCTATGGTTTCTGACAAGAAGAGTTTTAAATTTTTCTATATAGATATATAGTGAAAATAAGCCTCGCTCCCCCAGTGGACATGTTTTTTGACGAATCATGATGGCTTGAACAATTTTGGTAGGGTATCACCAAAGGAACATTTCTTCCAAATTATACTGAAATTGGTACAGTGATTTCTGACAAGAAGATTTTTTATTTTTTTTTTCTTTTGGTTGCCGTGGCAACCAGAATTCTGTATGGAATCCTGTATGGATCCTGTATGGATTATTGGATTTTCAGTCAGTATCACCCAAGGATCAATCCTGTAAAATTTGGGTTAAACTGGCTCAGTGGTTTAGGAGCAGATTCTGTTTAAAGAAATTGTGGAGGGACAAAGGGGACAATGGGGACAATGATGACGGATGATGAGTGATCACAATAGCTCACTTTGAACCTTTGGCTCAGGTGAGCTAAAAAAATACCAGTGCTGATATTTTTATTGTTTCTCCACAAAAACATATTTTGTGGGTACTCATCAGAAATGCCTTGCTGAATTGTTTCTGATATCAATGCCCATTTTCTGGAAAAGTTAAGAAATTATCATTGGTTTGTCTTAGCTGATTTTACCCTGAGAGTGGAGAATCACTATTAAAATATTTGAAACAAATGTTGGCATAATTCATTTTGCTAGTGATGTGACATTCTTAATGTACTGCTGAATTTTTTTTTATTACAATTGTTTTAACATATGCTATGGAAATTTGGGAATTGAGTGGGGATTTCATAGCTTTAAAGCATATGAAATCCCACTCCAATTTTCTACGAAACCACCATTTGAAATCAGTCCCCTTGGAGAAGGGAGGTAAATACTTGCAAGTAAGAGAAACCTCCTTTGGAAGTTTATTCATTCACCTTGAATATTAAAACCTGTTGAACCTTGATCTTCAGTATTTTACTTTTTCAAATCAATTGTCACATTTCTTTTGAAAAGTATTCCGTAATCAATATACCCAGCTATTGAGCAGAATATCAAAGATAAGCATCTAATAAGCTTGACATTTGCATTGAACAATTATAAGCTGAATTTAAAAATCAGCAGACGACAATTAAACGCTTAGCATGCTGGAGAGAATTTTCAACAGACAACATTTTTTTAATATTTTCCTTAATTTCCCCAGAAAATTTGCTTTGGCATTTCATGCACATTGTCTCCAGTGGAGACAATTTGCATGAAATATCATATTTTATTTTCTGGAAAAACAAAGAGAAATAATATTTCAAAATGTCATCTGCTGCTATTTTTGCCCAATATGCTTAGGTCCATGTACATATTTTCAAAATGGATTGTACTGGTAACTAGTGAATTATTTCACCATATATAAACCATTTTTATAGACTGCTTCCTACATCTTTCCCAACTCTGGCCTTAACCCATTGTAGACGGGAGACCCGTAAAAGGGTACTTGGCAAACAGTGCAGACCCAGATCAGATGCCGCAGAATGCGGCGTCTGATCAGGGTCTCCACTGTTTGCAAATAGTTTAGCCATTTTTCTTTAAGAATATGTAAATCTCATAGCTGGGTGTACCTAAAATTGAAATTGGACTCTTCCAGTACATAGTGTGGGAGAGTCTATTCCATATACAATGGGTTAATACTAGTCCTGCTGAACCCAGTAACATGTATGTCCTGCTTTAGCAAACACTGTAGATCCAGATCAGTTGGCTTCTGAAGAAGCCAACTGATCTGGATCTACACTGTTTGCCATTCAGTATTTGAATTTGTATCAACAACCTGGATCAAGTAATCTGATTGACTGAAAATTAGAAGTGGGTGTGGCATCTGAATGTATTCAGCATGACAAGGGTTAAATTAGACATACATGTATATAAGACCAATTGCAATTTAATGAATAGTATAGATGACACTGAAGGTGCTAAGGAATGGACTGAAAATGAGCCCCATCAAGCCATAAATTGCCCTCAGATCATGTACAGCCAGAGAACACCCAGATCAGGCTGCATGAATGCACAGTCTGATCAGGGCCTTCACAGTCCTCTAACAGAATCATTGGATACTACAGAATGTATGAATTGGGAGCAAAGGTCTGGATGATCCTTTAACCCTTGTCATGCTGAATAAATTAAGATGCCACACCTTCGTACTTCTAATTGTCAATCAATCATATCATATATAATCGGATTTTTGATTAACGTGCAGGTACATGGGCAACATCCACATCAGTGGGCCCCCTTCCAGATAGCTGGCTTGCTGCACGCATGGCAGATCTCACACCAGATCTCAAGGTACGTCTATCATGAGGGTTGATAGCCGAGAGCTTCCACGCTCTGCAATCCCTTTCTGTCAGCTGCTTCCATGTCATTTTGGGCCTCCCAGGCCCACGCTTTCCATCAACCTGTATGTCAAAGGCTGTCTTGATTGCACCACTGGAGCGTTCCACATGTCCATACCATCGAAGTCTTCTCTCCTTCAGAATGAGGTCCAGATCCTCAATGCCAAGCCGCACAAGTAGATCATTGGACCTGGTGGTGACAATGTCTTGCAGCCTGACATTGCAGATCTGTCTGATCATTGCCCTGTCATTTCGCTGCAGACACTGGAGGTTCGGCTTTGTCAATGGCCAAGTCTCGCTGGCATGGAGCATTGCGCTCCGCACACAAGAGCTGTACACATGGCCACGTGTTTTGAAAGAGAGGTGGCGTGAAGAGAGGACTGGTAGCAGATCCTTGAACTTCTTCCAGGCGGTTTTCACACGTGTTGTGGTTGAAAGTTCACAGCCACCTGCTGCTGAGAGCATGTCTCCTAGGTAGCAAAAGGAAGCTACCACCTCAAGCTTGTCAGGTCCGATCTGGACTTCCTTCTGTTGTCTGCCATCCAAGGGGCATGCAGTTCCTTGGCACCGTGTACATCTATAGTCAGGGTCCTTTTTCAAGTGCTTGAGCCTACTGCATTTCTTGTGCACCCAGTGCTTGCAGCCATTGCAGAAGATGCTGTTGCTGCCCACTCCAGTGCGACAGACAGCGCATGGAAACTCGCCTGAACTCTGCAGGAGGTCCAGTCCCGTACCGCAGATCATGATCTTTGTCTTTCCTGCATTTACTCTCAGTCCTTTCTTCTCCATTGCTTCTTTCCAAGTCAAGAGCCTCCTGACACATTCCTCAAGTGATTCAGCGATGATAACAAGGTCATCGGCATAGAGGTCCTCCCAGGGGACCCCAGAGCGGAACTCTCGTGATAAGGCTTCAAGCACAATGTTGAAGAGCAGTGGGCTGAGTACTGATCCTTGGTGAACACCAACCTTCACTTCAAACTCTTCACTGTACCCCTCACCAACATGGACACGGCTCCGTGCATTTGCATACATCCCCTGCACCAGTCGCACAATCCACTCCTCCACACCAAGTTTTCTCAGCGCCCACCAGATGACCTTCCGAGGCACTCGATCAAACGCCTTCTCCAGGTCTACAAAAGCCATGTAGAGTCTCTTATTGGCAGCTAGATACTTCTCTTGCAGCTGCCTGACAACAAAGATTGCATCTGTAGTGCCTCTGCCTGGGACGAAGCCAAACTGGGAATCGTCGATTGACACCAACTGTCTGATGAGGCTGTCCACAATCCTCTCCAGGATTTTCATAACCTGCTCTGTCAGCTTGAGACTGCGGTAGTTACCCCTTTCCAATGCGTCCCCTTTTCCCTTGTAGAAGCAGATAATGAAACTCTGCTCCCAGTCAGAGGGTACCTTGCCATCACGAATGATTGCAACTGCGAGGTCACGGATCATGGAGGCGCCCATGTCACCGGCCGCTCTTATCATCTCCACCACTATGCCTGATGGGCCCGGTGCTTTGCCTGCCTTCATCTGCAAGATAGCCTTCTTAACCATATCAATGGTGATTGGGATGGGCGGGCCTTCCACTGGTGATTGCTGTGACAGGTGGTCTGGGTCCCAGTCAAACTCAACATTGAGAAGCCTTTGGTAGTGCTCCAGCCAGGCCTTCTGCTTTGAGTCAGAATACTTGAACCAGGTTTTAAAACAAATTCACATTCTGAATGACAAACAGTGCAGATCCAGATCAGTTGGCTTCTTCAGAAGCCATCTGATCTGGATCTACACTGTTTGCAAAGGCAGGGTATATCTGGGTTCAGCAGGACAAGGGTTAATTAAGCATGTGCATTTGAATCTGCACATTTTACCCATGTTTGAAAGCTTTTTTTCATTTGATGCGGCCCCAAAAATTATAAAATTCTGGCCCAGCTGTTCAAAGCTAACGACATCGTTAGTTAATGATTTGTTAAAATTTACATCGAGTTATACCCAAATATGCTGAAATTTTTTGCTAAAAAAATGTGAGTAGCTTTTGCAGTACTCACATTTTCAGCAAAAAATATCAGAAGATTGTGTATTGAATCCGCTAAAACAGTTAATGAAATGACCCTTAACGAGCTCATTAAGCTAACGATGCTTTGAACAACTGGGCCCTGTTGACTGTTTTGTGTTCTTATACTCTTTCACAACAATTTTTTTCATATCATGCAAACACTGTCTATGCCCTGAGTGCATCCAATACCTATATTCAGATATCTTGAAAGCAATAGAGCTCTATTTTATGGCCAATTCTGATAACTGATAAATTAAATGCCAATCAAATTGTAGAACACTACTAAGCTCAAATTATGTTGTCTATAGTTTCAATTACTGCCTAATTCTTCAGTGCAGCTTCAGTGAGCTACTTCATTATTTCACACCTCTTTCATTACGAAAACACGCCTATTCAAAAACACTGAAAATTTTACCACCAAAAAATGGCAATTTTTCAGATAAAAATTCTGATATTTTTCATATTTCTGCTCAAAACATAGATTGTTGGTACTCGTTAGAACCGCCTCATTGAGGCAGTTCTAATGAGTACAACAATCTATGTTTTTGAGCAGAAATAACAAAAATAATGTATACCCCTGTAAACCCCAGTTTTGCTATATAAAAGTGGGGTTTAAAGGGGTCAAAATTATATAGATATGTTTTCGTGATGGAAGCCTATTCATAAAGATTCTGTCTGAGCCTGCAAACAGTTCTGAGCTGCAGTTGCTGTTATAAGCTGTGTCTTAAGCCTCTAAGTGATAATCACAACTGCAGCAGATGACATCATGACTTTTTTTTTTATTTATTTATTTTTTTTTTAATTTTAATTTTTTAGAGAAAATAAGGCTTGATATTTCATGTAATTCACATGAAATGCCAAGTCTTATATTCTCTGAAAAATAATAAAAATAGATAATGTCATCTCATTATTCTGCTTAGTATTTAAACCCATTTTAGTCTCTAAACTCACAAAAGGGTAACTGGCAAACAGTGCAGACTCAGATCAGATACTGCAGAATGTGGCATCTGAGCAGGGTCTGCACTGTTTGCATTAAATACAAGAATTATATATGCTATTCATGAAGCACTTAGATAACAGTTCATCTGTGCACAAGGACTCTACAATTAGGTTTTTAACTTAAATTCTGACAATGAGAACTAAGGTGAATGTCCTAAAATATCGAACACTTTATTGCCTACATTTTTGGCCTGGTTTGCTTTTTATACAGTTGTTTCTTAACGCTTAGCACTCTGGGTAAATTTTCAGCAGAAGACAGTTTGAAATATTTTTTTTTTATTTTTCCCAGAAAACAGATTTTGATATTTCATGCAAATTGTCTCCACTGGAAAAATATCACCAATTTGTCATCTGCTGAATTAGCCATGAGAGTGGTAAAGGTTAAAATACTTAGTGGAATGGCAAACAGTGTAGATCCTGATCAGACTGCTTCTTCAAGGCCTACTTTCTGAAAAAAATATGAGCAATTTATGGTCTGCTGACCTTGCCAAAAGTATGTTTAAGTGTTAAAAGAGCGTATAGTGTGTGATTGAAAGGCTTGGCAGGAATAGGTGCACGCAACAGAAAATCATTCCAAATCAACAGCGGACAATTTTTTGTATTTAATATTCAATAAATGGATGTATTTTAATGTTTGTCTGAAAGTTTTACCAATATCAACACATTACTTATTCAATGAGTTCATTATGTCAGACAAATGTAAATTCCATTTTTCTCCTTTCACATCATATATCCCAAAATAACCATAGAACTGTTAATGGAATACAAAAAAAAAATGTATTTTAGCATAATGTCACAGACATTCTCACATTATGCATTAATGTAACAACTACCCAATCCCCACAAACCACCCCCACCTTCGGGGAATAGCTGGGACAATGACTTTTCATCCATCACAGCTCTGCTAAACATCCTACATGCAGAAACCTCATTGAAGTTGTCCCAACTCTTTTGAAAAGTAAATTCTATAAATTCTAAGGGGTCTATTTTGCATACTGTCACAGGCCCAACATTTACTTGGCACTGTGGGAGAACTCATAACATCACTACCTTGCATATTAGCCTGGCCATCCCCCACCTATCCCAGTAGATTGGAGGTGGTGATACAAATGTCTGGTGCATTACATGTACCATATTCGACCTTTTTACCGCACATATCCTCATAAGCCTACAGTCAAGCAATTTCGTAGTCTTCAAATTACAGCTTGTGTACTTTTATAAGCTTCTTTATAAAAGCATATGTTGTTGGTACTCATTTGAATTGCCTCAACTTGTTGAGGCAATTCAAATGAGTACCAACAACAAATGCTTTTATAAAGAAAATCAGAAAAACTATCACATAAATATTATTTAATAATCATCTCACGAAGTCATCTTCTTTTCTTTCTTTTATAGTCCTTATCAGGTGAATATTTTACTACAAGTTCCCAGCAAGCACACAATGTTAAAACAACATCGATTCAACATTGATTCAATGTCAAAACATTGAAGCAACGTTGAATCTATGTAGTTTCAATGTTGTGTGCTTGCTGGGTTTTTATTCCAGGAATTTTGAAAATGGCACAGTGTAGTTATTAGTTCAAATATGGTATATACCATTTTTCTCAGTTGTAACTTGAAGCTTCCACATACATCACGAAAATATTCCTATATAAGTTTGACCCCCAGAAACCCCACTTTTATATTGTAAAACTGGGGTTTACAGTGTATACATTATTTTTCTTATTTTGCTAAAAGCATAGATTGTGGGTACTCATTAGAACTGCATTGCCAAGATGGCTCTACTCACAATATGTTTTTAGCAGAAATACGAAGAACATAAGAATTTTTTTATCTGAAAATTTTCATTTTTTGGTGGTAAAATTCCAGTATATTTGAATAGGCGTGTTTTCGTAATGAACCAAATGGCTTTGGATCATGATGTCCCTGGGTTTGAATCTCACTTGTAGTGAGGACTTCATCTCTTTAGAACCTTTCATTTTCATTATGATAACATGCCTATTCAAATATACTGAAAATTTTACCACCAAAAAATGAAAATTTTCAGATAAAAAATTCTGATATTTTTCATATTTCTGCTTAAAACATAGATTGTGGGTACTCGTTAGAACAGCTTCCATGAGGCAGTTCTAATGAGTACCCACAAGCTATGTTTCTTAGCAAAATAAGAAAAATAATGTATACTGTAAACTCCAGTTTTACTATATATAAGTGGGGTTTAAGGGGGTCAAAACTATATTGGCGTGTTTTCTCGATGTCATCCACTCTTTTTCCTCTCAGTATAACTGCAAAACACTAACACTGTTAAATGAGACATACATTAAATGAAAATCATCTTTTGAATTTCATTATCGCCAACTCTTACCTTTAATCCGTTAATGCAGTTACAATGTTTGCAGAAGAATTCCAGTCTCAGACATCTACCCTTCTTAAAAAGCACAAAGCTAATTTCGAAATATACATGCTCATTTCATAAATCCAGACCTATTTTTTTTTATGTTTGTTTACAAACACACAAAAAAATAATAATAAAAACAGATAACGTACTGCAAACTACCTTTTGTTAAGAAATAACCTACTTACAAAATATCCTATCTGACCTCACAGAAAGGTAAATTTCCTTTGCTTACAGCAGCAACAATGCCTAACTGTATAACCCTCTCACAGAGAAAAACCATAATTCACACAAACACATGCTGACTACTAACACTTAGCATGCTGTGTAAAAATTTCAGCAGACGACAGTTTGAAATATTTTTCTCATTTTTGCCCGCAAACAGGATTTGACATTTCATGTAAATTGTCTCCTTAAAAGACAACTTGCATGAATTGTCAAATCCTGTTTTCTGGGAGAAACAAACAAAAACATCAATCTGTAGTCTGCTGTATTTGCCCATAGCATGCTGTGCTAACAGTAAGCCGTAAGCCAGCCAAAATACAGATACTGTGTCAGATCTCCAGATAAACCATTAATAAGGTGACAAACCATAAGTATAATCCATAATTTCTCAAAAAAAAAAATATATCTTTGATCTTGTTAGTATGCATTGAGCCAGATTTGAACGAAATCCTGAAGCATAATTTTGCAAGGAAAAAATACGGAAAAAGATAAGTACCCAAGTGCTCTGCTGATCTGAAGTCTTGCCTTACTATTATTATATTTCATGTCACAACTAGTCTTTTATTGTTGAAAAACAACCAGGCATGACAAGTAAACAAACTTTATAAAATGCATGTGGAGATTGAAAATCCACCCGGAGATCTAATATAAACCTTTACCACTCAGCAGACAACAATTTTGTAACATTTTTCTTCTTTTTTCCTTTTTTTTTTTCAGAAAACAAGGTTTGACATTTCATGCAAATTGTCTAATTTGCATGAAATATCAAACCTAACTTTCAGGAAAAAATAAGAAAAATATTTTAAAAATGTCATCTGCTGAAAAATATACCCAGAATGTTAACCTAAAATTCCTGCTGTTTGACAGATTGCTTAACTATACCAAATGAATTTCTTATAAGCATCAGACATTTTACCAGCATTCACCTGTACTTTCAATATCCCATTATAAAAGTACTAACGCACTATTAACCTTAACTACCTTCTGGGCAAATTCAGCAGAGGACATTTTCTTAATGTCCCAATAAATAGACTTTGACATTTCATGCAAATTGTCTCCAGTGGAGACAATTTGCATGAACTGTCAAAGTCTATTTTCTGGGAAAATAAGAAAATATTTCACAATGATGTCTGCTGAAATATTTATCAAGCAGGCTAAGAGGATTAATCAAACTGTATGTAGATTAAATGACTAAGAAATGACTATCTGTTAATCTGTGGCTTACTTTTTTAGTACTATTACTTCTGAAGTTATATTTTTTTTTTTTTTTTTTTGTTGATCTTTCTCTTCTTTTTGTCTTTCTAATGCTTAGCACTTTGGTTAAAAATTCAGCATATTTTCTGGGAAAAAGAAGAACAAGAGGCCCATGGGTGACAACTGGCTCACCTGATAAAAACAGCTATGGCATATCTGCAAATGCCATGCAACTTCTTTCAGTATTGCCACAGCAACTAGGACACAAGTTTGACCATACCAAAAAAAGTCAAAGGTCATCCTAGTATCATCATTTCAACAGACTTAGACTTTGTGTCCCTGATGCTGTACACCAAGATTCAGCTTCAGAGTTTTCTTAGTTCTGAAAAAGATAATTTTTAGTGTTTTTACCTGATATATACAGGCATGGCAGTAATCTTGTTCAAATGTGCAGAAATATTTGAACAAATTGTCAACATCCTTTCGACAGAAAGCCCCATGTGAATGTTCTAGCTGTTTAAGAGAAGAACCATTTAAAGATTTCACAATTTTATACATGTATATAGCCCAAGGGCAAGGGCAGATAACCTCCAAAATTTAGACCGTGACTAAACAGCTTTACTACTTTGATCAAACATTGTAAGTTTCAGCCATTAGTCTTTATTATCCACTGAGAAAATGATTTTTCAACATTTTCCCCATACAAGTATATGGGGGCGCAAATTTGACTTTGCTGAAAAAAAGGTCAAAGGTCACTTATGACCACCATTTGAACAAAACTGGCATGCCTTGAACCCCTGATGCTTTATACTAAGATTCAGACTCAAAGCGTTCTTGATTCTGGAGAAGATATTTAAGTGTTTTTACCATACATGGGCATGGCAGTCATCTTGTACAATGGGGCAGAATCATTTGAACAAATCATTAGCACCCTTTCTACAGAAGGCCCTATGTGAAATCTGGTGAAAATTGCTTGTATGGTTTCAGAGAAGACATTTAAAAATTACACAATTTTATACATGTATATAGCCCAGGGGCAAAAGCAGATAACCCCCAGGGGACAAAAGTTTGATTGTAACTAAAAAGTTGTAATAATTTAATCGTACGTTGTAAATTTCAGCCATTGTTCTGAAATACATTTTGAGAAAAAGACATTTCAACATTTTCCTCATACAATTGCATGGGGGCGCAAATATGACCTTGCTGTAAAAAGGTCAAAGGTCAACCTTCCACTATCATTTGAACAAACTTAGTAGACCTTGAGTCCCCAATGCTATATATCAAGATTCAGCCGCAAAGCTTTCTCAGTTCTGGAAAAGAAGATTTTTAAGTCTTTTCACCATATACAGACATGGCACCCATCTTTTCAATGGCGCAGAACCATTCGATAGAAAGCTCCATGTGAAATCTGGTGAAAATTGCTCAAGTGGTTTCAGACAAGAATACATTTAAAAACAAGATGGTGGCTGTGATGGCCACCTTGGATTTCCAATCGGCATAATCTTTACTATTTTCCATCTAGAGGTCATCCTCTTTATTATTATGTAAGTTTCAACTCAAATCACTCAGTGGTTTCGGAGGATTAGTCAAAAATTGGTTTTCAAGATGGCAGCTGAGGCGGCCATCTTGGATTTCTGATTGGCAAAATTTCATACACTTTTGACCTACAAGTCATTCTGTTGCTACAATGTAAGTTTCAACTCAAATCGCCAAATGGTTCAGGAGCAGATGTAAAAAATCGAATTTCAAGATGGCTGCAGTGGTGGCCAGTTTGGATTTCCAATCAACACGATTTTAGCTATTTTATATCTATTGCTTGGCCTGTTGCTCCATCACAAGTTTTGACTTACTTCACACACAGTGGCCAATCACGTGATTTTGTTTGATTTGGTACACACGGATAACAAACTAGTGATCGGACATCACGGGTAAGACAATTAACTATAACTTGCGTAACAGTATGACAATTTTCACACAATAAAGTGCAGACTCCCTCTCAAGTTATGCAACAAACAAGTATTGAAGTGATTTTCATTGACAACATGCAGTTTTTTGTACTGCCTCGAGCAAAGCCAAGAAAAAGAACTTTTCTCTGTGACTGGGTTCACACTCTGCAACATAAAAGTAATAAAATGCATACTCTAGTATTTTTAGATTGTCATAAGTGATTAAATTTGATCCCCAAATCTTTTTCATATATGTATATGGTAATTTAGTTAAATATATCTTGTTCTGAAGCAGGAAACACAAAACCTTTGAAGATTTTAGCAGATAGGGCACACACTAAAAAGGCAAGATATGGTAATTTCGTTCTACTTTTTTTCTGGATTTAGAATAAAACTTGACACAGCTATCGTTCAACTAAATGAAGTGATAAATAGAGCAAAATGAAGCTTAACACAGACAATTATTCGAAAGGTGTGTGGAGGATGGCATTTTGGAACTGACAGAATCACCTCCTGATCATTGCTAGGCTAACTAGTTGACTGCAATCAGCCTGTCAGCCTATTGGCTAGATCATATCGCTATCAATCTGTATGTGAAAACAATCTTGATCATAGACATGATTGGTCAGGGCCATGTGATCTAATGGCTGTGATAAAGCCTCTCGCAAAGTAATATGAAGAGCAACGACAGGAACTGACACAATCAGATCCCAAATCCTTTATATATATATTTGAAAAATTAAAAGAAAGATCCTAGGAGTGCCATAATCATACGATCCAGCACACCAATGACACCAAGAGGAAGAGAAAAACTCCTATGGCATGAGTACAATAACAAAGGCTTAACAAGCAGAACAAAGCTCACTCTCTTTCAAATGGGGTGATTAGACTGCTGTGAAACTTGATCATCAGTGACTATCGATATAACGAGAATGAGTCCATGATACTTCCTATCTATAGTTTGTTATCAAATTTTAAAAATATGGCTTTCTTATTTGTAACACACTTTGGTTAATTAAGATGCAAATGTTGTCTGAATGAAACTATAAACTCAAAATATGAGTGTGCTAAATACAGCTACTTTTACAGAAAGGATGCTTAAAATAGGTTTAACTATGAAATTAAGAAATCCTTGCTCTCTTAGTATGATGGCCAAGAAACTGCATATTAAAGTGGGGTGTCAATCTTAACTGAAAGTTGATTGTTTAGTTGTAAAGACTACTCTTTCGAATCCACATTGTGGCAATTGAAGACAATGTTTTACTGAAACCATCTTATGGCAACTATTGTACATCTAACTTAAAATAATTTTATGATAAGGTTGCGTGGCCTGGTAGTTAAGAGCGCTGACTCCAAAACACTTGACCTCTTACTGAAGTGGTTTGAGCCTCGCTCCCTTTAGTTACGTCATTAAACTAACATGATGCCATTTTTGACATCAATACATCTCATCATTATGTTCTTGACAGATAATTCATTGAAAATAAACCATCATGTTAACAAGTCTTAAAATATCCTCTATATCTATTTGCTCATGCTCTGAAGTAGAAATAATTCACTGTTAATGTGTGTGTGTGCACCCCATTCTTGTGTGATCCCATTCATTTCCTTTTAAACCACTTCTATTCACATAATTCTCATTTTAAACACAACTCTTGGTAATGTAAAGATTTTTTATTACAATTTAAAGCTTTTGAAATCCAAGAGAACAAGTAAGATACAGATATTATCAAAAGACGATCCTTTTTAATATACGCTTGATTCTTTTTGTGAACTTATTCCCGGAGAAAAAACATTTGCTCATCAATAGCATTAAAAGCACTCATTTTACAGGCAAAAGCATAGCATATATGTATTTTGTAAAGTTTTGCAGAGTATCTGCTTTAAATTTCATTCGATTCTGTCGAGTATTAAAGGAAATACCAACAAAAATGTTACCTGATTTGAGCAAGTTTTGGTCGGAATTCCCATGAACCCTATCATCCGAAGTCATGTGATTGTCCACCATGTCACAGAGTGGTTTGTGAGGAGGTTTCAAAAATAGGCGGCCACCTTGGATTTCCGAGCGGCACAATTTTAGCTATTTTGGATCTATAGGTAATCCTGTTGCTACAGTGTAAGTTTCAACTGAAATTGCCCAAGAGTTTGGGAGAAGTCAAAAACTGGTTTCCAAGATGGTGGCCTTTTTGGAAGTCAAAAACTGGTTTCCAAGATGGTGGCCTTTTTGGATTTCCAATCAGCAGGATTTTAGCTATTTTTCATCTACACGTGAAACTGTTGCTATATTGCTACATGTCAAACTTATTTCACCTTGTGGTTTGCAAGAAGATGTCCAATACAGATTTTCAAGATGGCAGCAGTGGTAGCCCTCTTGGATTTCCGAATGACATCAACATGATTTTAGCTCAATTCAATCCAGATGTCGTTTTGTAGCTACAGCTTAGTAAGTTTTGGCTCAAATTGACCTAAGCTTTGGGAAGAGATGTCTTAAATTGATTTTCAAGATAGAGTCTGTGGCGGCCATCTTGGTTTTTTGATCGATTCAGTTTTAGTTAATTAGTGTCTACTAGGTGCCCGGATGCTTCTCATCAAGTTTCAAATCAATTGGATCATAGTCTTTAGGGAAGATGGCCAAAATATGACTTCTCAACATTTTTCCCGTATAAATGTATAGGACCCATACAAATGCATGGGGAAGCAAATTTGACCTTGCTGTAAAAAGGTCAAACATTAACATAGGACCATCATTTTAGCAATTTTGGTAGACCTTCCATCCCCTATGATTTATGCAAAGATTAGGCTGCAAGGTTTTCTTGGTTCTGGAGAAGAAGATTTTTAAAGGCTTTTACTATTTAAGGACATGGCAGCCATTTTGGCCAATGGACTGTGACCCCTGGCCTAAGGAGACTCCATATGAAACTTGAATGAAATGGGCTCAGTGGCTTCAGAGGAGAAGTCATTTGAAAGTGTTAATGGACTGATGGACAGACGGACAACAAGACAGATGGACGGACAATGGAAAAAAGTGATTTCTATAGCACAACGAGCATAGCTCAGGTGAGCTAAAAATATCATCAATTTTTCATCTGCTGAATCTGCTCATAGCATGGTAAGTGTTAAATGACTAAGAACTGACTGGTTATCTTTTTCACTTCCGTTAATTCTGAAGAAACATTTTTTTTTTTAGGATTCTCAGTCTAAAGGATGGGAAGTAAATGCACTGGCGATTAATATGCAATATAATCTCACACTGCGAGATAAAATTTCACTAGTACTCCTAAAATCATTTAGTGGTAGGTGTCTAAACTGTAAATTTTTACTTATGTGAATTTCTCCATGTAAAAATTACCCTGCGTATCCTTTCCCTTAGATGCCATATTTACCCTAAGTATTTGGACACCTCGACTCCTTACCATCCTTTTTCTAGAATTTGAACAAGTAAAATTTACTACCAATTAATTGCTGTGTCTAAACACTGCTGGAAGAGTGGCAAACCGTGAAGGCTCTGATGACATGCTGCATTCTGCAGTGTCTCATCTGAGTCTACACTGTTTGCTCAGGCCTATCTGTCCAAGTACTTACGGTGTATACTGTTGTCAACCCTTAAGCTGCTAAGTGTGACTATTGTCTCATTTTGGAGGGGTATGCCAACTCTAAAACCTGTCTTACTTACTATACACCAGATGCAACCATTCAGACCAAGTGCTCCTATACAGGAAGGAACCTACTTTCATACAAACATGCTGCTCTGCATTAGAAAGTCAGGTGCTGGATTTTACCTTCGCTAATTAAGACCGAATATACCAAATTTCAAGCTGCCAGCAATTTTGGAACACACTTTGTCAGTTTTATCATAATTTTCTGGAAAAAAACATCCATGTCCAATGAGGAAGAAGTAGGAACAAAAGTAGAACCTACAAATGTCACCCATTTCTTTCTGCACTGCACACAGTAAGTGCTGGTCTCTTGTAATTTTTTTTGTTTAAAATGTCTTAAACAGTACCTGGTTGCCACTTGACTCTCACGTGACTGGAAGTCATGTGAGTGTCACTTCTCTGGTAAAATGGTCACATACAGCCAGCAAAATATGTGTGAAAATGCCATCAAAATTGAGGCAAAATCAAGGGAGTAATGG
Source organism: Anodontia alba (assembly GCA_964016985.1). NCBI lineage: Eukaryota > Metazoa > Mollusca > Bivalvia > Lucinida > Lucinidae > Anodontia > Anodontia alba. The sequence goes on along the minus strand of OZ024822.1, from coordinate 137,564,974 downwards.
CTTTCTCAAGTAGGGGCATGACCCCCTCTAACAGGCCTGATGTAGGGTTTATTCCGCAGCCGAAGGATTAGTTTCTGGAAATGGCAGATGCCTCTCAAACTGGCAAATCACAACTGCTTCTGAAATATTTTTTTTTATTATTTTCAGAGAAAAATAGACTTGTCATTTCAAACAAATTTTCTGCCAAGCAGCCAATACACATTAAATTTCAAGACTTTTTCCCTATAGAAAACAAAAATGAAAATGTCATCTGCTAATTTGACATAGCACTCAAGCGCTTAGCACTGTGGGTTAAATTTTCAGCAGACCACATATTGAAATATTTTTTCTTATATTTCCCATAAAAAACAGGTTTTGACATTTCATGCAAATTGTCTCCTGTTTTCTGTGAAAAATAAGAAAAATATCATCAATTTGTTGTATGCTGAATTGATCAAGAGAGTGGTAAAGGTTAAGGGTTAACCTGTTGTAGTCGGGAGACCCATAAAAGAGTAACTGGCAAACAGTGCAGCCCCAGATTAGACACCGCAGAATGTGGTGTCTAATCAGGGTCTTCACTATTTGCAAATACTACTGCCATTTGTCTCTAGGAATATCTAAATCTTATAGCCTCACCTACCTAAAATTGAAATTGGACTCTTCCAGTATACAATGAGTGGGAGTTCATTCAGTCTACAATGGGTTAATGATGCTGAGAAGTTCCTGTGAAGTAGACCAGTCATATGATAGGTCAAATGGACTTGTTCATAGCCTTTAGCTTCTCTGGGCAAATTAAACAGATGACAAATTGACAATATTCTTTTTATTCTTCCTCCCCTCCTCCTCCCCCAATGCAGGCTCCAACATTTCATGCAAACAGTCTCATTATGATATAATTTGCATTTAATGTCAAAACATGTTTCCTGGAGAAAAACAGGAGGACCATGAGGTCCTGATTTCTCCCCTGAGTCTGGAAACATGACAGATTATTTGGTTAATTCAAAGACTTCACTGAATACCCTGGACCTCTGGCATTTAAGACACTCAACCATCATGAAACTGAATGCATCAACAAACTTCTATCATGACAGACTGCTATACCTATAGAATTTAGGTGCATTAGGTTCTGACTTGCTCATCTGGGCCCAGTTGTTCAAAGCATCGTTAGCTTAACAAGCTCGTTAAGGGTCATTTCGTTAACTGTTTTAGCGAATTCATATACAGTATTCTGATATTTTTTGCTGAAAAAATGTGAGTAGCTTTTGTACTGCAAAAGCTACTCACATTTTTTCAGCAAAAAATTTCAGAATATTTGCGTATCACTTGAAGTAAATTTTAACTAATCGTTAACTAACGACATCATTAGCTTTGAACAACTGGGCCCTGATCAATACAGTTGTTGTACAATGTTCACTGTATTGAAGTTCACAAATTTTGTGGTCAGACAAAATCCAAACATTGAATAAAAGACATGTAGGAAAACTGTGTAAATCTGCAAATTTAAAAAAATAAAAAAAAATCAACCTCTGAAAATTTGAAAATTTACCTGTAAGGCTAATGAACCTGGACAATGGTTACCCGTAGTATACAATGTTGACCTTATTTATAAAGTTGATAGTCTATAATATAATCTGATTTGGTATGGGTTGAGAAAATCCATTGTTTGATAGTTGTTTAGCAGTAATGACATCACATTATTTCTTTTAAAGTGAAGTAACTGACAGTGCTTATAAAGTGGTATTCTGATCATTTTGGTCATTATTCAGATTTATGTTGTGAGTGCATAGCTGCTCATCAAAGTACTTGAACAGGACTCATCAAGATGTGTCCATGGATGATTTTCCATTTTCCTTAAGGCTTTGGTATGCAACATACCAAAGTTCAAGGGATTCAGCCCATTTGTTCTGGAGAAGAAGATTTTTGAAGGGTTTTTACCATATGGCTGCCACCTTGGTCATGTGACTAGGCTAATGAAAATAAATTTTCAGTGTTTTCTTCCACAAAGCTGACATACGAGTTTTGACTTCAACTGACCATGTGGTTTCAGAAGAAAACACATTTTAATTATGAAATCTCATTGACCTTGAGCCAAGGTAAAAGACGGATCTTGACGTTTTATACTCACATGGCTTCAATTAATTATTTAGTTGAATGCTTCTACAAACTTTGACATCACTGGCTGTAAATAGTTTCTGAAAAAAAATGCATTGTTTTCACTTTTTCCCATAGAAAAGCCCAATCCAGGGTCATTATTTGAACATATTATGCTACATACAAAATTTCAAGGGAATCAATCCATTGGTTCTGGAGAAGTTTTTTGAAAGGTTTTTACCATATATTGGCATGGTGGCCATCCTGGTCATGTGACCAGGCAAATGAAACTATATTTTCACTACTTTCTTCCCCAAAGCTGCATATGAAATTTGACCTAAATTGACAAAATGGTCCAGACAAAATTACATTTTAATCTTGAAATCCCATGGACCTTGGTTCAATGTCAAGGACTGACCTTGACCTTTCATACTAGTGTGGCTTCATTCAGTCATTTAACTGAATGCTTCAACAAACTTTGATATCACTGGCTGCAATAGTTTCTGAAAAATGCATTATTTTCACTTATTCCCACAAAAAAGCCCAAGTGACCAGATTTGACCTTGCCATATAAAAGTCATCTTTTGTGGAAACTATGGCATAGCCCCTATCCGACTGTTGCCCGGCTACGTTAAAAATCAGAATTGATTGACTGTGCAAACTATAAAGAGCTCTGAGTCCTCTATGCTACATTGCAAGTTTCAAGGGAATCAGGCCATAAGTTCTCGAGAAGAAGATTTATTTTTTAAGGATTTTTACCATATATGGACATGGAGTCCATCTTGGTCATGTGACCAAGATATTTTCACTACTTTCTTACTCAGAGCTGACATATGAAATTTGACCTAAAACTGACCATGTGGTTCCAGTCAAAAATACATTGAGCAAAAGTAAGAACTGACCTTGACCATTCATACTAATGTGGCTTCTTTAGTCATTTAATTGACTGTTTCCACATACATTGGTATCACTGGCTGCAACAGTTTATGAAAGATGCATTGTTTTCACTTTTTTCCCTGAGAAAAGCCCAAATGACCATATTTGACCTTACCATAAAAAAGGTCAAGGTAAACCTAAGGTCATCATTGTGCAAGCTACAATAGAGTCCCCTATCCTATATACCAAGTTTCTAGGAAATCAGCCCATTGGTTCTGCAGAAGAAGAGTTTTCAAGGGTTTTTACCAAATATGGACATGTGGTCATGTGACCCAGAGTCCGCAAACAACTTTTCATTCATCCATCCCATGCAAGCTCCACATGAAACTCGGCTTCACTTGGCCCAGCGGGTTTAGAGGAGGAGACATTTGAAAATGGTTGACGGATGATGGATGCCATCTGGCTTACCATCCCATAAGCTCCCCTGAAGCCTTTGGCCAAGGGAAGCGAAAACAATGGGAAAAATATTTTGAATTGTTGTAAGCTGAAAGTTTCACCAAGCATGCCAAGGGTTTAGGATAAATACGGTATTCCACCTAATTGCCACACTGTGCGCTTAGATTTTTCAAAATTACTGAACAAACTTGTAGTAAAATATCAACCTAATAACTCAGCCTAATAAGGGCAGTCTTTAAAGAAAGATCAGTAGAGGACTCCATGAGGAGCCTATTAAATGATGCTTTTGCAATATTATTTTCTGATTTTCTTTATAAAAACATATGTTGTGGATACTCATTTGAACTGCCTCAGACAATTCAAATGAGTTCCCACAACATATGTTTTTATAAAGAAGTAGATAAAAGTACACTGACTGTAATCTAAAGGCTACTTAATTGCTTTACTGTGCACTTATAGGAGCACATGCGGTAATTAGGTCGAATACAGTAAGTCAAACTTTGATGTCAGGAGCTACTGCTGAAAACATAAATGAGCCACAATGTGAGAAAACGTACCTTCTCATTACGAAAACATGCCTATTCAAATATATTGAAAATTTTACAACCAAAACAGGAAAATTTTCAGATAAAAAAAGTCTGTTATTTTTCATATTCCTGCTCAAAACATAGATTGAGGGTACTTGTTAGAACTGCCTCAGTGAGGCAGTTCTAATGAGTACCCACAATCTATATTTTTTAGCAAAATAAGAAAAATAATGTATACCCCTGTAAACCCCAGTTTTACTATTTAAAAGTGAGGTTTAAGGGGGTCAAAATTATATAGGCATGTTTTCGTGATGTGACATGTGGGCCAAATGAAGACTCAAATCTGCCTGCACATCCATTTCTAGAACTATTTCAGAACTGCTATTACAAAACTGTCTAAGAACATTTCTGGATTAATTTATTTTCTGGAATTGTCCCTGATGAAATGTTGGGCCATTTAATATAATGGTCAAGAACTGCACTAGAACTATGTGAGAATGGATGAAGCACAGTTTCAAAACAGTTCTTGAACAAGTCACCCAGAAAATTTGAAGAATAGTTCTAGAGTAGTTCAAGACTTCTTTGCAGGAGTACCGTAAGTACTGACAACAACACCTGGACTCTAGAGATAAGAGAATAGAAGCTTTCTGACAAGATAATTCTTGTGAGATGTCATTCCCTACATTTTTCTGGAGTACTAAGAAAATAATTGTACTGTATTTGACCTAATGACCACACTGTGCATTTAAGTTTTCAAAGTTACTGGAAAAACTTGCAGTAAAATATCCAATTAACCCTTCTCTTGCTGAACATGACATGCCCTGTGAGCAAACAGTGTAGATCCAGATCAGTTGGCTACTGAAGAAGCCAACTGATCTGGATCTGCACTGTTTATCACTAAATATGTGAATTTCTATCAAAAACTTGGATCAAGTAATCTGATTGGCTTGAAATTAGAAGTGGGCATGGCGTCTTAACCCTTGTCCTGCTGAATAAATTAAGATGCCACGCCTACTAATTTTCAGCCAATCAGATTATTTGATCCAGATTGTTGCTATAAATTCACATACTTAATAGCAAACAGTGCAGATCCAGATCAGTTGGCTTCTTCAGTCTGGATCTACACTGTTTGCAAAGGAAGGGTATATCTGGGTTCAGCAGGACAAGGGTTAATTTATTCAGCAAAGCAAGGGTTAATTTATAAGAGCACACTTTCAAAAAAAGATCATTAGAAGACTTCATGAGAGGATGATTTAATGATGCTAATGCTGATGTTTGTCTGTTTTTTCTTTATAAAATCAGATATTGTTGTACTCATTTGAACTGCCTTGACATATTGATGCCATTCAAATGGGTACCCTCAACATATACCTTTATAAAGAAGTAGATAAAAGTACACAAGCTGTAATCTGAAGGCAAGAAATTGCTCGACTGTGCTTATAGGGGTATGTCCTGAAATTTTGAACAAGTCTATTTGGCTATGTGTTGATGTGTCTAAAAATTGCTGGATCAGTAGCATCTGATCTGGGCCTAAACTGTTTGCCTAGGCTTATCTATTCCAAAACTTAGGGTAAATATAGTAGTCAAGATTGGAATGGAACAGTAATAGCTGTCACTGACTATCTGTTTTTTACCAAGTGGGCCTTGTTTACCATATTTTCACTTCTTGACTGTTCAAAAAATACATGTTTGTGACTATATAGATTCTTAAGCACTCCACTCCTTGAATTGTTTCAGAACTGGTAATGCACAATTGTTCAAGAACATTCCTGGAACAATTTTCTGGAACTGTTATTGAACAATGGGTAAACAAATTTTTTACTATTTAATGTTCAAAAAAATGTTCTGGAACTGTGCAAGAATGGATGAAGCAAAGGTTTAGAACACTTCTTGAACAAGTCTTCCAGAAAATTTCATGAATAGTCCTGGAACAGTGCAAGGCTTTCTTCACAATAGTACTGGCAACAACACCTGCAGGACTCCAGAGATGAGGAATTAACAGCATCCTTACAAGATAATTCTTGTAAGATGTCATTCCATACATTTTATTGGAAAACAAAGAAGATTACCATATTTATCCCAAATATTGGGACACCTCAACCGCTTACCAAAGTTGTCTTTAAAAATTAAAAAAAAAGTGAATTTTACTACCTGTTAATGTGTCTAAAAACTGGTAGATGAGTTGCAAACAGTGTAGACCCTGATCAGATGCTGCAGAATGCAGCATCTGATCAGGGTCAACACTGTTTGCTCAGGCCTGTTTGTCCTAACACAGAGAAAATATGGTAGTCAAGATCTAAGAGCTGATCTCAAATATTGCTTAGGCACTTTAAATGAAACAGTATTAGCTGTCAATGAATTTCTTTTTCCTGCGAGTGGAGATCAGTCTCTGTGATATTTACCCTTCTTTGAGGTCAGAAAATACACATTTTTGTACTTAAAAGATTCTAAACTGCTCCAATTCTGGAACTGTTTCAGAACTAATATTACAAAACTGTTCAAGAACATTTATGGAACAATCAGTACAAGAACATTTCTGGAACAATTTTCTGGAACTATTCTTGAACAGTTGGGCCACAGATTTTTGACAATTTCATATTCAGGAACCATTCTAGAACTCTGCAAGAATGGATGCAGCAGTTTCAGAACAGTTCTTGAACAAGAAAATTTCATGAATAGTTCTAGAATGGTGCAAGACTTCTTTGCAAGAGTAAGTTTTGGCAACAACACCTAGACTCCACAGATAAGAGATAAGAAGCATCCTGACAAGACATTTCTTGTAAGAAATCATTCCATACATTTTCCTAGAGAACTAAGAAAATTACCATATTTAGCCTAAATATTATTAAGACACAATACAGTATAACCTCAATGGCTCAAACACGGATGGCTCGTTTACCATGGATGATTCGAACTCTTTTTTCAGCCCCTACAAAATTCTTCCAATAGCTCAAGAAAACAAATATTTAGGGATTTTTTTTTTCTTATTTGATCACGGAATTGTATGTTGAGTGTACTCATTAGAATTGCCTCATCCAAGTGATTCTAATGAGTACACTCAACATACAATCATTGTGTTGAAAATCGAAAATATTTCCCTAAATTATCGCTATTTGTTTCCTGAACTGGTGCCATGATTAACTCTCAGTAGCTCAGACTACCCATGTCTTGAACGAATTTCCATGGTCCCAAAGATGTTCGAGCCATTGAGGTTCGACTGTATCTCCTTATCATATTTATTTTAAAATTTTGAACATCCATTTTACTACGATGTGTCTAAAAACTGCTTGATGAATTGCAAACAGTGTAGACCCTGATCAGATGCTGCATTCTGCAGCATCTGATCTGGGTCTACATTGTTTGCCCAGGTCTATCTGTCAAAATTCTTAAGGAAATTTGGTATACAAGATATAGTCTCAGAACTGCTTTGGCAATTTAAATGAAATGGTATTAACTGTCACTGACTATTTGTTTTAGAAGCCAGTGGGGATCAGTCTGTCTGGAATAGTTACCATATGTACCCTAGATATTCAGGTATCTGAACTTACCATAGTCATACTAAAATTTGAACGTCCAACTGACCAGCTGATGATGTGTCTAAAATATTGTGACAGAATGGCAAACAGTGAAGACCAGATTAAATATCTCCTTGAGCAGTTTGGTCTGTGGCTACACTATTTGCGCAGCCTTTTTGGGCAAATATTTAGAATGAATATGTTGCACTAACCTAAAGCATGCTGAGTAAAACAAGAGAATCGGTGAAACCAAAGGATGTTCCCCCAAGATGCACAGTAGTGGGAGCATTATGTTAGTGAAAGAGTAAAATACTTTAAGAGATATGCTAGGGACAAGCTTATTATTGCAAAAATTAAGACTGGAAGTAACTCAGTAATTACTTGTAACAGAGTTACAGTTCTTGCACTCTGCACTATCTCTGATGGCTGTCTCTCAATATATCAAGTTTCATTTAATTCCCTTTTATACTTTCAGAGATATGCACCGGACAAATTTAACAGTGCAAAAATTAGGAAGGAAAATAACTCCATAAATACTGAAAATAGGGTTATGGTTCTTGCACTCTGCCCTTTCCCTCATAGCCCTCTCACTGTATCAAGTTTCATTTATTTATCTTCAATACTTTTAGAGATATTCTCCGGAGAAGCTTACTATTGCAAAAATTATAGAACGATTTTAGCTAGTTTTAATCTACAAGTCACCCAGATGCTTCCTACCAAGTTTCAAGTCAATTTGCCTTTTGGTTCAGGAGAAGAAGGGAAAAATAGATTTTCAAGATGGCCACCATCTTGGATTTCTGATCGGAACGATTTTAACTATTTTTGATATACAAGTCACCTTGATGCTCCCTACCAAGTTTCAAGTCAGTTGGCCTTTTGATTCTGGAGAAGAAGTGAAAAATAGATTTTCAAGATGGCCATCTTGGATTTCTGATCGGAACAAGTTTAGCTACTTTTGATCTACAAGTCACCCCGATGCTTTCTACCAAGTTTTGGGTCAATTGGCCCAGGGCTGTAGTAGGAGTAGGTTTTTAAAGCAAATTGTTGACACCGTACGACGGACGACAGACAACGGATGACGGACATTGACCGATCACAATAGCTCACCTTGAGCACTTTGTGCTCAAGTGAGCTAATAAGCACTATTCAACTTATAACATAGTTATGTCACTTCACCTAACTTGGCTACATAGCCTAGTTAGCAAACTACAGTGTCCCTATTTACACAATATTTTCTCCAGTAATACATCTCAGTTCGGTTCTCAGCAGCATTTTATATCAAAGAGCAGCTACATTTCATTAGGAAATAGTATTTTCAGTATCTAGCCACCCCTCTTATACTGAACTATTGGTAGAATACTGCAGTCCCTTGCCTGGTTGCTTGGCTCTGCTTTTATGAGGGTACTAGTATACAACTATTTCATAGGTTTCTGGGTGCCAGTCAAAACTATCAGCCCCAAAGTGCTGTGGACCTTTGGCCTCGGGCAATAGTTCATCAGGCGGTCCACAGCACTGAGGGCTGATAGTTTTGACTTGCCCAGAAACATGTGGCATCTGATCAGGATCTCCACTGTTTGCAAATAGTTTAGCCATTTTTCTCTAGGAATATGGTAATCTCATAGCCGGGTGTACCAAAAATTGAAATTGGACTCTTCCAATATATAGTGTGGGAGAGTCTATTCAGTATACAATGGGTTAAAGGAACTGTTATTTGGTTATTCATGTGACTAGGAGATAGTCCAAAATAGGAGCCCAGGTGATAGTTCTCTGAGTTCAATCTGGCTGGCATTTATCACAGGTGAAAATGCCAATGTTGTAATTCGCGTGACCGGGAGATAGTCCAAAATATGAGCCTGTATGATAGTTCTCTGAGAACAGGTTCAATCAGGGCCCAGTTGTTCAAAGCTAATGATGTCGTTAGTTAACGATTCGTTAAAATTTAAATCGAGTGATACACAAATATGCTGAAATTTTTTGCTGAAAAAATGTGAGTAGCTTTTGCAGTGCAAAAGCTACTCACATTTTTTCAGCAAAAATTATCAGAATATTGTATATTGAATCTGCTAAAACAGTTAACGAAATGACCCTTAACGAGCTTGTTAAGCTAACGATGCTTTGAACAACTGGGCCCTGGTTGGCTTTTGTCTCAGGTGAAAATGTGTTAGCGATCGATAGTCAAATATGCTTTATTACTTCTCATATAGTAAGTTGGGTAATAAAACCCAATCACAGCTTCAGCAGATGACCTTCTAATTTTTTTTTATATTTTTTTTTTTCAGAGAAAATAAAGTTTGACAATGTGAACCTTTATTTTGTCTGAAAAGAGATAAAAAAATCTGAATGTTATCTGCTGCAATTTTGCACAGTGCTATAACCCATTGTAGACTGAATAGACTCTCCCACAATATATATAATAGAATAGTCCAATATCAATTTTAGGTATGTCCAGCTATGGGATTTATATATTCCTAGAGAAAAATGGTTGAACTGTTTGCAAACAGTGGAGACCCTGATCAGACGCCACATTCTGCGGTCTCTGATCTGGGTCTGCACTGTTTGCCAATTACCCTTTTACGAGTCTCCCGACTACAATGGGTGAAGGATTAAGCACAGAGCTTTTAATCGGTTTTGACGTGTGTGAGTGTGTGTGTGTGTGTGTGTGTGTGTGTGTGTGTGTGTGTGTGTGTGGTAGAGAGGAATTTGATATGAAGCCTGCCTGAGCAGCCTGCTAACGAAGTCTCTGAAATTTGATGTCATCTAAACACATTTTTGGTGAAAACATGCTTAAATTGCCAATTTTATGTTGAAGCCCAGCATTCATGGCTTCCAGCTGGTGTGTGCATGTGCATGTATGTGTGTGAGGGTTGGGGCTGATCATGTGGGAGGTCAATAAAGGTTCAGTCAAGAAACAGGAATAGAGTTTGAACTTCTATTACTATCACAAGCACCTACTGCATCTAGACCTAGCTGGCCACTAATATGCTGTATAGATAGATATATCAGTTGTTAACCCTTGTCCTGCTGAATAAATTAGGATGCCACTCCCACTTCTAATTTTCAGCCAATCAGATCACTTGATCCTGATTGTTCTATAAATTCACATACTTAATGGCAAACAGTGCAGATCCAGATCAGTTGGCTTCTTTGGAAGCCAACTGATCTGGATCTACACTGTTTGCAAAGGCAGGGTATATCCAGGTTCAGCAGGACAAAGGTTAATAAATGTCAAGAAAATTTACCAGTCATCATGATCATAACTCCAGTGAGCCAGAAATAGCTCTTCAATATGAGAACTCAATCAGTCTGGCATTAGATGCAGTCACAAAGCAACAGAAGCATATCACCAGCTCCAATTAGCTCTTTGCATGCTGGGTAATTTTGCATGCAATTTTGTCATCTGTGGATTTTAGTTTTTTAAATTAACTTTTACAAAAAATCTTTCAGGAATACCATCAGAGTGTCAAACAGTTTGGATCCAGATCAGGCCCGACGTTTTGTCGGGCCTGATCTGGGCCCAAACTGTTTGCAAAGGTTATCAAGAATAGGACAAAAGTCGCCACTAGAGGGGAAAGGATTAGGAGGAAAATTCAGATTTGTTCTTATTTCTTATTTCTCCATGAAAAGATATACAGTAAAATTCTGTTATTAAGACTGCTTGAAATTAACCCTTGTCCTGCTGAACCCGGATATACCCTGTCTTTGCAAACAGTGTAGATCCAGATCAGTTGGCTTCTGAAGAAGCCAACTGATCTGGATCTGCACTGTTTGTCATTAAGTATGTGAATTTATTGCAACAATCAAGATCAAGTAATCTGATTGGCTGAAAATTAGAAGTGGGTGTGGTATCTTAATTTATTCAGCAGGACAAGGGTTAATTAAGACCACTCCACTATTAAGACCAACATTTGCCAGTCCCAAATGGTGTCTTACTTATTATTCTATATTCAGAGAGAAGACCATCCCACAAATAAGAACATTTGCTGGCAGTCCCAAAGATGGTCTTTTGCATGCTGGGTAAAAATTACAGCAGGTGACTTTTGAAATATTTTTTCTTATTTTTCCTAGAAAATAGGATCTGACACTTCATGCATATTGTCTCCTAGAGAGACAATTTGCATGAAGTGTGAGATCCTATTTTCTAGAAAAAAAATAAGAAAAATATCAGTTTATTGCCAGCTCAATCTGCCCATAGCGTGGTAAGTGTTAACCCTTAAAGCGCCAAACAAAACTTGTAGCAGACGACATTCAAATTTTTTTTTTTTTTTTTTTTCAGAGAAAACAAGTCTTGACATTTCATGTGAATGGTCTGCCAAGAGACAACTCATATGAAATGTCAAGACTTGTTTTCTCTGAAAAATATAATAAAAATAAAAAAAATGTTGTCTGCTGCAGTTGTGATTGGTGCTTTAATGGTTAATAGTGGGATTTTACTGTGTTGTAGATTTGTTGTTAGGATCAAATTGATGAGCAACTATATTGGGAACCAAAATTTACGATATTCGATCTGATTACCGCACATACCCCTATAAGCGCACAGTCAAGAAATTCCGTAGTCTTCAGATTGCAGCCAATGTACTTTTTCTTTACTTCTTTATAAAGGCATATGTTGTGGGTACTCATTTGAATTGCATCGACTTGTCGATGCAATTCAAATTGGACCCACAACATAAGCCTTTATAAAGAAAATCAGAAAAAAAATCGCATTATAATCATCAAATAAATCCTATTCTGATTTTTTATAGTGTACCCATAGTAGGTAGATTCATATTTTAGCACAACTGAGTGTTCCGAAAAACCTAAGCGCACAGTGCAGTAATTAGGTCGAATACGGTATGTTTACACAGAGAAGTTAGGAAACTATAAATTGGATAAAAACAAATTACTTTTCTTTAATTTTCTCAGAAAACAGAGGTTGTTTTTTCACATAAATTGCCCCCTTAGAGAGAACAACCCAGCAGGCAAACAACATCAAAATGACGTCGTATCAACATCGATGCGACGTGATCACGTCGCATCGATGTTGATACGACATTATTTTAACGTTGCGTGCCCACTGGGAAGCAAGCAATTTCAAACCTTATTTTCTGGGTAAAATAAGAAAAGATATTTCAAAATGTCATCAGTTGAAATATTTACTTTACATATGCTAAACATTAAGGATGATTCTAGGATTTTTGTTTTTCTTATTTCAAAATTTAAGCATATGTTTTAAATGCTCCTTGGTGAGGCTCTTCTATAATTACTACACCCCACCCCTCCTTTACAACATGCTTTTTAACCCTGTTTAAATATAAGCATTTACATTTCCAATTATTCAATGTCATTGATGGAAATATCTTTGTCATCTTGCTAAACAAATAGCTTATCATGATAACAAAACAATAATTCCTCAGTAAAAACAAAGTGAAACATGCCATCTCCTTTATTTACCATAGATATCTGGGGTCAGTAGAGCATATATGGTCCAAAACTGGTCTCTTGCTTTTATTTATCCTCTGTTTTTTTTTTTTGTTTTGTTTTTGTTTTTAATTATTGAACAACATATGAAGTCAGTCTTTTGTTTGTACAAATACATTTCTAGCCAAATATAAGTTATTTTGTTGTTGTTTTTAGACAAGAAAACAGAGAGATATGTAGATTCACATCTAGGGAATATAATTTCTTCTCTTTTTTTTTTTCTCAAAAAAAAAATGCAGGAAACACACACCTGCATGTATAGATACATGTCCAGCAAATACAAATTTTTGAACATGTTTTAAATAGGAAAAAAAATCAAAGTTTGACTCCGTATGTTATTCAATAAAAAAGTGCAAGAGATCAGTTTCGGACCACATACGCTCTGCTGACTTCAAGTATACTGCTCCTAACCAACCAAAATCATAAGATAATCCTCAACATTCAAACATTCAGTCATCTTTAGAATTTATAAGGCATCTTTGCTTTAAAAAATTAATGCTCTCAAAAGATTATCAATTTCTTTCACAAGTTTCCAAATAAATTTGTCAACAGATCGATACATTTTGAATAGCATAATTGCAAATGATGTAAGAGACTTGGCACAGGATTGACAATCACTTTGTAATGATGAATTGTGCTGCAACATCTGAAACAGTACCTTCTGACATACATCACGAAAACATGCCTATATAATATTGACCCCCTTAAACCCCACTTTTATATAGTAAAACTGGGGTTTACAGGGGTATACATTATGTTTTCTTATTTCTGCTCAAAAACATAGATTGTGGGTACTCATTAGAACTGCCTCACAGAGGCAGTTCTAACGAGTATCCACAATCTATGTTTTGAGCAGAAATATGAAAAATATCAGAATTTTTATCTGAAAATTTTCATTTTTTGGTGGTAAAATTTTCAGTATATTTGAATAGGTTTGTTTTCGTGCAGCAAACAAAGACTCAGTTCAGCCTGGGCATCCAGGCAGTCTGATCAGAGAAGATTAACTTTGCATCCTTGGCTATCCAAAATGCACCCAGTAAAGATTCTGATGAGACTGTGTGAATGCGTAGGCTGATCTGAATCTTTGCTGGGCGCACATGTCCAAAGTACATTTTCTGACGAAGTGGTTCAATTGTGTTGCCATATGTCAGACAGGTGATATTTCAGTGAGGTATTAAAACCCCATTAAAACGGTAGCAGACATTCTAACATATAAATTATTATACACCAGTTCTTTTTTTTTTTCTGAGAAAATAAGGCTTGAGATTTCATGCAAATCATCTGCAGATTATTCACATGAAATGTCAAGCCTTTTTCTCAGTAAAAAAAACAACAACAACAAACATACAAACAATATTTAAGTTTATTATGTAAGTTATAAATAGACTGATTTTCATTGCCATCAGCCCAGTTCATAGATCCTGATATATGCTGCTTTGTGCCGGCCTTCCAGTGTATATTAGTTTCTAAAATTAGATATCATCAGTATATCGCCAGTATTGACGCGGACGTCTACGCACACTTTTTATACTAATGGGTCTGCTACTGACTGTTATTGCCACAGTTATCAAGAGAAGACAAACTATATAATAAAACAAATGTTGACTGTTGAGGTATTAGATATGACATTGATATCCACCATTGAATACCAATATTGACCTTGGCTTTCGCCTTGGTCAATACTGGTATTCTCTGGTGGATATCATGTCATATCTAATACCTCAACAGTCAACAATAGTATAGTATCACTTGCTGCTGTTGTGACTGGAGTGTTAAGGCTTAAAGTGAACAACCAGCTCTTAGTCACATCCAGAAACTGTATTGTAGACTGGCAGATGGCTGAAATAGATATTTATGTACCATAGCTTAAGATATAGAGCATGATTAATTTTTTTTTATATTTATGGTATCTAATTTTTCTGAAAGATTATTTTGGGTACTAATTAGAAGCACCTTGGGTAGGGATATCTGATGAAAACCCATGGTGCATGTTTGTTATGAGTTAACCCTTGTCCTACTGAATAAATTAAGAATGCATGCCCTTTTAAAATTTTCAGCCAATCAGGTTCCTTAATCCAGATTGTTGATATAAATTCACATTCTGAATGGCAAACAGTGCAGATCGAGATCAGTTGGCTACTTAGAAGCCAACTGATCTGGATCTACACTGTTTGCAAAGGCAGGGTATATCCGGGTTCAGCAGATCAAAGGTTAAGTTTTCTTATCAAACAAAGGTAAACTACTCCTCCTTGACTATTTTTCTACATATATCATCTGAAACTCAAAAGCGATCAGGTAAATCAGAGAGAAAGACATTCCAAATGACAGGATTTTTGTGGAATATAAATCATTTTTATGCTGATTCAAAATCAGTTAGATGGGAGCCAATCTAGTTTTTTGATAAATTACTGAAAAAATATTTGTCTGACACATCCCTTATCAGGAGCTATCATTTAACCCTTAACGTGCCAAGAAAAACTGTATCTGAAAATGTCGTCTGTTTATGTCGTCTGCTGAATATTCTTGCAGACTTTTCAAACCTATTTTTGCATACAGGCAAACAGTGTGGACCCTGAACAGACTGGGTCCACACTGTTTGCAAAAATGACTTTTAAAATCATAAGCAGATGACAAAGCTGACGACAATAGTTGTGATTGGCGCTTTAAGGGTTAACCCTTAACGCTAAGCACTCTTCGTAAAATTTTCAGCAGACAACATTTTGAGACATTTTTTTTCTTCTCCCAAAAAAGGGCTTTGACACTTCATGCAAATCATTTCCTAAGAAGACAATTTGCATGAAGTGTCAAAGCTTATTTTCTGGGAAAAATAAGAACAAGAGGCCCACGGGCCACGGTTCGCTCACCTGAGTGACATAGCCACTGCAGACATGCAGATGCTATGCAACATTTTTCCAATCCTATCATCGCAACTAATGAAAATATCATCATTTGAGCAGTTCTTAGTTTTGAAGAAGAATATATGGGCCTGACAGTCAATGGAGCATGATCATTTGAATAAACTATCAACCACATTTCAACAGAAGGATCAATGTGAAATTTGGTGGAAATTGGCTAAGTGGTTTCTGAAGAATCATGATTTTATACATGTAAACAGCACAGTGGCAGGGAAATATTATAAATATAAACCAGATGATGGCCATCTTAGATTTCCAATCAGAACAATTTTAACTACTGTTGATCTACAAGTCACTTCGATACTTTCAATATAAATGTATATGGCCCATACAAATGGGGAAGCAAATTTGACCTTGGAGGTAAAAAGGTCAAATGTCAACATAGAACCATCATTCTAGCAATTTTGGTAGATCTCCTGTCCCCCATAATTTGTGCAAAGATTAGGACCCAGGGCTTATTTGGTTATGGAGAAGAAGATTTTTAAAGGTTTTTACCATATATGGGTATGGCAGCCATTTTGATCAATGGACCATACCCATTTTAGCAATCTTTCATTCTCCTGCCCACGGAGGCTCTGTATGAAATTTGAGCAACACTGGCCTGGAGACTTCAGAGGAAAAGCCATTTGAAATTATCAATATTTTTTCCATACAAATATATGGGGCCCATACAAATGCATACAGAAGCAAACTTGACCTCGCCGTAAAAAGGTTAAATGTCAATGTATGACAATTATTTTAGCAACTTTGGTAGACTGCCCGTTCCAGATGATATATGCAAAGATTCAGCCACAAGCCATCCTCGGTTTTGGAGAATAAGATTTTTAAAAGTTTTTTCCCATACAAATGCATAAGGAAGCAAACTTGACCTTGCCGTAAAAAGGTCAAATGTCAATGTATGACCATTATTTTAGCAACTTTGGTAGACCCCCTGTCCCCAATGACTTATGCAAACATTCAGCCCCAAAGCATCCTCGGTTCTAGAGAAGAAGATTTTTAAAGGTTTTTACCATATATGGGCATGGCGGCCATTTTGGTCAACGAACCGTGACCATTTTAGCAATCTTTTGTTCCCCCTATCTAAGGAGGCTCCATATGAAATTTGAGCAAAATTGGCCCAGAGGCTCCAGAGGAGAAGTTGTTTGAAATTCTGAACATTTTTTCCCATACAAATGCATAAGGTAGCAAAATTGACCTTACCGAAAAAAGGTCAAATGTCAATGTACGACCATTATTTTAGCAATTTTGGTAGCCCTCCTGTTCCCAAAGATATATGCAAAGATTCAGCCATAAGGCATGCTTTGGAGAAGAAGACTTTTAAAGGTTTTTCCCATATAAATGCATAGGGAAGCAAACTTGACCTTGCCGTAAAAAGGTCAAACGTCAATGTACGACAATTCTTTTAGCTATTTTGGTAGACCTCCCGTCCCCAATGATTCCTGCAAAGGTTCAGCCCCAAGGCATTCTTGGTTCTGGAGGAGAAGATTTTTAAAGGTTTTTACCATATATGGGCGTGGCGGCCATCTTGGTCAACGGACCGCAACCATTTTAGCAATTTTCTGTTCCCCCACCCTAAGGAGGCTCCATATGAAATTTGAGCAAAATTGGCTCAGCGGCTTCAGAGGAGAAGTCGTTTGAAAATGTTAACGGACGGACGCACGGACGCACGGACGGACGGACGGACGGACGACAGATGAAAAGTGATCACAATAGCTCATCCTGAGCAGAGCTCAGGTGAGCTAAAAATATCACCAATTCCTCTGTTAAATTTGCCCAGAGAGTGGTTTAGCCCTTACCAAATTGTAGCAGACAACTTTCTATTTTTACTATTATTGTCCAAAATTGATGAAATTTGCCCATCAGCGATCCCAAACCAGATCTTCAGAAAAACAATACACACACAAAGTTTGGTGAAAATCCATTGACATTTACTCAAGTTATCATACAGAAATGAAAATTCGGACATAGTGCAGGCAGATAACTGTCAAAAATTGACCAAATTTGCCCATCAACAATCCCAAACAAGATCTCCACAATATATCAATGAACACACCAAGTTTGGTGAAAATCAACTGACATTTACTCAAGCTATCATCCGGAAACAAAAATACGGACGGACACATGACAGACAGACAGACTGATGGACACACAGACAAATAACATGATACCATAATACCCCACCACTATTGTGTATAAAAATGGCAAACAGAAATGTATAGATTATATAGAAAAATGATCATATATCCAAACAAAATGTATTGATTATATAGAAAAATGACAAACAAAATGTACAAATTATATGGAAAAATTAGTCCATGTATCCAAACAAAATTGTATCGATTATATAGAAAAATGACAAACAAAACGTACAAATTATATGGAAAAATTAGTCCATGTATCCAAACAAAATTGTATCGATTATATAGAAAAATGATAAAATTGTATTGATTATATAGAAAAATGACAAAAAAAATGTATAGTTATATCGAAAAATGACCATTTTGTATCCAAACAAAAATGTATAGATTATTTTAGCCTGGAAAGCCCCAAAAGGGTATTTGGCAAATAGTGCAAACCCAGATCAGATGCCACAGAATGTGGCATCCGATCAGAGTCTGCACTGTTTGCATTTGATATGGGAATTTCTATAAAACATGCTTAGTCTAGTAATATAAACTAACCAGACATCCTGCTATTGGAAATAGACCAGTCAAATGAGTTGTGGTAGAAGAGTCCAATCAACATAAATGGGTTAAATTACTATACCTGAAATACTCATATGTCCAATAAAATGACACATTTCCCTCTGATGCACTGCTGAAGGTCATTTGTGCACAATAGCTGCTACAGAAGCAGGTCCATTTTTGTTCAACAAGTCACTAATACTACAATCTCCAAATATCAAATATTGGGGAAAAAAAAGCTTTATTCCAAAACTCCACTTATCACTTAGCATGCTGGGTAAATTTTTCAGCAAACAATTCACATATTCAAATATTTTTCTTATTTTTCCAAGAAAACAGGATATTAAATGTCAAATATTGTTTTCTGGGAAAAGTAAGAAAAATATCATGAATTTGTTATCTGCTCAATTTGCCCAGTTAAAACAAACAGAAAAAGCTTTCTACCAGGCCATCAGACAGAGCAGCACAAAACAATAATCATACAAATATCCCATAACATAGATCAAGATGCTATCTCTCCATCTCTCCAATGATTCCCAACAAATTTCCAGTCAATCACACTCCACATTCAAAAGGGAAATGCCAGAATTGTAGAAAAGGAAAGCCATTCTTTTCTGACTTTTCCACAACAACATATGTTATGGCATCTTATTTGAATCATCAGAGATGATTCAAACAAGATGCCACAACAAATGTTTTCATGGAGAAATGAGAAAATATAATTTTTTTATCTGCAAATAGACAATTGGCCTGGGGCCTTGAATGTATCAGTATATTGCTTCTTGGCTAATTTATGGATTGCCAGGAATACTTTCAGGATAATTAAGAAAATGCCAATGGTTTGGGGATGTTGGTTTCACTGGCCACCATACAGATAAGCAAAAACCCAACATTAACCCCATTTTTACAGAAATACAGAAGACCCAGAACTCTGTGCAATGGAAAAAGTTACATGTTTGTAGTCTAGCTACCAAAGTGCTTCAATGTGGACAAAAGCCAAAAATGTAGACTTTTGACATGTATGTCCAGTGAAGACTTTGACCAGCTTGCACTTCCATGCAGTCTGATCAATCTTGTCTGCCCACTGCTGAAGCCTTTAATCCTATTCTATCCACACAGCACCCAAAAAAGGCTGATCAGACTACAATTTAGGACCCCCCCCCCTCTTGGCATGCTGGGAAAAAAATTCAGCAAATGACATTTTTTAAATATTTTTTCTTATTTTTTCCAGAAAACAGGCACTGACATTTCATGCAAACTGTCTCCTTAGGAGACAGTTTGCATGAAATTTCAGAACCTGTTTTCTGGGAAAAATATTGCAATTTGTTGTCTGCTGGATTTGCTTCAGTTTTTGTCGGCTGAAAATCTCTAGAGACCTGTCACAATTTCTCCAATTTGAATAAAACTTGTTTTTTTTTTTTACACAAACATTATAATCACCATATAAACTGATCTCTGTGAAATGATATCAGATCTCCTTTGTTTCCACCTAGGTAAACAGCAAAATTCAAGATTCAAACCTATCGTTTGCCAAAAGGCACTGAAATAACATGCACTTTTACTGAATGAATTCAATGCAATTAGTGGTTAAGTGACAATTAGGCAAAAATATGGTCTGAAAATGCTTATTTGATTTGAGACATGACACAAGAAATTGTGTTTTGCTTGTCTGAGATCTCGGTTAATGACATGCCAACCCTTGTGGGTCATTTTGTATTATCTTTCTTAGAAATTCTAAAGCAAGAAAAGGGAATGTAGAGCTTGTAGCAGACTGGCTCCAGTCTCCTAGCTCTGGTCACTAGCGACCAGCCTTTAAAGTCATGATATTATTCTGGTTTTATTTTAGTGGATTATCAAACAGGATTATGAGAAACATATTTAGTCACTGGAGACTGAAGCCAGTCTAAGCTTGTAGATGCAAAGAAAGCGATATTGAGGGAAATGGGGAAAGGTTGAATGGCAGTGCAGAAACAGAAGACATACTAACCATGGGCGGATTCAGAGAGGGTTTGGGTTGGGGGGTGGGTGTGATGGTTTAGTTGAACTTCCCGTATGGCTCAAAAGTACATTTTCATTGGAAATAATTGATAATTTGGAATACTGTATTTACTCTTAATATTCACATCTCTTCAGTTTACCTTATACTTCTCTTCAAAAATGTCCATTTTACAACCCTTGAATGTGTATAAAATTGCTGGGTGAGTGGCAAACAGTGTAGACCCTGATCAGATGCCGCATTCTGCTTAGAGAACATAGAGAAGGGTACACAGAGAAAGTATGGTATTTTAATCAAATCGAACCCCCTCAGAAATATTTTTGGATCCGCCCCTGATACTAACATGCCTCCTTTCTCCAGCTGCTGCAAGTATGGTGGGCCCTTTAAATACCAGCAACTCACAACCAACAAGAAATTGTATTTTGAGGGCAAATTATGTGAATAGTAAAACACCAGGTCCCAGTTGTTCAAAGCGTTGTTAGCATAACGAGCTTGTTAAGGGTAATTTCATTAACTGTTTTAGCGGATTCAATATACAATATTCTGATATTTTTTGCTGAAAAAATGTGAGTAGCTTTTGCACTGCAAAAGCTACTCACATTTTTTCAGCAAAAAATTTCAGCATATTTGCATATCACGCAATGTAAATTTTAACGAATCGTTAACTAACGACATCGTTAGCTTTGAACAACTGGGCCCTGGAGTAAACATCAAGATCAGCCAGGAGAGCTGCACAGTCTGATGATAAGGACCTTATCTACACATCAATAAGTTTGACACTTAGCATGCTGAGTAAAAAATTTAGCAGGCAACATTTAAAATATTTCTCCAATTTTTTTAAGAAAACAGTCTTTGACATTTAATGCAAATTGTCTCCAGTGGAGACAATTTCATGAATGTCAAAGCCTGTTATCTCATGAAAACAGAAAACAAATCATCAGTTTGTTGTCTGCTGAAATTTTCTACAGAGTGGTGATGGTTAAGCTTCAGTTTTTCTAGAGAGCTGTCACAATTTTTTAATTTGAATAAAACACTGCTTTTTACCCAAACATTATAATGACCATGCCAGATTATATTATATTATCTGATCTCTGTGAAATGGTATCTGGCATCCTTAATTGTTTGCATTTAGGTAAACAGCAAAATGAACAAACCTGGCCTATGGTTTGTCAAAAGGCAAATAACATGCATGTTTACTAAACCACTTCAGTGCAATTAGTGGTTAAGTGACAATTAAGCACCAATATAGTCTGAAAATGCTAATTTGATTTGAGCATGACACAAGAAATTATGTTTTTTTCATAGGCCTAGATAAGAGCAGGTATCAAGTTTATATCTTTCTTATTTCTCTACAAAAACATATGTTGTGGGTACTTATTAGAAGCGCCTCGGTGAGGCGCTTCTAATGAGTACCCACAACATATATTTTCGTGGAGAAATAAGAAAAATATCAATACTTTTGGATTGAAAAAAGCGCCTTAACTAGAGCTATGTTTTTTTGTTCTTGCACAAAGTCTTTACCGGGTCTTGCTTTCCATTCATACATTCTGTAAGTATCCAATGATTCTGTTAGCAGATGGTGAAGATCCTGATCAGACAGAGCTGATGTGCAAGCTGATCTGGGCCTTCACTGTTGGTATATGCCCAAAGACACATTTTCGGAATCAAATTTGCATAAAATGTCAAATCCTGTTTTCTGGGAAAAATAAGAAAAATATTTCAAAATGTCGTCTGCTGATTTACTCAGAGAGGGAACAGGTGAGCCTGAAGATCCACACAATCTGATAATGGCCTTATTCTTATTCAACATCATCACGAAAACATACCTGTATAATTCTGACCCCCTTAAACCCCAATTTTATATAGTAAAACTGGGGTTTACAGGGGTATCCATGATTTTTTCTTACTTCTGATTAAAACATTGATTGTGGGTACTTGTTAGAACTGCCTCAGTGAGGCAGTTCTAAGGAGTACCCACAATCTATGTTTTGAGCAGAAATATGAAAAATGTCAGAATCTTTTGTCTGAAAACTTTCGGTTTTTGGTAGTCAAATTTTCAATATATTTGAATAGGTGTGTTTTCATGATGTCATCCAAAGATGATGATTATTTGGTGTTTTACTTCTTTTTAAACATAATGTAACCCTTTTAGCTCCAAGTGAAATTTGAAGCAGAGAAAATAAGTCTTGACATTTCATGTGAATTGTCTGCTTGGCACACAATTCACATGAAATGCCAAAACTTATTTAAAAAACAAAACAAAACATGTTTTAGAATGTTGTCTGCTGCTTTTGTGATTGGCACTTTAAGGGCTCAGTCAGTCATATCAAGGGAACGAAGTGGGGATAATGAAAAGCTCTATGAAATGAAGTACCCTTCAGTCTTAAGATGAATTCTACCTCTAGCGGGATTCAAACCAGGGACCTCTGACCCAAAATCAGAAGTGCTAACAGCTCAGTCAGATGAACATTTCACAGTATGTAAATATTCTGTAAGCAGAGAGGGAGGGTCCTGATCAGACTGTATGTATATGCAGACTAAGTTTAATTTTGGTTGTATCAATCCCACTTGCACGAAATCTTTCAGGCCAAGCTGGAAACCACTTTTGTTTAGATGATGATGATGATGATGGTTTGGTGTTTAATAATTGTCCCTTTCAACATTTAAGTCATATCAAGACAATGGAAAGCTCTGTGCAATGAAGCACCATTTGAAGAAGAAGAAATATTTCTTTATTGTCAAATATTTGGAAACTTTGTAACATAAGCCCTATAGGGTGTTTATTTTGACAAATAAAATTTCAACATGCAAAATAAAATACGTCACAGAGCAGGAATATAAAACAAATTTACAGGAAGGTCCTACAGTCATGACCTGAATTCTGCCTCTAGCCATATTCGAACCTGGATCCTCATGATCCAAAGTTCAGGGCCCAGTTGTTCAAAGCATTGGTAGCTTAACAAGCTCGTTAGTGGTCAAAATGTTAACTGTTCTAGTAAGTACAACATCTAATCCACAGGTATTTTTGCTGAAAAAATGTGAGTAGCTTTTGCAAAAGCTACTTACATTTTTTCAGCAAAAATATTAGTGTAGATGCCATATTTAATGATCAAAGTTTTAACGATAGGTTAACTAACAACATCGTTAGTTTTGAACAACTGGGCCCTGAGCGCTAACCACTCGGCCACACGGATGCTTCAGACTTTGTTTCAGAAGAAAAAGAAACAGAGGATGAAGAACTACTTTTGCTTTAAATACCACACTTAACCTTCAGTACTCTCCTGGCAAATTCAGTAGACAACAAACTGATGATATTTTTCCTATATTTTTCCCAGAAAATAGGACATGGTATTACAACAGTTGCAATAGGCTTGAATAACAGTTGCAATAGTATTTCCTAAAAAATAAGAAAAATATTTCAAAATGTCATCTGCTGATTTTTTCCCAGCATGCAAAGCATTATTGGAGTAATTAAAGGTATAATTAACCTGATGTATACAATTATAACATTATAGCAATAATTAACGGACTAATGCATCTAAGTGGCCGTTACAAATGCGTCAGTAATGCTTAGCACTCTGGGTAAAATTTTCAGCAGACAACATATTGAAATATTTTACTTATTTTTCCCAGAAAACAGGTTTTGACATTTCATGCAAATTATCTCATATATCAAGTCCTATTTTTGGGGGAAAAATAAGAAAAATATCACAAATTTGTCATCTGCTGGCTTAGCCAAGAGAGTGGTAAAGGTTAATGCAAATTACCTGAAAAATGCCAATCTAACTTTTGCCAACAGAATAAGAAAACTGAACAATCTGCTGAATCTTTAAATTAGCAGACAAAATTTTATGGTACACCTTAACCCATTTACGTCTAGTGGACCCTTCTACCACAACTATTTGGACCGGTCTATTTCCAATAGCAGGGTGTCTGGTTATTTTTTATTATTACTATGTGTTATAGAAATTCCTGTTTTAATGCAAACAGTGTAGACCCTGATCAGACATCACACTGTGCGGCGTCCAATCTGGGTCTGCACTGTTTACCAGTTACCTTCTTGAGGATTTCCCAAC
This sequence comes from Anodontia alba, assembly GCA_964016985.1. Lineage (NCBI taxonomy): Eukaryota > Metazoa > Mollusca > Bivalvia > Lucinida > Lucinidae > Anodontia > Anodontia alba. The sequence continues at coordinate 137,540,402 of OZ024822.1, read as the reverse complement.
TAAAATGAATTAACCTCTTTATAAAACTATTGCTGGGATCTGAAGCAAAAACCGTGTTAGCTAAACAACCCTGTTGTATCCATTTATTCCAAACAAAAATGTATAGACTTTATAGAAAAATGACAATCTATCTAAACAAAAATGCATAGATTATATAGAAAAATACAAACAAAATGTATAGATTATATAGAAAAATGACCATGTATCTAAACAAAAACATATCAATTATATAGAAAAATGACAAACAAAAATGTATAGATTATTTCAAGTGGTATATAAGACTTGATTATATAGAAAAAAATGACTGTTTTGTATCCAAACAAAAATGTATAGATTATATAGAAAAATGACCATAAATGGTCATTTTTCTATAATCTTTGAATTCTTGTTTGGCTGCAACCCTTTTGGGGTCCACTATACTTTTATACTGTCTTAAATCCAAAAGTGTCTTATAAAAAGGTTCAAGTAGTTGTTTCAGTTTCCTATAAATGGAAGGCTTGGTATTTCATCAGGAAAACATACCTATATAATTTTGACCCCCTTAAACCCCACTTTTATATAGTAAAACTGGGGTTTACAGGGGTATACATTATTTCTCTTATTTATGCTCAAAAACATAGATTGTGGGTACTCGTTAGAACTGCCTCGCTGAGGCAGTTCTAACGAGTACCCACAATCTATGTTTTGAGCTCAAAAACATAGATTGTGGGTACTCATTAGAAATGCCTCGCAGAGGCGGTTCTAACGAGTACCCACAATCTATGTTTTGAGCAGAAATATGAAAAATATCAGAGATTTTTATCTGAAAATTCTCAGTTTTTGGAGATGAAATTTTCTATATATTTGAATAGGCGTGTTTTCGTAATGTGACGTGAATCATTTAGGATATGATTCCTTTGAAATATCAAGCCCTAGTATTATCCTTTAACTAAATATATACTGGTTGAACTAGAACAGTTAGTTTGTCAATTTGCACCATATCCCAAGTGATGAGGAAAGTGAACCAGGGCATGGAAACACTTACATACTGTCATACAGGTAATGAATGCCTACAGGGCACAGTCTGGTCAAGGTCTTTGCTGTATTTCAACATACATAAAACTGCAGACAACTAATATATTGACCGGATTCATACACATGTATGCAGGGCCTTTGCTGTTTGCAGTAGCATTTGTGTGTGTGTGTGTGTGTGTGTGCATGTGTGCATGCATGTGTGTGTGTGTGCATGTGTGCATGCATGTGTGTGTGTGTGTGTGTGTGTGTGTGTGTGTGTGTGTGTGTGTGTGTGTGTGTGTGTGTGTGTGTGTGTGCCAGATCTCAACCCTTAAAGCACCAGTAACAACAGCAGCATATGATCTTCTATTTTTAGGAAAATAAGGCCTCATATTTCATGTGAATCATCTGCCTGACAGATAATTCACAGGAAATGTCAAGACCTATTTTCTCTGAAAAAAAAAAAAAAAAAAAACAATAATAAAAAAACAACAGAATGTTGTCTGCTACAATTTTTCCTGGCTCTTTAGGTTTAAGTTATTGTATACAAACTTGGATCAAAGCCCTCCTTGTCTCATCCACATCAAAGACATTGCACCTGGGGTTACTTTTTTCACCAAACAGATGCCTTTTTTTTTTCATTTCGAACTCAGTAATTTAATTGCATACTACCTGCCATATAAGTTTTGTTTGTTTGTGTTGAGGTTTTACGGCCCAGTCAACCCAATGGGATCATGTCGAGCGTGGTCAGTTTACCTAGCCACACGTTTACTGGGCAGGCTTAGTCCTCTAAGCGGTTAACCAGTATTGTGCACATTCTTTCGCCAGAAACTTACAACTGCCCTTCTTGAATCAGCGGAAGGGAGAGAATGACCGTAGAAAATATTTCCTGATCAATCTCCACGAAAGAATGCTGCCGACTTCGGCGGGGGTTGAACCCGCGACCTCCTGGTCTCCAGTCAGACGGCGCATCCAACTGAGCCACCGAGGCTGGCTCCATATAAGTTAGATTACACAGAAAACTAAGAATACAGTCAAACCTGTCTTAAGCAGCCACCCATGGGAAGCTTAAAATGTGGCTGCTGAAAGCAGGTGGCTGCTTAATACAGTTCAAATATATGTCTATGAATTCTGGGGCAACTTTCCTCTAGCTGCTTAATACAGGTTGGCTGCTTAATAGAGGTGACCACTAACACAGGTTTGACTGTATTCTGCAACCAACAGGAAGCATGATGAAATTTTGACTAATTTTGGTAAGTTAATGATTGAATATTATAAAATTACTGGATTATAATTTTTTCACCCGAGGCAGGTAATGTTACCCGAAGGTAACATAACTGTTGAAAGTGAACAAATTGTCATATATTACCCTCGTACAGGGCAACAATTGTTTTATTATACCGAATTCTTACAGCTGCAACTTGACTGACAACAATGACATCAGAGGGAAATATTTACCTGCGAGGGTAATATTAGAATATTAGCCCGCACGTGAAATCCGCTTACCGAAGTGACGTCAGAGGGTACTATTACTTGCGAGGATAATATTACATGGTAACATGACAGAATATTATCCTGCACGTGATATGCTCTCGACAAATGAGAATTCTAACATAGCTTATGAATATTAATGAGGAAGTAGGCTTAAACTACAAGCCCATTTACGTGGAATGGACTCTTCTATAAGTCTTTGGACCGTTCTATTTCCAATAGCAGGGTGTCTGGTTAGTTTTTATTATTACTATCTTTTAATAGGAATTCCTGTAGTTAATGCAAACAGTGTAGATCCTGATCAGATCAGATACCTCATTCTGCAGCGTCTAATTTAAGTCTTCACTGTTTGCCAACTACCTGTGAGTCTCCTGACTAAAATGGGGCAGTAAGTCAGATTTTACCTGAAGAAATTAAACAAAACTAATTTTTCTGTGCTCCATTCGGTCGCTTTAATTATATTGTTGAATTTCTTCAGATGAACTTGGTATGACTAATACAAAAATCTTAGATTGTGTCCTATATCTCAAAATTATGGCGGCACTTTAAATTGCATTGTGTCTGAGGAGCAGCAAGCCAGAACCTGATTTGTTTATTTTTTGCAGCCAGATATACCATTCAGTTGCAGCAAATCAGACTGTCATGGGAAATCTAATTGCAAAAGAGAAGAATAAAAACATAAAGCATGTCACATGACAAGGGTCCTTATTGCATACATGGACTGTTTGTACATGTTCATAGAGCCCTTTTCATTGGCATGTCCAAGATTAGGCTGTCACAACTTGATCAGTAGACTTCCCAATACAACAAAACATTTCTATATTTGCATAAAACTTAATAAGCGCAATATAAATTCAAGTTTTTGTATGCAAAGTTTCTGCAAAACTTACCCAAATTATAGAGTCCTGGGACATTCACCTAAAACAAGAAAATCTATGGAATTGTTTTTTTCTACATACCGGACCGCATTTTCCGCGATTTTACCAGTGCTGACAAATCTTATCCTACCCGTGGGATGGATAAAAAAGGAAGACCTTAATTAGCGCGCATTCAATACATTGACTATATAGGAGGTCACGTATTTGCATCGTCAAGACATTCGTTGTACAGATTACTGACTCAAGAACGTAACAAATGACGTCAATTTATATAACGTCGGACGTTTCGACGGGAAGAATTAAATGTCAGTCGTCGATGGCGTCTGCTTCTTTGAAAGCGTGAAGATTACATTACGTCCCGTGGGAACAGTTATCCACAGAATGGATTTTTCAGTCCGCACCGCATTATAGGTAAGAGAGAGTATCAGGTAAATATTTCTTTATTTCTACACGAAAACATATGTTGTTGGTAGCCATTAGAAGCGCCTAGCAGAGGCTATTGTGGAGAAATAAGAAAAGTATCAATACTTTTGGTTTAGAAAAAAAGTATCTTATCAAGAGCTATGCCTCACACTCATAAAAGATTCTTATAAACTCTCCATCACTGGCGGCGTCAACACTGACGGTCTATAATTACCTCCATTCCACATGATGGTGTGTATCTAGTATATAGCTGTTGTAGTCCTGAGAAATCAGCCGCAACGACAGAAAACGTACCTTCGGACATGTGCGCCCAGCGAAGATTCAGATCAGCCTGTGCATTCACGCAGTCTGATCAGAATGTTCACTTGTCGCAATTTGGATAGCCAAGGGTGCAAAGTTTATTCATGCGGACAACGATGACTGATCATAATGCGCAGGCTGATTTGAGTCTTCGTTGGGCGCACATGTCAGAAGGTACGTTTTTTCACGGTGCGGCTTAAATGAAAAAAAAAAAAAAAAAAAAAAAAAAAAAAAAAAGATAATAATAATAAAAAAGAAATTCAGACAGTGACACAATCACAATAGGCTGGGCCAATATCACCAATGCATCGATATATCATGATATTTTTTATGATGATACTGTATCGTGATACCGATGGTTAGTATTGATACTTCACAATACCTGCATAATGCACTTTTGATGTATAAAAATGCTTTTATCACACCGTGGGCTAATTCATCAGGTGACATATTCATGATATTTTTCCAGAAAATAGGCTCTGACATTTCATGCAATGATGACAATTACATCACGAAAACATGCCTATATAGTTTTGATCCCCTTAAACCCTACTTTTATACACTAAAACTAGGATTTACAGGGGTATACATTAATTTTCCTATTTCTACTCATAAACATAGATTGTGGGTACTCGTTAGAACCACCTCACCGAGGCGGTTCTAACAAGTATCCACAATCTATGTTTTGGGCAGAAATAGGAAAACTACCAAGCAGAATTTTTCATCTGAAATTTTTCATTTTTTCGGCATTAAAATTCTCAATATATTTGAATAGGCGTGTTTTCGTAATGTAACTAAATTTGCACAAGTTGCCAAAGCCTATTTTCTGGGGAAAAATAATAGAAAGATTTCAAATTGTCATCTGTTCAGCTTTTTACTTAGCATGCAAAATATTTTGTGACAAATACAGAAAAAAACTGTTATGATACAATATCCACATATTGGACACTTGATATCGTGCTTTTTTTTTCTCTAGATACCCAGCTTTAAATCACAGATCGCCGTCTAAATGAACAACAGGAACAGCCACAATCAGATGAGTAGAGACTTTGAGACCCAATCAGTGTGTCACTACAGGAAAACAGTTAGGCTCATGACAAAAAAAAAAACAAAAAAAACTGAATGTATATACACCGACATACACCCAGCTAGCATTCTTTATAAATCTATAGCGGGCCGTTATCGGCCCGTCAGCTACCCTGACGGGCCGATAACGATCCGCTATAGATTTATAGAGAATGCTTATTGGACAAAGCCATCATGAAAACACGCCAATTTAAATATATAGAAAATTTCACCTCCAAAAACTGAAAAAAAAAATCAGATAAAAAAACTGATATTTTTCATATTTATGATCAAAACATAGATTGTGGGTAGTCGTAAGAACCGCCTCGAGGCGGTTCTAACGAGTACCCACAATCTGTGTTTTTGAGCAGAAATAAGAAAAAATAATGTATACCCCTGTAAACCCCAGTTTTACTATATAAAAGTGGGGTTTAAAGGGGTCAAATTTTTATAGGCGTGTTTTCGTGATGCAAATCGCTAGCTGATCCATGCAGCCTGAATAGTCTTTATTGTCCGCACGAAGAAACTTTGCATCCTTGGCTATTCAAAATGCGCCCAGTGAAGATTCTGATCAGACTGCGCGAATGCGCAAGGCTGATCTGACTCTTCGCTGGGCGCACATGCCCGGAGGTATGTTTTCCTACGTTGCGGCTCATTTGAAAGCTATATTTGCATGATGCAATCTGTAGCAGATGTTATTTTGTAAGAAAGTTGATGAAAAGTGCAATAGCTGTACTCACTTTTACTCAGAGTGCATGTCGAAACTGGCGAAGCTTGGAATTTGTAACTCTTTGCACGCTAAAGGTGAATTTAGCAGATCATCATGAAAACATGCCCATATAATTTTGACGCCCTTAAACCCCACTTTTTTTATATAGTAAAACTGGGGTTGGCAGGGGTATACATTATTTTTCCTATTTCTGCTCACATACATAGATTGTGGGTACTCGTTAGAACCGCCTTGTCGAGGTGGTTCTAACGAGCACCCACAATCTATGTTTTAAGCAGAAATATGAAAAATATCAGAATTTTTCTTCTGATTTTTTTTTTTTTAAATTTTTTGGTGGTAAAATTTTCAGTATATTTGAATAGGTCTGTTTTCGTAATGACAGTCGACTGTCGTTATCTCGAAGTCCAAGGGACTTCGAGATATCTGTACCTCGACATATCAGAATTACAGAATGGAGGAAAAATAAGACGAACTAACACATTTCACAAATGAAATTGTAATTTGACTCCTAAAATTAGAAATATGCTGTAAATATTGTGGAAAAGAGGAGACATTTCTCCTCTTTTCCACAATATTGTGTTACCTCATTAGATTTCCTTGTTAAATCAGGGACCAGATTTTCACTTCGAGATAAGCGGAGTCGAGATAACGAGAGTCAACTGTACTTTACTTGCATTTCCTAGAAAACATAACTTGATTTTTCCATATTTTCTTAAGTATTTGGACACATCCAAACACCGTACAATATTTGGCCTAAAATTTGAAGGTCAGTGTTACTAACTGTTGAAATGTCTAAAAGTTTCTGGATGAGAGGTAAACAGTGTAGACTCTGACTGGCGTCTAATATGGATCTTCACAATTTTCTCAGCCCTGTCTGTCCGAGTACTTTGGTTTATACAGTATGAAACAGGAACTTGACATTCCACTTGCTAAGTCTCATTTGGAGATTATTCACATGGAATAAAAAAAATGTATTTTTTTTTTGAAAATAAGATAGAAGAGAAAAAATAAAGAAACGATTTTAAAATGTGTGCTAATGTTAACACTCAACACTCTGAGCAAATTCAACAGATGAAATATTCACACTTTTCCAAGAAAACAGGATTTGACCGTTCATGCAAATTGTTTCTAAAATACAAAACAACAACAGCACAACACAAGAACAACAATGCGTTTGCTGACATTTTACCCAGACTAACTCGGCATCTGATCAGTGTCTACACATATTGCCATCCATCCAGTAATTTTACACACATTCATAGGTAGTTAAATGGACTTGTTGAAGAGAAGTACTCGTATACGGTAAAGTGTAAGGGGTGTGAATATTTAAGGTATTTATGGTCTCCCTAAAAATATCCAAAATTTCCCCTGAAAATGAAATTTTGTGTCAAAGGGGGATCCCAGCTAGCATTCTACGTAAATCTACATCGGGCCGTCACCGGCCCGTCAGCTACCCTGACGGGCCGAAGACGGCCCGATATAGATTTACGTAGAATGCTGACTGGGATGGCGAGGGTTCGAATGACAATCACCGTATCAGTGTTTTTGTTTTATTTTATTTTATTTTTTTTTTTCAGCTCTTGAACATCGTACATCACTTTTAGGGGCGGGGCCAGCAGTCAACGTAGGCATAGCACTCATTACGCATCTTACGTAGCCTAAGGAAAAACAACAACAAATATTTGCAACAGAGGTCACTAACATTGCGAAAACACGCCTATTCAAACATATTGAAAATTTCACCACCAAAAACTGAAAGTTTTCAGATAAAAATTCTGATATTTTTCATACATCTACTCAAAACATAGATTGTGGGTACTCGTTAGAACCGCCTCGTCGAGGCGGTTCTAACGAGTATCCACAATCTATGTTTTTTAGCAGAAATAAGAAAAATAATGTATACCCCTGTAAACCCCAGTTTTACTATATAAAAGTGGGGTTTAAGGGGGTCAAAATTATATAGGTATGTTTTCGTGATGACATAAAATATTTTTCCTTTAATCACAGGGGTTGCTCTTAAAAGAAACTGGGCGTCGTCACAAAGTGGCTTCCAATTTCCAATTTATTACGTCTATCTCAGGTTTACAAAAGTAAACAGCAAGAGAATCTTAACTAAACATATAAACATTACATGGCGGTTGGACTTCAATCTGCAATAGTTTTGAAACTATTCTGCTTAGCAAACAGCACTTTACAGAGAAAGGCATATCCATCATCAAACATCAGAACACAATGAACATAATGAACATTGGGAGATCAGCATGTATGTATGTATGTATGTACGTATGCACGTACGTGCGTACGTACGCACGCACGTATACACGCACGTACGTACGTACGTATGCACGCACGTACGTACGCACATACGTACGTATGTACGTACGCATGTATGCACGTACGTATGCACGTATGCACGTATGCACGCACGCACGTACGTACGTATGCATGTACGTATGTACGTACGTACGCATGTACGTATGTACGTAAACATTTATGTATGCTGACGAAATTATCCAACTGACAGAATTTTAACATCACATTATGATAAGTATCGTGTAGAGAAAAAAGTAAGAAATGAGAGACAGAGAGACAAAAAAAGAGAGAAGAAATCCTAATACATTTCTATTACACTAAGACGGCAGAGACGGAGGACATGTGGCGAACCAACGTCCAAACATCATGCCCCGTCTCCCGGTGTTGGCAAGAGGACTCCAAAGACACGAGAAAATACATTAAATACTTATGTCAACTGGCTGCACATCAGGGCTAGAACTATTTCTCCCGGTTAATTGACCTACCACTTCCAACTTCTTACTTGCAATGGAATCGCATGCCAGTTCCATAAACTGTCAGATAAATAGAAGGTTTCCTGTGTTTTTCTGTTTTGTTTCTTTCTGCTTTTTATTGTCTATATCTACAACAATCTAATGTGATACGCCATCTACAAAATTATCAACTTTTTATTTTTTCTCACTAACAAACGAATTACTGAAAGTTTGTGTCAACCAAGTATAGTTTCCTATGCTATACACAGAACGCATAGCGAAGACTGAGATCAGCATGTGCATACGCAACAACATCCATTTGTCGTCTTCTGATTCAGCTCAGAGAGTGGTAAAGGTTAAGGACACTGACAGTGAGGCTAAGCTGGCTTCACTTGTTGTGGACCTTGCGTGGAGGTCAAGTCAGGAGTAAAAACAGACTTGATCCTGCTTGACCTGCTTGACTTCTCCAAGGTCTTTCATAAGGTGAACGGCACCAGACGTCTCTTAAAAAAATAAATGTGACGATACTCAGAAAAGGCCACAGCCACGGAACGGAACATAGCTGACCCTGTAAGGGATGAATTACATTAAATTTAGCTTTAACTACAAATTTGAAATCGAGAAATATCTGCCTCTTGATACAGTCTGTCTGAGTAGATCTACGTGTAAATTCAAGTTTGTGCTCCAGCCAGGTAGATACAAAAAACAAAAAACAAAAAAAAAAAAAAAAAAAAACTCTGTATAGAGAAGACAACTGGCTATGCAAGAAATGCAGTTCTGGGAAAGTAGAAAAATGAACATTTTTTTGTTTGGACTTTCGACTTACGATGCTGAAAGAAGGAACGTTTTAAAGGATGTAGAAATTTTAAATGGTAACTTCAGTCAGCTGTCTTATGAACAAACGGTTCAGTGGTTAAAAAACGAAAATAATCCCATGTTTAGCTACATTTATACATGATTCTTTTAAGAAAAGAAATTCAAATAGCACATGGGCACTGCCATTTTGTATTATTGAGATCTTTTTTCATTACGAACACACGCCTATTCAAGTACATTGAGACCTTTACCATAAAAAAAAAATGAAAATTTTCAGATAAAAAAATCTGATATTTTTCATGTTTTTGCTCAAAACATAGATTGTTGGTACTCGTTAGAACCGCCTCGGCGAGGCGGTTCTAACGAGTACCACAATCTATGTTTTGAGCAAAAATAAGAAAATTAATGTATACCCCTGTAAACCCCAGTTTTACTATATAAAAACGGGGTTTAAGGGGGTCAACATTGTATAGGCATGTTTTCGTGATGAATTATGTGTATTACGCCATTTATGGACTATATTATTCTCATGAAACTTTTGATCACTTAAATCAAAGGTGTATAAAAACACATATTTTACATCCTTCTTTAACGTTTTGTCTTTACTTTTTATGTGATGGTTGTAAATGAGTCATATATATCAATATCAATATATTATGAATATGTCTTCTATTGTTGTTGTTGTGGCGATTTTTTAACGCTACCAGGCACCCGAGACACATAGAGGTAGCAGCGATTGTTATGTACATGTATTTGTACAGCCTTGCTTTCATGGATCACCCATGCACACGTGGTGCCGCTGTCTGTCACCATGCGCCGCCCTGTCCACTTTATACTCAACCCAGGCCACGTTGAGTCTGAGCCAGGCGTTCTTACGGTCTGAAAATTGTCTCGACCCGAGAGGGATTCGAACCCACGATATTACTCTTGAAAATCGAGTGCGCTAACCACTAGGCAACCCAGCCCATATGTCTTCTATGTGAATGTTGCTGAATGTAAGCTCGAAAGGGCCCATAACTGGCTGAATAAACTATTTACAATTCCATTCTATTCTATGTGTATCTGGGATAAAACAGGCAATACTCAGCGCACCAGATCAGACGCAGACGCCATCTAAATACAGGACAGCATGTTTATCATATTTGCTCTGAATAATTTCACACAGTGTGTAGACCAAGATGAAACTGCACTGACAGCATATTATAGATACATAAGCCAGTTGGCGAAATGAATGGTTCAAATTTCAAGCTCATGAAGTATGTTCAGGAATTATCATTACGAAACCACGCCTATTCAAATATATTGAAAATTTTACAACCAAAAAAGATAAATTTTCAGATAGAAAATTGTGATATTTTTCACATTTATTCTCAAAACATAGATTGTGGGTACGCGTTAGAACCGCCTCGGAGAGGCGGTTCTAACTAGTACCCATAATCTATGTTTTCGAGCAAAACTAAGGAAAATAATGTATACCCCTGTAAACCCCAGTTTTACTATATAAAAGTGGGGTTTAAGGGGGTCAAAATTATATAGCCGTGTTTTCGTGATGTGTTCAACTGATGCGCATAGCAATTTATATGTATTTTTATGAAATGCCGTTTTACTATAAATTCCCTATTATGTGATATCACTAAATCGATTTTGTGATATCACAAAATTGATTTTGTGAAATCACTAATTATTTTGTAATATCACTAATTATGGACATTACTTTGTGATATCACTCTTTCGATTTAGAGATATCACCAATTCTATTTAGTGATACAATCGATTTTGTGATATCGCTAATTCGATTTTGTGATATCACAAATTCATCTCTATTTAGTGATATCACAAAATCGATTTTGTGATGTCACTAATTTGATTTTGTGATATCACTACGTAGGAATGAATTTGTGATATCATTAAATCGTCTTTGTGATGTCAATGCCGGTCTTTCGTAAAAAAAGCCTACTGAATGTTTGCTAAAATATCTCTTTGACGTTAGTCTGTAGCACCTTCTCTGTCAGCCATTAGCCAGGGCCAACAACTTTATCAGGAGTCAACGATACATTGTTTGCGACTCCTATATATTTAGTGATATCACTAATTCGATTTAGTGATATCATATTCGTTCAAATTTAGTGATATCACTAAATCGATTTTGTGATATCACTAAACGAGTTTGTGATATTACTTAATAATATCTATTTAGTGATATCACTAAATCGAGTAAGTGATATTACAAAATCGAATTAGTGATGTCACAAATCAATTTAGTGAGGTCAGTAATTCGATTTTGTGATATCACAAAATAGTCGATTTTGTTATATCACTTGTTCGATATTGTGATATCACAAAATCGATATCACAAAATCTATTTAGTGATATCACTAAATCGAGTAAGTGATATCACAAAATCGAATTAGTGATGTCACAAATCAATTTAGTGAGGTCAGTAATTCGATTTGTGATATCACAAAATAGTCGATTTTGTTATATCACTTGTTCGATATTGTGATATCACAAAATCGATTTAGTGATATCACATAATCTTATCTATTTAGTGATATCACAAAATAGGGAATTTATAGTAAAACGGCACCTCATATATTTTAACTTGGCGCAAGTTATAAGTTATGGTGTACCAAATGGGTAAAAAACAGCAATGTTAGAATTTAATAGCGCACTGAAGCACTGTTAACATTGATGCTACACTGATAAAATTTTACGATACATCAGTGCACTGTGAACGCTGAACATGCTGGGTAAAAAAAAAATCAGCGGAAATTATTTTGAAATATGTTTTCTTATTCTTGCCAGAAAATACGAGTTGACATTTTATGTAAGGAGACAATTTGCATAAAATGTCATATCCTATTTGTTGGGGGGGGGGGGGGGGGGGGGGGGGGGGTGAGAAAAAATATAATTAATCTATGGTATGCTGAATTTGCTTACAGAATGGTAAAGATTAAAATTTAACAGTGCAGCAATAACGCTGTTGATGTTCCATAAAAGGTACATTTTTTCACGTCATGGCTCAAATAATGTTAGTATTAACAGACAGGTCTAGCTATTTTCGTGACTACTTACAGCTGTAGTCACCATCATCCTGTAAAAATGATCATATGAATCTCACCGCTAGAAAACGTATCTTTTGACATGCCATAGTACGCCCTGCGGAGATCAGATTAGCCTGCGCATTAGCGCAGTCTGATCAGTGTCTTCGTTTCGTTGTCCGCATGAATTAACTTTGCAACAGTGGCTACCCTAAATGCGGCAAGTAAAGATTCATATGAGACTGCGCGAATGTGCAGGCTGATCTGAATCTTGGTCGAGTGCAAATGTCCGAGGGTACGTTTTCTAACGTTGAGGCTTATATAATTGGGTAAAATATCTGGGCCCAGTTGTTCAAAGCATCGTTAGCTTAATGTGCTCTTTAGTGGACAAAATGTTAACCGTTCTAGTATTGCAAATGCTAAAGCTACTCACATTTTTTCAGCAAAAAATATTAGCCTATATGCCATATTTAATGATCAAAGTTTTAACAATACTTTAACTAACTACATCATTAGTTTTGAACAACTGGGCCCTGGGTAACAATTCAATGTACTTTTGACATTTAATCTTTAGCGTGCTGAATTCAAATATCAACAGATATTTAGTTTATTTCTCCTTTTAACCGAAAGTAAGAGATTTTCCTACATCTTAATTGACTGGAAAAAGAAATGACCTTTTTACCCAAACTACCTGTAATGAATCAAATGTAACCTTTTCAACCCTGTAGACAGATACAGATACTCTTGCAGTGAAGAGCCAGATGAGATGGCTCATAATGAGCCATCTCATCAGGACATACACTGCTTGCCATCTTGTTAATGATGATTGACTATACCCCCAACTACAAGTAATGGAATAGTCCATTTTAGCAACTCAGGGATGAAAGAATTTCTCGAAAGAAAAAACAAAACAAAACAAAAAAAAAACTTTAAAACTATCATTTATTTATAATCTGCTCAGTTTGCTTACAGCATGTTAAAGGCCAATCATTTAATAATTATACTCTACTCATCATATCTGAGAATAATCTGTTTTCATGCCATATTCTTACACATAAAAAACTCTTAATTATTTCTCCAAATGTTGTTTTCACTATGTTTGGCTTTCACTTTATATATATTGTAGACGTATTATCAATAACTACTACTACTATTACTAATACTACTTATTAACTACTACTACTATTACTAATACTACTTATTAACTACTACTACTATTACTAATACTACTTATTAACTACTACTACTACTACTATAATGTACTACTACTACACTACTACTACTACTACTACTACAACACTACTACTACTACACTACTACTACTACTACTTTTCTACTACCACTACTACTACTACTACTACTACCACCACTACTATTACTACTACTAAAACACTTTTCTATTTGTATTTTCAAATTACATTGTAATAAGTTAGTAGTCTCCCCATGATATGCATACATGAAATCAGCCGGTATGAAGAACAAAGCCATCTATGGCAGAATTATAGAGACAATAGAAGAACAAAGAGTATATATAGGACACAGCTTGTACAAATATCTACCCAAAGCTCAGACATTTCGCACGCACAGACATGCCAGTATGCTTTCGAGCCTTCCCTAGTGGACTAGTGGACGGGTGATCTGCAAAAAAGAACGCAACATTACTAAATGGCAAAGCGACGAAGCCTAACACCTTCTGATGGTAAATCTGATTTCGGGTGTAGACATGCATATAAATCAACAACTGTGAGTATATAAATCAACAACTGTGAGTATATAAATCAACAACTGTGAGTATATATCGTTACAACGTCGCTGCAGCGTCGTGACGTTGCAGCGAGTTGTAACGACGTTGTGTGTTTTCTGGGAAAAATATAGCAACAGAAAAAAATAATGTTTTAACCTTACTTTTCTTAGTTAAGAAGTTTTTTGGCCAGTATGTTAAAACCATTGACTGACTCGACGACAGATCGGTAAGCATCTAAGTTTATTGTTTCTAAACCACACTCATTCACTCCCCCGCAAACTTTCTCCTGCACCCATATTTTTATTTTTTATTTTATTTTTTTATTTTTTTCTTCTTCATCTTACACACGCAAGCATCCTTTTCCAAAAGAATATTAAAACATTGGCAATAGTCCTAAGTTTAATCAGAACAATTATTTTGGTTGGAGAACTGCAGAATAGAAAGAGAAACTCATTTTCAAAGCTGAATGAGATTTATAGCTGGTGTTTTTAAAAACCCGTTCAGTTCTACAATCTTCGTAAAAACTACAACAGAAAATGACATGTATTTCCTTTCTATTTACGTTGCAGACCATTAAGAAAACAAGCCTATTCAAATATACTGAAAATTTTACCACCAAAATATGAAAATTTTCAGATAAAAAATTCTGATATTTTTCATATATAATGCTCAAAACATAGATTGTGGGTACTCGTTAGAACCGCCTCATTGAGGCGGTTCTAACGAGTACCCACAATCTATGTTTTTGAGCAGAAATAAGAATAAATAATGTACATCCCCTGTAAACCCCAATTTTACTATATAAAAGTTGGGTTTAAGGGGGTCAAAATTATATAGACATATTTACGTTACAGACTAGGCACTAAAGGGAATTTGATACACGTGGTAAATTTTCCGCCATTTCTGTCAAGGGAAACAACTTTTATAACTTTTTGTTTGCTTTTCTGCACAAAATCCCCTTCTGAAAAGGAGTCTACTCTTAAAGAAAAGAATTTGCTCCCTGTTAGGGAGCAAATTCTTTCCTTTTAGAGTAGACTCATTTTCAGAAGAGAGACAAAATTTTGACAGTCCCCAGAATAGTCCTCTAAAGAGTTACTCTCGGCGAAAGTACAGTCGACTCTCGTTATTTCGAAATCCAAGGGACTCTATGAAATACTTCGAGATATCCGTACCTCGAGTTTGAGGAAATTGAGGAAATTGAGGAAAAAATAATTCGAACAACCACATTTAACAAATATATATGTAAATGGACTCTTGAAGTTAGAGAAAATATTGTGGAAAAAAGGAGAAATTGCTCCTTAGGAGCAATTTCTCCTCTTTTCCACAATATATTTTACCTGTTGTTAGATTTTCTTGTTTAGGCAGGGATCAGGATTTCACTTCGAGATAAGCAATATTCGAGATAAGCGAGGTCGAGATAACGAGAGTCAACTGTAGTATGATGACGCTAAAGCAATGTGACTGCAACAACCTTCAGTTTCGAATACGGCGTTGAACCTACTGTATGTTCGCAATTTATTACGACACCTGCCCGAGGTGCCAACCTCATTATAAACATCACCATACCAAGTGCAGTTAAACTCATATACGACCCCGGAATACACGAATCATATTCAAATAAACCTTTAATAGAAGTGAATGACCCGATATATTTTCATATTTGTGGCCTTGGCTTTGCCACTGATAAAGTCAAATGACATTTGGCAAATACATTTGCTAGAGCTTGTAGGTGTCAATCACTGTGTGAAAAAAATAATCAAAATTTTCCTAACGACTGGAGTTATAGCTATTTTCACTAAATGACTATAGAAAAGAGTTGTCCCGGTCAATGAATTAATGTGTGCACATTTTTTTTTTATCAAAATACAGTAAAACTCGGACATCGATATCTTGTTTACCGTGGCTGATTTGTATCCCTTTTTTAATCCCTGGGAATTTCTTCCGATAGCTAAAGAAACAAATATTAAGGAAATTTTAGGGAATTTTTTTTATTTTATAATGAAAATGTATGTTGTGTGAAGTCATTAGAATCACATCATCGAGGCGATTCTAATGATACACTCAACATACTATTATTTTATAAAAGATTAAAAAGACATCCCCCAACTCGTCCCCATTTGCCTCCTGACCTGGCGCCATGATTAACCCTCAGTGGCTCGAACTACCCATTTCTAGAACAGATTTGTATTGTCCTATAAAGATTTGCGAGCCATTGAAGCTCGACTGTATTCCGAACGATTGAAGACTTTCGGCCATTCCATATTTTCAATTTTTCAGTTGGTTGACGGTATAAGGGTTAAATAGTGCTCAACTAGACTTAACGTACACAAGAATTGAATAGCAGCGTCATAGTTTGGCTAAACTATATATATAATCTTTACTCTTTTTTTTTTTTAAATTTTAGGTAGGAATAAAATTGAGGGGTTTAACCTGGTACTTAGACTGGCTCAAATGATTTCTGCTCTTGTCTCTTTATATCATTCTTTCTTTCTTTCTCTCACTTTCTGTAGCCTTAAGTGTCTCTATAATATACCATTCCATTGTTTGTCTGCTGCGGGTCAACCTTTTCGAACTAAGGGACATAACTGATTAGGCTATTTAAAGCTATACTAAGTTGTACTCCTTTAACCCATTGTAGTCGGGAAACCCGTAAAAGGGTTATTGGCTAACAGTGCAGACCCAGATCAGACGCCGCAGAAGGCGGCGTCTGATCAGGGTCTCCACTATTTGCAAATAGTTTAGCCATTTTTCTCTAGGAATATGTAAATCTCATAGCTGTTCTTACTTAAAATTGAAATTGGACTCTTCCAATATATAGTGTGGGAGAGTCTATTCAGTATACAAAGGGTTAAAATACAAACATAGAGTCTGAAGACAGTCTAATCTGGAACTTTCAAAGCGCAGCATAATTATTTTCCTTTAGGTCAGCATTCATGCAAGAAAGTCCTTATTTTGATTGTGCAGACTGTCTGCCAACTATTGTCTGAAATAATTTCCTCCTTTTTACGCCATAGTGCATATAAATGGCCTCATTAACGCTTAGCATGCTGGGTAAAAAATAATTCAGCAGACGACAATTTGAAATATATGTCTTGTTAATTCCCAGAAGTCTAATGCAAATTGTCTCCTAAGGGCACAATTTGCATGAAATAATGTCAGACCTATTTTCAGGAAAGTATCATGACAAAAGAAAACTATTGTCAGTTTTGTCGTCTGCTGCCCACAGAAATTGTCTCATTAATCTTCCTTGCAATAGGAAATGCAATAATTTTCGGTATTTACTCTGAAAGATTCGGACAGACATGCATAAACAAGGAGTCATTGCACTTACAATAACTCTGATCATAGTCTGCACTGTCTGTGATTCCATCACGAAAACATTACATAATTTTGACCCCCTTAAACCCCACTTTTAAATAGTAAACTGGATTTTACAGACGTATACATTATTTTTCTTATTTCTGCTCAAAAATAGATTCTGGGTACTCGTTAGAACCGCCTCGGCGAGGCGGTTCTAACGAGTACCCTGAATCTATTTTTTGAGCAGAAATATGAAAAATATCAGAATTTTTATCTGAAAACTTTCAGTTTTTGGTGGTGAAATTTTCAATATATTTGAATTGGCGTGTTTTCGTAATGTAAACCAGTATAGTTTAGCCAGTTACCAGGTTTTCCGAGGGTCCTGCAAAAAGTTTTGTAACTGGGTTCGGATTACTTCAGTGCTACGTTTTATCAAACATATTTTATTACAAACCTTCAAAGTATTCCCCCTGTACTGAAACACATTTTTGTAACCTTTTTTACCTAGCCGCGAAAAGCAGATGAATAGTCTTCTTTTGGTATCTGTTGGAGACACTCATAAATAGCGCTGCAAGAGAACTTCTAATCATTTACTTATTTCCAGAAAGCATTTTCTTAAGCCTTGGAAATAAAAAGAAGTCACAGGGACTCAGGTCAGGTCAAGCCAAAAAAGACTTAACAACCTCACACTTATGAGAGGAGGCATTGTCATGTAAAAGGTGAACTCCTGACCATCCTTTGCTTGGTCGTTTCTTATTGTAAAACTCTTTCACTTTCTTCAGTACAGAATTCTTGTAGAATCGGCTAGTGACCGTATGACCAGATGGATAAGGCACTTGAACGACTGGCCTACTTGAATTAAAGAAAATTGCGTACATCTTTTTCTCTTGGCAATACATGGGCGTTTTTGATCTTTTCGCTTCCATTGCTTATTATCAGCCCTTCTTTGTGGCTCAAACATGTGCACTCAGGTTTCATCACCTGTAAGCAAGTTAGAAATAACCCGACTATTACAGCCTTTGTATGTTTTTAAAAGTTCCCGGGCACATTTAAGGCGTTGTGTCTTTAGCTCCTCAGTGAGCAAATGAGGTACCCACCTAGCGCAAACCTTTCTCAGGTCCAACCGCTTTTTCAGAATTGTTTGCACACTGCCTTCTGATATGCCAGTACAACTAGCTATATCTTTGACAGACAATCGCGCATCCTGTTCGACCACAATCTTTACAGCAGCGATGTTAGCCTTGGTAATAGAGGTTTAGGCCTTCCAGGACGGGTATCAACAGAAAATTTCACAGCTTTAAAAGCTTTAACCCACCTAAAAACTGTGCGCATTGAAATGGTCTGAGATCCATATATACCACACAATTAATTAAATATCTGCTTTGAATCTATATTAAGCCTAATGCGGCATTTAATATAGCTACGAATTTCAGTCTTCTGGTCCATATTCCAATGTAACAAGTAAATTGGTCAGTGTATATGACTGCATCTATTTCAATTTGAAAAATAGGTCAGTTGGAAAGCAATTTGCACGAAATAAACGGGTATCGTTAGCTATTCAACAAACCATTCAAGTGCAGTGAAGCATTTTAAAATATACCTGGGATAAAACCAAGGACTCGGAAGCCTATTAGTGACAGAACTTTTTGCATGACCCTCGTCAAACAGACTTGTCCAAATTTTGAGACAAAAATTAATCCTTAAAGTGTCAATCAAAACTGCAGCGGACGACATATTGATTTTTTTTTTATTATATTTTTATTTTTATTTTCAGAGAAAATAAGCCCTCGGATGTGAATCGTTTGCCTAGCATGAAAAGTAAAGTCTTATTTTCTCAGAAAAATAATATAAAATAACATTGTATTTTACAATTTTGCTTACCACTTTAATGGTTAAGAATTTAGGGTTTGAGTTGTAGTTTTACAACCCAATCAACACAGTTAAGGTCATGTCGAACCGGTCAGTTAACGTACCCACACTATTGCTGGGCAGTCTTAGTTCCCTAAGCGGTTAACCGCATCACGAAAACATGCCTATATAATTTTGACCCCCTTAAACCCCATTTTTATAAGTAAAACTTGGGTTTACAGGGTATACACTATTTTTCTTATTTCTGCTGAAAAACATAGATTGTGGTACTCGTTAAAACCGCCTCGCCGAGGCGGTTCTAACAGGTACCCACAATCTATGTTTTGAGCAGAAATATGAAAAATATCAGAATTTTTTATCTGAAAATTTTCATTTTTTTGGTAGTATAATTTTCAGTGTATTAGAATAGGCTTGTCTTCGTAATGGGTATTTGTGCGCATACTTTCGTCAGTAACTGACAAATGTACTTCTTGAATTAATAATTAGATATTATTTCATGATCAATTTTCGTTGAGCTAATACCTTTTAAATATTTAGCATTCTCTGTACAAATCAGCAGATGACAAATTGATGAAACCTTTTTATATTTTGTTTTCATATTCATTCCAGAAAACATTGTTTGCATTTCATGTAAATTGTCTCCTAATGATATAACCTGCATGCAATGTCATAGCCATTTAAACAAAAAACAAATAAAAAACAACATATTTTTTAAACTGCATTAACCCTTAAAGCGCCAAGAAAACCTGCATCTGAAAATGTCGTTTGTTTATGTCGTCTGCTGAATATTCTTGCAAATTTTTCAAACCTATTTTTGCATACAGGCAAACAGTGTGGACCCAGATCAGACTGCTCCTAAAGGAGCAGTCTGATCTGGGTCCACACTGTTTGCAGAAATGACTTTTAAAGTAACCAGCAGAAGAGAAAGCAGACAACAATAGCTGTGATTGGCGCTTTAAGGGTTAAATGCCGTGTGCAGTTAAACTTCAATGGCTTGAACACACATGGTTCAATTACCGTGGCTGCTTCGAACTCGGGTTTTTTGAGTTCCTTGGATAGCTCAAGGAAACAAGATAATTAGGAATATTTTAAAATAACTTTTCTTATTTTTTTTTTTCATTTAAACGTATGTTGTCTGTCGTTAGAATAGCCTCATTGAGCCGATTCTAATCAGTACACACAACGTACCATTATTTTATTAGAAAATTGAAAAGACATTCTTAAATTATTCCCATTTGCTTCCATACCTGGTGCTTTGATGAGCCCTCAGTGACTCGAACTACCCTTGTCTAGAACAAATGTCCATGATCCCAAAGATGTTCAAGCCATTAAGGTTCGGCTGTAGTACACTACCGTACCAGAACATCAAAGACATCGAGGAAGCCTTCCATATGCAAGTCCGTCCCATGACTACCGTGTTTTACCCTAAGTATTCGGACACTTTACCGCATTATCCTAAACTTTGAACAAGTCCATTTTACTGCGCATCACGAAAACATGCCTATATAATTTTGACCCCCTTAAACCCCACTTTTATATAACACAACTGGTGTTTACAGGGGTATACATTATTTTTTTTTATTTCTGCTCAAAAACATAAATTGTGGATACCCGTTAGAGGCGGTTCTAACGAGTACCCACAATCTATGTTTTGAGCAGAAATATGAAAAATATCAGAATTTTTTATCTGCGTGTTTTCGTAATGATGTTTGTGTGTCTAAAACTGCTCGACGAGTGGCAAACAGTATGAACTCTGATCAGAGGCTGCATTCTGCTGCATTCCTAGAAAAATATGTCACCATGCAGTGGACAGTGCAAGAGCACTCACAGGTTTGCTTTATTGGAAATACGAGGTGGAGAATAATGTATTTGAGTTGAAAGAGCTTGACAAACCAAACATTGTAATGCAAATTTGATTAAAATCAGAATAAAAACGAAGAAAGTTAATGGCATTCGAACATTTCAAAGTTGCTGTTAAGGGCACCGCCATTTTGAATATATAATGAGGTTCTTAAAATTTCAAACTAATGAATAAAATCTCCTTTCAAACAGAAAAAAGTTCAGTTTTCAAGCAAAGTCAATCTATATCTCAAGAATATGCCATACACATAATTATAGAAGCAAAATATTGTCGTAAATATTAATTATTTGGGTTTTGCATAGTTAATTAAAGCTTTATGATGTCATAAAGCCTCATTAAATATTCAAAATGGCAGCGCCCCATAAAAGATTTTGTTTAATCTTCAAACTTTGATAACTTTCTATTATCCGATCATGATCAAATTCGCATCAAAATGCATGGTCTGTCAAGATCTTATTCTTCAACATTGCTTTTTCCTTTAATTTATACGTGGATACGATGTATATTTTCGGAATGGTTTATTTTCAGATTAACCTTTTGGCAAGTTGAATTTGAATACTGTTATGACCGTGTTGGGCAATCCGATTGGCTTAAACTTTAAACTCATTGATTTGAACAGCTGTAGATGACATTTTTAAACATATTCATTTTATATTTCCTTAAAAAAGGGCTTCGTATTAGATTACAAAGATAATTTACTTAAAATATCAAACATTTTAAAAAAAGAAAAAGAAAAGAAAGTAATATGATCAATTTATTGTCTGCTTATTTTGCCCGTAGACATCACGAAAAAATGCCTATATAATTTTGACCCTCGTAAACCCCACTTTTATATAGTAAAACTGGGGTTTACATGGGTATACATTATTTTTCTTTTTCCTGCTCAAAAACATAGATTGTTGGTACTCGTTAGAACCGCCTCAGCGAGGCGATTCTAACGAGTACCAACAAACTATGTTTTGAGCAGAAATATGAAAAAATATCAGTTTTTTTTCTCCAGTTTTTGGAGGTGAAATTTTCTATATATTTGAATAGGCGTGTTTTCGTAATGAGCAGTAACGGTTAATCATTAAAGTGCCCTGCAAAATTGTAGCAGACAACATTCTTCAATATTTTTTTTTTATTATTATTATTTTTCATAGAAAATAAGGGTTGGTATTTCATGCAAATGGTCTGCTATGCAGACGATTCACATGAAATGCCAAGCCCTATTTTCTCTGAAAAATGAAGAAAACAATCAGAATGTCGTCTGCTGTTGTTGTGATTGCCGCATTAAGAGTTAACCTTTTCTGCTCTCTTGGCAAAATAAGCACTGTTTGAAATACGTCATAAGATGACGATTCACATGAAACGTCAACCCTTATTTTCTCTGAAATTTAAAAGAAAGAAAAAAAGTCTGCTGCTGTTGTGACTGGCTCTTTAAGATTAAGCAGACAATAAATTGATCGTGGTCGATTATCGGTTAGGTCAGAACTAACAGCTCAGTACATGTAGGTCAAAATAAATTTTGTTCTGTCGGGTAATGCTGCTCCATTGAAAAACAGATGCAGATGTCGTTTTGTTTCTGTGTGGTGTTTCATTATTTTAGCTTTTCAAAACAAAACAAAAAAAAAAAAAAAAACGGGAGACTGGAAGAAAGCTCAGCACTCTGTGTTCAGCAATCTTCTATTTATTTATTTACTTATTTATTTAATCATTTATTTATTTAATTATTTATTTTGATTGATTTATTTATTTATTATTTATTTATTTAAATCTGAAATAATAGTGCCGAAGGTACGATCTTAAATCATGGAAACAAGGAAATAATCTCGGTAGCCCTGATATCATTTATCTTTACCATTCTCTAGGCAAATACAGCAGACAGCAACTTGATGATATTTTTTCCCCAGCTAACAGGATTTGACGTTTCATGCAAATTGTCCACACTGAAGACAATTCGCATGAAATGTCAAGGCCCGTTTTCTGAAAAAAAAAAATGAGAAAATAAAAGCATATTTCAATATGTCGTCTGCTGAAAATATTACCAAAAGTACTAAGCGTTAATTCAATTAATGTTTCAGATCTCTAAATGCCAACGTATCGTGTGTTCAAAAGCAGAAATTTTGTTTAATAACCGATTTTTAATTTTACGATCGATGATTGGAATCGGTAGGAATAACCAACTCATTCTCGATTATTATCGATCATCCGTGATCACTAATAGGAAAATAGGACGATCTGACTGACAGACAGACAAATACAGTTGACTCTCGCTATCTCGAACTCACTTATCTCGAATAACCGCTTATCTCGAAGTGAAAATCTGGTCCCTGCCTAAACATGAAAATCTAAGAACAGGTAAAAAATATTGTGGAAAAGAGGAGAAATTGCTCCTAAGGAGCAATTTCTCCTCTTTTCCACAATATTTTCAATATATCTCTAACTTCAGGAGACAAATTACACATATATTTGTTAAATGTGGTTAATCGAATTAGTTTGTCCTCAATTTTGCAAATCTGACATGTCGAAGTACGGATATCTCGAAGTATTTCAGACAGTCCCTTGGAATTCGAGATAACGAGAGTCGACTGTAGTTTGATTTATGACCCCGGTCTGAATGAAATGGTATGCTCTGCTTTCAAGGATGAAGAATAAAAAAGATACATGTGGGCTACAACGTGAGAAAATGTTCCTTCAACATGTACGCACAGCGAGAACTCTGCCGAAGCCTTCTGATCAGAGTCTTCTTTGGACCCTCTGAACAGCAAAGGTTCCAAGTTTGCTTCAGGCGACCATCGAAGACACTGACCAGACTGCTCAGACTGACCTGAGTCTTCGCTGAGCTGAGCTCACTTAATCTCACATTTTTAGACACATTATCTCACCATCACGAAAACATGCCTATATAATTTTGACCGCCTTAAACCTCAAACTGGGTTTTAAAGGGGTATACATTATTTTTACTCGGAAACATAGATTTTTGAGCAGAAATATGAAAAATATCAGAGTTTTTTGTCTCAAATTTTTTTCAGTTTTTGGAGGTGAAATTTTCAATATATTTGAACAGGCGTGTTTTCGTGATGCGCAGGGGCTCATATATCACTTATTTGCTGTCTGCTAATTTCTCATGCTACATGCCAGAATGTTACCGTATTTACCCTATTTGGGCACAAAAAATACATAACAGACAATTAATACCAACAACAAAAAGCAAAAAAAAAAAAAAAAAAAAAAACAAACAAAAAAAAAACAAAAAAAAAAAAAAAAACACGCCTTATCGTACCTGTCCTAAAATTAGAACAAGTCAGTTATGCTACTCAATGTGTCTAAAAACGCAGGATGAGTGGCAAACAGTGCAGACCCTGATCAGACGCCGCGACACGCGGCGTCTGATCAGGGTCTACACTGTTTGCTCAGGCATGTCCGATTACACGGTACTTTATTGCTTTACACAAAATCGATGGATAATAGTGCCCTGACACAGAACCAATTTTATGAGCATGCAAAAGATTACTAAAGCCTCTTTATTGTCCTTTAAATTACTACAAGACACGCGATCGCTGACATTTAACATTTTGCATGCTGGATTTGAATTTAGCCGACGTTTTCCAGGAAACAGGACTCGACATTTCAAGCCATGCAAATCATTTGTAAGGAATAATAACCTATTTGCCGAGAAAAAAATACATATCATTTTATAATTAATCTGCTTAGGTTGTAAGAGTCCAATGTGTCATAATATTAACTTTGACGGCTTAATCTGCAGACATCGTTCAAAGCAAAATTAGTAGGGGAAAAAAACAACAAAAAACGATTTATTTATTATTTCTAGAAACTTAGGTTACACTTTTTTCCAAATCATTTTCACAGAAAATGTCATGCCATGAACTACTCGTTGCGTTGTCTTAGGAAAAACAAAAATGTTTGAAAGTGTCACCCGCAGATTTTTTAGTAGCAGGCTGAAATTTGTAAATACATTAAATGCATAAAAATGCCTGATTGGAAGCGACACTGATGAAGATTTTTATAAACTTAAGGTTGTTATCTGTTGCACTCGCCAGTGATAGCCCCACCCCTCCAGTCACAATACGTTAACAAATCTGTGTAAAATGTATAGTTTGATGCCATAGTTTTAGATAAAGAAATGTTGTTTTTTTTTAATAATTATTTTTTTCTCAGTTCTTCACAAAAAAACTAGATGTTGTGGGAAGTCATTAGAAGCACCTCGCATGCTTTAGTGAAGAAATGAGAAAATATTATCTTGGTACTTTTCTTATACTGGGGCAAGTAAATCATGGCCATTTTCACCATATAATATGGTTAATTAAGAAAATTTGAGTTTCTAAGCATTTTTTAAAGACAGATTTATGGAGTGAATGAAAGTTGCTTGAAGTAAAAACAAATTGAAAAGCTGCTTTAAAACTTGCAAAATTATGAAAAGCCTCCTAATAATGTAAACCCTACGTATACCTGTTTCCACTATATATTATGTGGGAATATGGATTGA
Source organism: Anodontia alba (assembly GCA_964016985.1). NCBI lineage: Eukaryota > Metazoa > Mollusca > Bivalvia > Lucinida > Lucinidae > Anodontia > Anodontia alba. The sequence continues at coordinate 137,514,637 of OZ024822.1, read as the reverse complement.
AAAGTACATCGACTTGTTAACATAATAAGTTGCCCGTATCTTATGTACCAACCCAGCTGTCAATGGCACCTGACAACTATGAATGGCAACAACCAAATATCAGTGGCGACAACCAACTATCACTAGTAACAGCCAAATATCAACTGTACCAGGCAGTTATCAGTTTCTTATGTACCATCCAGCTATCAATGGCACCAGACAACTATCAGTGGCGACAACCAACTGTCACTAGTAACAGCCAACTACCAATCGTACCAGGCAGTTACAAGTTTCTTATGTACCAACCAGCTATAAGTAGCCCTAGTCAACTATAAGTGGCGACAACCAACTATCACAAGTACCAGCCAACGATTAACTGTACTTTGCAGTTACCAGTTTCTTATGTATCAACCAGTTATCATTAGCATCAGACAACTGTCAGTGGCGACAACCAACTATCACTAGTAACAGCCAACTACCAACTATACCTGGCAGTTACCAGCTTCTTACGTTCCAAGTAGCTATCACTGGCACCAGACAACTATCAGTGGCGACAACCAACTATCACTAGTAACAGCCAAGTATTAGCTGTACCAGGCACTAATCAGTTTCTTATGTACCAACCAGATATCAGAGGCACTGGTCAACCTTTAGTGGCGACAAGCAACTATCACAGGTATCAGCCAACTATCAACCATACCAGACAATTACCAGTTTCTTATGTACCAACCAGCTATCAGTTGCACCAGACAACTCAGTCGCAACACCAAACTATCACTAGAATAAGCCAACTATCAACTGTACCAGGCAGTTACCAGTTTCTTATGAACCAACCAGCTATCAATGGTATTAGACAACTATCAGTGGCGACAACCAACTATCATTAGTAACAACCAACTAACAGCTGTATCGGGCAGTTATCAGTTTCTTATGTATCAAACAGTTATCAGTGGCACCAAACAATTATCAGTGGCGACAGCCAACTATCTACTGTACAAGGCTGTTATCAGTTTCTTATGTATTAACCAGCTATCGGTGGCATCAGCCAACTCTCAGTGGCGACAAGCAACTGTCACAAGTTACAGGCAACTTTCAACTGTACCAGGCAGTTACCAGTTTCTTATGTACCAACCAGCTATCAATGACACAAGACAACTAACAGTGGCGACAATCAATTATCACTATAGCCAGCCAACTATAAATTATACCTGGGATTTACCAGCCAGCAATCAATGGCACCGAACAACTATCATTGGCAACAACTAATAATCACTAGTAACAGGCAAGAATCAACTGTACAAAGCAGTTACCAGTTTCTTATGTACCGACCAGCTATCAGTGGCACCAGGCAGCTTTTAGTGGCAACAACCAACTACCACTTGTAACAACCAACTGTCAACTGTACCTGACAGTTACCAGTTTCTCATGTAGCAATCAGCTATCAGTGACATCAGACAATAATCAGTGGCGACAACCACCTATAATACCAGCAAACTATCAACTGTACCTGGCACTTTCCAGTTTCTTATGAACCAACCAGTTATCAGTGGCACCAGATAACTATTAGTGGTGACAACCAACTATAACTAGTACCAGCCAACGATCAACGGTACCAGGCAGATACCAGTTTCTTATGTACCAACCAGCTATTGTACCAACAAGCTATCAGTGCCACCAGACAACTATCAGTTCCGTCAAGCAACTGTCACATATAACAGGCAATTATCAGCCATCAGTTTTAATCTTTACCATTCTCTGGGCTAATACAGCAGAAAACAAATTAATGGTATGTTTTCTTATTTATCCCAGAAAACAGGTTTTCACATTTCATGCAAATTGTCTCCAAATGGCAGTCAAATGATATTTTCTGGAAAAAAATAAGAAAATATTTCAAAATGTCGTCTGCTGAAATTTTACCCAGCATGCTAAGTGGCAACACACAGAGCTAATATTTGATCAGAGTCTTCAATGTCAGCAAAAGCATTTGGCTGCACATCACGAAAACACGCCTATTCAAATATACTGAAAATTTTACCACCAAAAAATGAATATTTTCAAATAAAACATTCTGATATTTTTCATATTTCTGCTCATCACGAAAACATGCCTATATAATTTTGACCCCCTTAAACCCCACTTTTATTTAGTAAATCTGGGGTTTACATGGGTATACATTATTTTTCTTATTTCTGCTCAAAAACATAGATTCTGGACATAGTAGACATGAAACCCACAATCTATGTTTTGAGCAGAACTATGAAAAATATTAGAAATTTTTATCTTAAACTTTTCATTTTTTGGTGGTAAATTTTCAGTATATTTGAATGGGTATGTTTTCATGTCTACTATAGATTGCGGGTACTCGTTAGAACCGCCTTGACGAGGCGGTTCTAACGAGAACCCACAATCTATGTTTTGAGCAGAAATAAAACAAATAATGTATACCCCTGCAAACTCCAGTTTTACTACATAAGAGTGGGGTTGAAGGGGGTCAAAATTATATAGGCATGTTTTCGTGATGATTCCTATTTTCTTGACGAATGCAGTAAAAAAGCTTTGAACGTATGACAACACGTTCACGAGACTAATCTGGGTAGGGTATTGACTATTTATAGTCAGACTATAAATAATTAATGAATCTTTTTGTTTAGCCTGTGGGACATAATATTTAATTAATACTATATATTTAATGGTTGAATGGTAAATTAACTATTAAAGTGCATTTATAGCCACATTGCAGCAGACGATATTCTAAATTAGATTTTCTTATTCTTTTATGTATATAAATTTTTTTTATTTTGCTAGGCAGACAATTCACACGTACGTAATGCCAAAATTCTTATTTTCTTTGAAAAATAAGAAAATCAAATTTAGAATGTCGCCTGCTACAATTTTACTTAATACTTTAAGGGTTAATAAGAAGATCTCTTGTGGCACGCAAGAAGCATACATTCATATCAGCATTTATTGTCAGCTCAACGTTTTCTTTTCTTTGAGAAAATAGATTTCAATGCCCACACACTAGGCCAGCAGTTAGTGAAATATAGGACACTTAACCATTCTGACTCCTACTTTTATTATGGTCATTTATATTGTTGCAAACAGGAGTGTCAGGCCAAAACAGATGGGCAAACAGTGTAGGTGGAGATGAGACGGCTCGTTACGAGCCTACACTCCACCTACACTCTTTGCATTGGTATCTCTCTGTTTTGTTCTACAGAGCTGAATGATGAAAGTCAAGTACTAAAAAGACTTCAATGGCTATTGTCCTCCAGAAAGCTGTTTTTGCTTGGCTCTTTATTTAGAAGACGTAAATCTGCAAAATTTTGCTATGATTAAATTAAAAGCGTAGGTCGTAATTACCCGTGCATCGGAATTTTATACTAATCACTGGTTTAAAAATTATGACATTTTCATATTTTCTTACAGTAGAAATGACTGCAATATACGAAAAAGGCTAGCGTGGGTAGTTTGAGGGTAGGTTTTCATCAAGTACCGCTTGTTTTAAAACATCTGAAAATTTTACTGTATCGTTATGAATAACTAATAATTAAAAATGACGAGGAAATGCAAAAACTGTTTTCCTGATAAATAAATAAATAGAAGGCTCCACATGAAGTTTGAAGAAAATTGGCCGGAGAAGTCATTCAAAGGTTGGACGGACGGACGACAACGGACGGCAAGTGATCACAATAGCTCATCCTGAGCCTTCGGCTCAGGGTGAGCTAAAATATGTAACCTGAGCCGTGGTCCTATTATACATCGAAAAGAACCAAAAAGGAACTATCGCAACCAAAACGACGTTTATGAGTGATTTTTTATTTATTTATTTTTTTTATAAATTACAGCGTAAATTCCAATCAGTTCTAGAAGCCTATAGAATTTCAGGCAACCGCCCCCATCAACACTCTCAGTGTTTTGATTTTCCCTGTGTCCGTCATTCATACAGAGAGTATGCCATTAATAGGAATAATAATACCTTAAAACCACCGGAGAATTCATGTTTACAATGTATTATGAATGCATGGTAAGAGCTCCAGGCTTCTGACACAGGCATTAGTGTAATGAATTTAAATATTAGCAGAAACATTATATAATTTAGGAACCTCGATGCCTTTGTTCATTTCATCATGAAATCATATCTATATAATTCTGACCCCCTTAAACCCCATTTTTATATATAAAACTGGGGTTCACAGGAGTATACATTATTTTTTCTTATTTCTGCTCAAACACATAGATTGTGGGTACTCGTTAGAACCGCCTCGGCGAGGCGGTTCTAACGAGTACCTACAATCTAAGTTTTGAGCAGAAATATAAAAAAATATCAGAATTTTTTATCTGAAAAGTTTTCTCTTTTTTGGTTGTAAAATTTTCAATATATTTGAATAGGCGTGTTTTCGTAAGGTCTGTCATTTTTACAAGAGAGATAACCTCCTACCGACCAAGTCCCTTCTGAAAAGGATTTTCCTCTAAAAGAAACGAATGTGTGCCCCTTTCAGAAGGGAGGCAATAACTTTTGATATAGTTACCTCTCCTGAATGTGTGTCATTCCTCTACATATAGTTTTTTTTTTATCCTTCCCGCACTCCACTCAGAACAGGCATTTAGGTGTATTCCAACATCCCCACTATTGGAGATGCTTAATGAAATGCCAATCCCTCAGGCATTTTCTTGGGAAAAACTGAAACAAAATTATATTGTTCTCTGCAAAATTTCCTTAAAATATGACAAAGCGTAAACTATTACCGCCAGGTATCTTGACCAAACTAATAAGAACCCATAACACAAGTTTTTTTGTGATTATATGAGAAAACATGACCTTAAGGAAATTTTTGGTTTAAAGTTGGCTTACCTAGAGCTATTTACATAGTGTATAATACTGATTAACCGCTTAAGGGACTATACCTGCCCAGTAACAGTGTGGTTAGGTAAACTGACCACGCTCGACATTACTCCATTGGGTTGACTAGGCCGTAAAACCTCAATATAAACAAACAAACAAACGTACAGTATTCGACCTAATTACCGCACTGTGCGCTTAGGTTTTTCTAAAAAAAAAATGGAAAAACTCGTGTTAAAATATATGCCTACCTATACTATGGGTACAGAAAAAAAAAAAAAAAAAAAAAAAAAAAAAACATCAGCGAAGGACTTATCAAATGATGCTTATGCGCGATTTGTGTGTGTGTGTGTGTGTGTGTGTGTGTGTGTGTGTGTGTGTATGTGTGTGTTATTCGGATTTTCTTTAAAAAAAGCAAATGTTGTGGGAACTCATTTGAATTGCATCGACAAGTCGACGCAATTCAAATGGGTACCCACAACATATGCATGCCTTTATAAAGAAGTAGACAAAAAGTACAAAACCCTAACTACGGAATTGATTGTGCGCTTATAGGGACAAGTGTGGTAATTAGATTGAATACGGTAGATATGTTAACGAAATGTCTACTAAGCCTAACATGCGAATTAGCCTGGGCCCAGTTGGTCAAAACTAACGATGTCGTTAGTTAACGATTCGTTAAAATTTTAATCGAGTGATACGCAAATATGCTGAAATTTTTTGCTGAAAAAATGTGAGTAGCTTTTGCAATGCAAAAGCTACTCACATTTTTTCAGCAAAAAATATCAGAATATTGTATAGTGAATCCGCTAAAACAGTTAACGAAATGACCCTTAACGAGTTCGTTAAGCTAACGACGCTTTGAACAACTGGGCACTTGTCTCTATTATTTGCATATACATGTATATGGAATATGTCGTTTTGTCCGAAGCAAATCTCCTGGAATGGCTTTGTAATCAGGCAAAGGACAAACCATTATGTTAAAATATTACATGTACTTAAGACACAGATAACAAAGTCCCAAACCAGCCATTATATCAATGCAGTCTTATTAGTGTCTTCCATGTCTGGTAACAGATTTTATCATGCATTTACTGAAAAAAAAAAAAATAGTTTTTAAACACGCGTTACAAGCATTCAACGATTCAGGCACGTATCACGCTAGCACTTGCTCTAGCCATATCGTACCCGGAAATCTTATCACAGGCTCCGCGTAGCGCACCTCAAAATCCGAATTATACCTCTGGCGTCACACCAAAACCTTTATCAAAACTCTGACATCATTTTGGTGAAAAATAAATAGATAAGTATATGGCATTTTTCATATCATGACCCGTATCAACCCTCGATCCATATCTGCCTTCTGGCTTTCTCCTCGAGCTGATTTGGGAGGCTTGGGGTTGACATAGCGTATCATATGAAAAATATAAAAAACTTTGTCTACCATATTTACACGTAGTATTGGACAGCTTACCATACTTGTCGTAAATTGGAAATAATCCATTTCTTCTAATTGCTGATGTATCTAAAATATTGTTGGATGACTGACAAACAGTGAAGAGCCCTGATCAGACGCCGCGTGCGCCATCTTATCTGGGTTCAAACTGTTTGCAACAACCTACTCCCAAAACATTCTCCATAAATCTATAGCGGGCCATTATCGGCCCGTCAGGGTAGCTGACGGGCCGATAACGGCGCGCTGTAGATTTATAAAGAAGGCTAGCTGGGCTGGACCCAATTCTTACGGTAATTTCAGTATTTCACAAAAAAAACTTCGATAAACAAAAAACAGCTCCGGTGCTGACTGTAAGCCCCTTTTTATGTGATGCGGTTTATTTCATTCGCGGCGTCAGAAATGATTCAAAGCATGAATGATTCATTATCAGCCTATGACTGTTTCTTAAATTTTGTGTGGGGAATATGGAAGGAGGTGCAGTACGTGTGACCAAATTTTCAAATAAATGATGTAAAACGTAGACTAATCATTGGTCTCTCGCCCCCTCTCACCGCTGCGTTTCATGGCATGATAGTGATGAAACGAAGCGTGTCGCACGAAAATACCGTAATAAACCTAATGGGTAAGATCAGATAGGCCTGAGCAAACAGTGTAGACCCTGATCAGACGTCATAATAAACCCAATGAATAAGCACAGATAGGCCTGAGCAAACAGTGTAGACCCAGATCAGACGCCGCAAAACGCGGCGTCTGATCAGGGTCTACAATGTTTGCCACTTTTCTAGCAGTTTGTAGACACATCAACAGGTAGTAAAATATACTTGTACACATATTTTCAGAACAGGTACGGTAAGAGTTAAGGTGTCCCAGTACTTAAAAAAATACGAACAGTAGTCCATGCATCGACGTACCGTTCTCCGCATTCACAAGCCTCTGATCCTTGACTGTCATCAGAGCTTCCAGTCGGACTCTGATTAGACGGCGCAGATGCGCAGGCTAGAGAGAGAGAGAGAGAGAGAGAGAGAGAGAGAGAGAGAGAGAGAGAGAGAGAGAATCTGAATTCGAAATGTCAAGCCCTGTTTTCAGTACTAAAATATTTTCAAATGCTATATTATGATATTCAAATCCAGTTGCGCAAACACTGGGGAGACCCTGGCCAAATTAACCAGCCACAGATTAGACTAGAGACTTTTGCTGTTTGCATTAACAATGGTATAGATAAGGGACTGCTATACCTGCTGCAGCTAGGGGAAAGGAGCAGGTTTATATTTCTTCAGTTTCAGTTCTGTCATCAGCTTCCCCCTCGTCCTCCTCTAGTTCTCTCTTTCCTCAAATCTACCAGTTCTTCCGTCCTTTCTCTCCCTTTCTCCGGGAGACGACACAAAATGACCCACAGGAACTCATTAATATGTTTTCTTGTGGCAATGCAGATTGTCAGAAATGGCAGATTATATGGTTAGAACCGTGTCTTACCTATCTGAAATGATGCGCAACACGTGTAAGGGCTTTACGCCAAATACGGACAACGAAGGCCGACCAGATTGCGCATGCGCAGTCTGATCAGGGCCTTGGCTGCCCATATACTGAAACAACGGCTATTGAAGAATATATTTACGAACAGTGAAGGCCCAGATCAGACTGCGCAAATGCGCAGTCTGATCTGGGCCATCCCTGTTCGCATATGACTCTAGAGCTATTTTCACGTGTTGATCAGCAATGTAGTGAATGAAAACTGACAATTTGAAGAGTTCTGGTATTCTGTGACTCCAGGAATAAAGTGATAAATGTGAAAGGAATTGATCAGAAAACAAGTTACGGACACTTCTATTTCCTGTGTTCACATCCAAAAGACCAAAATAGTTGGGATAAATTGCCAGAAATCACGCTTAAAGGACAGAAATCTAATACAATTTTACGCTGCTAAATTAATTGTCTTGGTTGTCCCAGTGATTGAATGTTTTATTTTTCTGTTTGCAATTTCTGCCGTTATTACCTAAAATGCTTGCACTATAATTCCTCACTTTGTCGGAATTGCCCTAAATATTTAAAGGGTAATTTTACATTATGACACAATTACTACAAATGTTAACAGCGTAATTTTTCAGGCTGGCGTTGTTACCACCCGTTTTTACATCGTAATTTCACCGTTTAATAACCCCAAATATTTGCAGCGCACTTCATCACTTTGACATAATTTCCAAAATATTAACAGCCCACTTTACAGCTTACATTGCCGTGATAACTCCAAGTATTTACAGCATCATGCCTCAATAAAATCTCTCCCTGTTGGGAAAGCTACTGGCCCCGATGGACTCAGTAATCGTATTCTCTCTGTGCTACCTGATTAACTTTCTATTCCTGTCTGTGCTCTTTTTAACCAGTCCTTACAACACGGAACCGTACCTGATTGTTTTAAACATTACGAAAACACGTCTATTCAAATATACTGATAAATTTACCACCAAAAAATGAAAATTTTCAGATAAAAAAATTCTGATATTTTTGATATATCTGCTTAAATCATAGATTGTGGGTACTCGTTAGAACCGCCTCGGTGAGGCGGTTCTAATGAGTACCCCACCCATAATCTATGTTTTTGACCAGAAATAAGAAAAATTATGTATACCCCTGTAAACCCCAGTTTTACTATATATAAGTGGGGTTTAAGACGGTCAAAATTATATAGGCATGTTTTCGTGATGGAAACTCGTTTGCAAAATACTCAAGGTGGTGATCCGGCAGTTCCTTCTAATTACAGACCAATTTCACTTTTGAGTAACTTGGACAAAGCTTTAGAAAGATTTCTTCTTAAATATCTATATAATCACTTTCTTGATAACAACATCCTTACATCGTTCTAGTCTGGCTTTAGACCAGGCGACTCTATTGTTAATCAATTAACATATTTATACGATACTTTCTGCCACGCGTCAGACTCAGGGAAAGAAATCAGAGTAGTTTTCTATGATATCAGCAAGGCATTCGACAGAGTATGGCATAGCGGACTAATTCATAAGCTTGGCAGCAGGAATAACTGCAATTTTACATCAATGGTTTACAAGCTATCTGGAAAATAGAAAACAACGTGTTGTGTTATCTGGGGTCAAGTCTATCTGGAATTATATTAAAGTTGGCGTTCCGCAGGGATCCATCTTAGGCCCTTTTTTATTCCTACTGTACATAAATGACATTGTCACTGAAATTCGATCGAACATCCGACTTTTTGCTGATGACACTAGTCTGTATATTATCGTAGACAATCCAGACGCTGCTGCTGAAACCCTTAATATCCAAGGCAAAGTCTTGGTTGGTGAAATTTAACCCAAATAAAAATGAATCTCTTATTATCTCTCGCAAATTAATCAAACCTGATCATCCTCCGGTTTTCGTGTCAAATCAAGAAATTAACGAAGTTCAATTTCATAAACATTTGGAAATTTACATATCATCAGACTGCTCCTGGCATAAACACAAAGAGTATGTCAAGAGTAAGGCCTGGTCCAGAATAAATGTCATAAGGAAATTTAAATATACCGTAGATAGAAAGTCCCTAGAGACAATTTATATTGCTTTTATTCGACCAATACTAGAATATGCCGATGAAGTTTGAGACAACTGCACACAACAAGAGAACATGATTTAGAAAAAATACAATTAGAGGATGCTAGAATAGCCTCCGGAATAACTAAACTAGTCTCTGTGCAAAAGCTATATGATGAGATCGGATGGGAAACACCAGATGTAAGGAGAAGAAAGCATATAGAATTATATAAAATGTATAATGACATTGCTCCCTCTTATCTCTCTTCACTGGTTCCTCGGCCTGACCAGTAGTTTGCGTAACGCAAATAATATAAGAACAATCCATTCTCGCACTAGTCAATATTATAATTCTTTTCTTCCTGTAGTCATTCGTGATTGGAACGATCTTTCCTGCCCTGACAGGATTGTAGCTACAGTTGATGAGTTCAAAAGACAATTCAATCAGGGCAGAGTAATTGTTCCAAAATACTTTTATAAAGGCAACAGAAGCATGCAGATTCTTCATATAAGACTTCGAACTGGTTGCAGCTCTCTAAGTTACGATCTTTACTCGAAAAACATCATGGAATCTGTAATTGTAGATGTGGTGATATAGAAAATGCAGACCACTTCCTTTTTTATCGCCATTTATATCAAAATCATAGACAGGAATTAATGGACACTCTATCACAACATGGCGATATCACTCTAAACATAATCCTCAATGGCGATCTTAATTTATCGAATGATTCTAATATAGTCATTTTTGAAGAAGTGCAGAGGTATATCCAAAGAACGAGAGGACTTTAAGCAAAAGTTAATCGGTTACACACGTATCAATCATTAGTTGTACCAGACTAAATGGACTCTTAAAGAGTGACAATGATTCGGAGCACACATCGATGATACCAGTCGGACCTCTCCTGCACCACTCACAGCCCCAGTAACTTCTTACTATATTCATAGTCTTCCCATAGATCTGCTTCATAGTTCTTCATTTCTTTCTCCCTCTGTTTCTCTTTGTTTCATTTTGTGTAATTTGTTTCTCTCTTTTCTCTTCTTTTTCTCAATTCATGTTTGCTTATCTCTTCATGTCAAACTTCACAATTATTATTTACTAAAAAATTTTTATTACTTCTAGAGGACCATCGGAAATTAACCATTCAGGATTTGCTCGTATACTCATATTTCTGACAATGATCACATCCTAGGAAAGGAACTAAATAAGCTCTTACGCTTTCGTTCTAATCCTATTGTTGTATTTTTGTATGTGTTGTAGTATATGTAAACATTTTGGAAATAAATATGTTTAAACCAATTCGCCGTGCGAACCCCAAATATTTACAGCGTATATCCTCATTTTTTGCCGTGATTACCCAAAATATTTATAAAATAATGCCTCACTTTGCCGTGATAACCCAAATATTTACAATGTTTCTACGCCTCAAATTATACCTAGACGACGAAGGGATGGTACTGGAAGCCTCTGTGCAATGGCACCATACAGTCTTGAGCTGATTCGAACCTGGGACCACTACTGATGTGATCCGAAGGGGCGTTAACCACTCGGCCATTCAGCCGACAAAGCCAAACGATCTGGTAAGAGAGAAGCTATACAAGCTGATAAGCATCTTTTCTACACAGATATATTCTATATTATCCAATGATTCTGTAAACGGACAACGCATGCCCGATCAGACTGCGCGGATGCGCAGTCTGATCGGACCTGCGCTGTCCGCATACACCCCGAAGACACATTTTCTCGCGAAAATGGCTCGGTTCTAATTCTTTGAATGCTAAATATGAATTCGTCAGCAGACGGCAAAACATTGTAAAAAAAAAACTCTCTCTTTTTTTGTCCCAAAGAAAAATGTCAAATAAAATATATAAAGGTTGTCCTTGGAAACATCGACTACATACACGAACGAAAATCGGAGTCTTATTTACAGGGGGAAAAGGAAGAAAGAATGTTGCAAAATGTCGTCTGTTGAGTTTAATTTAGCGATAAGCGCTAGCAAACACGAAATCAGATGGGAATGCGTTGCCAATATAGAAATTGCAGGCTGCCATTTATATCCATATCTCAATTTATTAATAGCCACGGAAACCAATAAATAAGCACTTACATTCAATATTAGTTTAGGGTTTCTATGGTAACAGGTCTCACTGCAGCAAAAAGTATGAAATGCCAAATGTCACCTGGAAATTAGTTTGAGTCGTCCCGTGGTGCTGGCAAGACAGCAGTGAAGTAATTGTCTTCGTATAAGCCCATGTCGAGACAAATTAATCAAGAGAAAGGTCGAAAAACAGTATTTGGTTGCAGTCATGGGGGACTGGACCCATACATAAAGAATCTTGCATGAGTGAACATTTTTTATAAACTTTATTAATAGCTTAGCATGCTGGGTAGATTCAGCAGACGATATCTGGTAATACATTTTTTCTTATTTTCCAAGAAAAATAGGGATTGACAAAACACCAATTTTTCCAAGTCTGTTGAATTTTTTTACCATCATGCTAAGCGTGTTTTTTTTCTACGCCTTTTGGCGTGGACAATATACAGTTGTTGACTCATAATTCACCATTGACCTTAAGTGTGTTGTTCACAAGTAAAACGCGAAAGTAGATATAGCACTGAATAGAATAGAATCATGACTATTTCAAGTACTGGAACACCAATGAGTTCTCCATTCGCGTGCACTTTTTTCCGCAACTGTATTTATTTAGATATTCTTAAAGGTTACCATTGCAGCACGTTATCAAAGTTTATGGGATATACATTAATCTTGACAATTTCACTTTTAAACTGGCTGCATTCGTACTGCTAAGCACAATTTATAATTTATAGCATTCCAGGGACAGCGTGACAAAAATTGATATTCTTTTAACTACTGATTTAAGTTTTGATGAGGTAAGCCTAAAAAGCGAAGTGGAATTAGCTGTAATTTTGCATTTAATTGTGAGCTAGGGACATTCTCACTTAGACGAGATATCATTTAGACTTCTCCAATTCCCATCAGTATTTTGAAATTTAGCCGATTTAGCTAAGATTTGCCTTTTAAGAACCCAATACTATTAAAATCAGCTTTAACATTTATTCTGTGCGAAGCGTAGACCAAGCTTTTTATGAAAGTTTATACTTGTCACATATGCGGTTTGGTTGGGACACGGAAGTTAATCAGTTATGGTTATGGAGCCACATGGGCGAGTTCAGAGGGGGTGGACAGGGGGGTAGGCATTCCCCACTTCCCTCCCCCCTTACCCCCACTTCCCTCCCCCTTTTCCCCCACTCCCCCCCCCTTTCCCCCACTTCCCTCCCCCCTTACCCCCACTTCCCTCCCCCGAGCAAATTATTCCCTCCCCTAAATCAGAATTTCTAATATCCCCAATGCTATAATTAAATTCAAACATGACTATGCAATATACATTCATGCAGATTTTGACCCCAAACTACACACCTAAGTTTTGCCCCAAAATCGGATTTCCTTAGCATTTGCACCCCCTTTGCAGAATAGCTAAAGATTTGCACCCTCCATTTCAAAAGTCTGCGTAAGGCCTGAATATGAGCCATATGTAAAACAGGTATCACAAGGGGGTGGGTCTTGATCCGGTCCTAAACTGGTCAAGAACAAAATGTGGTGGGCCTAGGTCCGGGCCTTAACTGATCCACATTGGCACAAAAACAGTCGCATTAATTACTGAAATCAAAACTCAAGAATACCATGTAAATCTGCATCTTCTTTTCATATTTTTTTATAAGCATGGTCCCACACTTAGGGGCCCGTGAGAACAATAATCTTTTTCGTGGTTTTCTCAAAAGCTGAGAGTTAAATGTCGAACGTGTGTGGTGGTTGACAAAACACGGACCACTTACGGACACGGACTCATGGACTTACCGACCTATTGACAATACACGGACTGCATAACAAAATACGGACAAATTATTCACGGATACGGACCTACAATTCACGGACTTGACAAACCACGGACCCTATTATTCACGGACTTGACAAACCACGGACCGTTATTTAGATTACGAACGCCACTTATGATATATGAAAAACTAGGAGTAATATCAAAATCGGAATAACGTGACCTTATGGATAACGTGACTTTACATTGGCATAGATATTTACATGTACGTTGAAGTAATCCAATAGTACAGATTTTTGATACCCATTCTAATGATGTAGGTCTGCACTGGATTTGTTTCTCGAAATTTAACTGCGACGATGATGTTGTCAACTTGTATGATAGTGCAGGCGGTACTTACATTTCAAGTGCCGCTGAAATGGCAGTTGCAAACAAGCTGTTTAGTCCTATGCCGAAAATATTTGTTAGACACTTTAAATGCTCTGTACAAACGAATACAAATGACTGTGGTTTTACACCATTGCAAATATGGTCAGCATCCTCAATGGAATTGATCCTAGTGGCATAACATATACTGTCTCTAAAATTAGAGATCATCTTATCAAAGGATTTGAGAATCAAAACATAACCGTTTATTATCAGTTGTGCTTCATTATAGACTTTGTGATTATCTGTGAATTGTTTGTTGCCCGTAATGATTAATGGACAAGTTAGAAGACCTCCAAACGGACCGAACAAATATATATATTTTTACATTTTTACCGCTATGGAAGCAGAGAGCGAGGGTTGGGATTCTGTAAAAGATAGCTTAAGCCCCCCCGCCCCCCACCCCCCACCCCCACCCCACACACACACAGATACACGCGCGCCCCCGAGTAATTCATTACTGATCATTCCGAGGCGGTACTTTCATTATGGTACTTTTTGTTAAATGTTATGTAGTGTTTCAGTTTCTAATGTTTTACTTTTAACAATTATGTATGTTTAAGAAGATAATTCAGTTTATAAGTTTGGGTAACAAAGTTGCCACCATTCTGGGAAAAATGTTGCCAGCTCTGCTTGCCATCTGTTCATTTTGTGGCTGCTTAATTGTATTTGTCTGTCTTTACCTTTGGTGTTGGGAGTTAGATGTGGATTTGACTGTACCAATTTCTGAGTTCACTTATTCACTTTGCTTAAAGTGACCGGAATTCCTTTGTTTTGTATCTGCCGCATGCCAGATTCTGGCGTTATGTTCACATGTTCAAAACGCCAAAAACGGTTTCATCCAAGGTGACAAAATATCACACAATCAGTACCACAAGTCAAATTATCTAAAAAAAAAAAATAAAAAAAATCAAGTGTTTAGATTACAGGTCAAAAATCAAGTGTTTAGATTACAGGTCATAAGAGACAATCAATTAAAATTATGATTTACCATTTAGTTATTTTGTAGTTTTCAATTAACTGACCATGTTATTGCTGCTACGGACCATTTACGGACCAATTTTCGGACCATAACTGACCATTCACGGTCCAAGGACTTTTCACAGACGATCTGATTGCGGACCGATGTACGATGCACCAATTACGGACTAATTACGGACTATTCACAGACCACGCTCTACTCACGGACCAATTGGCAGTTACTATATTTTGCAATTAATACAGACTATTCACGACCACGGACACGGAATGTCTATTGGTCCATAAGCCTATGAATGGTGCCTGTTTTCACCGGGCAACGTGTGATTGATTTGATTGAGTTGGGGTTTAACGACACGTCAACACTTGTGGGTCATTTTGTGTCGTCTTCCGGAAAAAGGGAGAAGAGAGATAGGAGACAGTAGAGGAGATAAAAGAGAGGGACAGTGGAGAAAGGAAAATGAATGAAAGTGAAGAAACAGAAAAAATAAAAACATTCCCCCTCTACCTTTACCTTCTGCAAGGATAGCAGCAGGCCTTGCCCAAATGTAAGCAAACATCAGTTGAACGCCCGGTGACGTAAGACACACGACACCTTTGCCTCACCCAACTACCCCACCGGGCAACGTGTATATTCCGTGTTTGGAACACCTATCAGAAAATTCATGTTGGATCTTGAAGATTTTTGTTTTGTTATTTTTTTTTTTTTTTTTTTTTTTTTTTTGAACAGCGCAAAAGTCCATATCCAACTATGACAAATAAAACGATTGTCTACAGCAGAAGGATAATTATTTCTAAAAGTGTGGATTGCCACCCAAACACGGCTATTTTGTGAACTTTCGGAATCAAAGGGAAGTAATCAACTAGAGATAAACCGAAATCGGACGTAAACGAAGTCAATGTAAACCACGCTTAGCGGAACACTCCTTGGTGAAGTGAAATCAACGCCAGATTCATTGTCAATATACCTGAATTTACTTCAATACGTCTATTAGATACTTCTGATACCCAGTTATTGCATTGAAGTACATAAAAATAGACTTAAATCAGTAAAATACAACAAATTTTCGTATAACACCCGCCCCCAAAATTTCCGTACCCCGCCCCCTCTTCCCCCACTCCCCGCCTTCTCTTCCCCCGTCCCCCGCCCCCTTTATCCCCGTCCCCCGCCCCCTTTACCCCCGTCCCCCGCCCCCTTATCCCCGTATCCCCGCCCCCCCCTGTCCACCCTCTCAGTTCAGCTGAAACTCTAGAGTCGACTCGATGAACGCGGTTTACAGCAAAACGCTCAGAGTTCTTACTCGAATTACGTCACTTCACCTTTGACATTAACTCCAATCGAACCCTGCTTTCACGCCGGGTTAATCGAGTATCAAGATGGCGGCTGGTGGTGGTGAAAAGAACAACAGGTAAGCAAAAGAGCGAGAAAAATAGTTTATTTTAGTTTGCACTTATATATTTGCAGCGCACAAGCAGTAACTACAAATTTTGCAATATGGTTCTGTATGAAATCGCCTTCTTCGTTCAAAAGTTCTGTCAAAGTCACTAACCCAAGCATTTCACTGGAGGCCGCCATGTTGTGGAGTACTGGATTGAAGAGTTCGTCGTTTTGCTGAATCGATGCGTGCGCATCTGTATCGAGTTCTAAAAATAGTTCTAGAGTTTACTCGAGTGTTTCAGATGAACTTGGCCAATGTGCTTGTTGGCCAAGTAAAGCCCGTGATTCGGTATACCACTGAATAGGAAGAACAGAATAAAGGTTACCATGGCAGTACTTTATCAAAGGTTATGGGATATACATTAATCTTGACAATTTCAAGTGGGTAGATGTATTTGTACTGCTAAGCGCAATTTATAGCATTCCAGGGACAGCGTGACAAAAATTTGATATTCTTATAACCATTTACTTAAGTTTGATGAGGTAAGCCTAAAAAGCGATGTGCGATTAACTGTAATTATTTTTAATGTTAGGGTCATTCTCATTTAGATGAGACATTCTTTTCAACTTACGAGTATTAACGTCCAAAAGTGGAATTAATGGATTCTTCGTAATTAAAGCAAAAGTTAACCATATACAGAAATGTTTACTTTTAACCATAAATAATGCCTTCAAAGTGAAGAAAAGTATGGTACTGAAGCTTATCCTGCCAATTAAGGAGAACGGATACAATCTCAAGGAAGGCAACTCTTTTAAAACTGTTCTATCCCTTCTGAAAAGGGATTTACTCTAAAAGAAAAGAATTTGCTCCCAAAGGTAGATTCTAGATGAGACTTCTAAATGAGGCTTTAGACTGGTGCTATACTGACCAATGAAAAGCTCAAAGGAAAGGTAGCTGACGTATTAATGGCATTTTTTACAGAAAAGAACAGAAGAGAAATATATTGATAAATAAATTCTCAGACCATGCGCCGGTGGCGTAAGAGAACACCGTCACAAAAGTAGATGACTGTTATTACGCCAAAAGGCATTTAAGCAAAATTGTTGCAGACGGCATTCTATTTTATCACTTTTATTATTTTTCAGAGAAAATAAGACTTAGCATTTCATGTGAATCATCTGCTGCTAGATTGACGATTAATATGAAATGCCACGTCT
The DNA here is from genome assembly GCA_964016985.1 of Anodontia alba. Lineage (NCBI taxonomy): Eukaryota > Metazoa > Mollusca > Bivalvia > Lucinida > Lucinidae > Anodontia > Anodontia alba. The sequence continues at coordinate 137,496,964 of OZ024822.1, read as the reverse complement.
AATTCATCACGAAAACATGCCTATATAATTTTGACCCCCTTAAACCCCACTTTTATATAGTAAAACTGGGGTTTACAGGGGTATACATTATTTTTTCTTATTTCTGCTCAAAACATAGATTGTGGGTACTCGTTAGAACCGCCTCGCCGAGGCGGTTCTAACGAGTACACACAATCTATGTTTTGAGCAGAAATATGGAAAATATCAGAGTTTTTTATGTGAAAATTTTCAGTTTTTGGAGGTGAAATTTTCTATATATTTGTATAGGCGTGTTTTCGTAATGTTGCCATGACAAAATAAAACAAATAATGAATAAAATAAAAACAAATAAGAAAATGTCATCAGTTGCAGTTGTATTTATGAGGCGGTTCTAACGAGTACCCACAATCTATGTTTTGAGCAGAAATATGAAAAATATCAGATTTTTTTTATCTGAAAATTTTCAGTTTTTTTGAGGTGAAATTTTCTATATATTTGAATAGGCGTGTTTTTGTAATGTATGTGAGCATAAAATGTAAACTTTATGGTCATGAGATGCCACAGAATACGGCGTCCATTACGAAGACATGCCTATTCAAATACACTGTAAATTTTACTACCAAAAAAATGAAAATTTTCAGATAAAATATTCTGATATTTTTCATATTTCTGCTCAAAACATAGATTGTGGGTACTCGTTAGAGCCGCCAAGGCGAGGCGGTTCTAACGGGTACCCACAACCTATGTTTTTCAGCAGAAATAAGAAAAATAGTGTATACCCCTGTAAACCCCAGTTTTACTATATAAAAGTGGGGTTTAAGGGGGTCAAAATTATATAGGCATGTTTTCGTGATGCTAATCAGGACCTGTACTGTTTGCTATTTTGTCAGTTTGTCAGTAACTTTTTGACACTTCTCTAGGCAGTCAAATGGTCTTGTCCAAAGTTTAGGTTAACTACTATAAAGAGTTTAAAGTGTACTAATATTAAGAGTAATTATGGTACCTACGCTGTCTGCGCAGGCCATGAATGCATACGTCATTAACCTTTACCACATTGTGGGCTACTTCACTAGACGACAAATTGGTGACGTGTTTCTTACTTTTTTCCAGAAAACAAGCGTATGATTTGATATTTCCTGGCAATTGTGTCAAACGGAGACAGTTTGCATGAAATATAAAAAACCTGGGCCCAGTTGTTCAAAACTAACGATGTCGTTAGTTAACGATTCGTTAAAATTTACATCAAGTGATACGCAAATATGCTGATTTTTTTTTTTGCTGAATAAATGTGAGTAGCTTTTGCAGTGCAAAAGCTACTCACATTTTTTCAGCAAAAAATCACATTTTTTCAGCAAAAAATATCAGAATATTGTATATTGAATCCGCTAAAACAGTTAACGAAATGATCCTTAATGAGCTCGTTAAGCTAACGACGCTTTGAACAACTGGGCCCTGTTTTCTTGGGTTTTTTTTTTTTTGTTTTGTTGTTTTTTTTCCTGGGAAAAATAAGAAAAATATTTTAATATGTCGTCTGCTGAAAATTTTACCCAGCATGCTAAGTGTTAAATGTTCTGCCGGCTGTGGGAACTAGCTCAAAAATGCATCCGCGATATTTTGTTCCAAGGCCACATCCAGGAATTCTCAAGATCGTTCCATGGCCAAGAAAGTGATAAACTAAGGTAGGTCCACTGTGTGTAGGTCACAGCGGTTTGAAGTCATTTGTAAATATCCATCGAGTTATGGAAGATTCCGCGCTTGTAAAGTCTACGACTCAGAATTTTCGCTGAAATCTGCATCACCTGGACTGGATCTGTCAGACAAAACTGGACACGGAATAGCTGCACAGTTTTGTGTCAGCATGGAGAACTTGGCGCGTAATTTTGCCATCATGTATAAATTGTGTAGATCCGGTGAATCGAGCAAGAATTACGATCCATAACCAAAAATATTGCTTGAGAGATTCAGACGGATAATAACGAAAATTCGAAGCGAACCAAAAACCCCATTCTATTGAAGGGCATAAGTTTAGATATTACATGCTTTTAAAATATTTTGACAAGGCATCACGAAAACACGCCTATATAATTTGGACCCCCTTAAACCCCACTTGTATATAGAAAAACTGGGGTTTACAGGGGTATACATTATTTTTCTTATTTTGCTAAAAACGTAGATTGTGGGCACTCGTAAGAACCGCCTCGCCGGGGCGGTTCTAACGAGTACCCACATTCTATGTTTGAGCAGGAATATGAAAAATATCAAAAAAATTTTTCTGAAAATTTTCCTTTCTTGGTTGTAAAATTCTCAATATATTGGAATAGGCGTGTGTTTTCGTAATGAAATTGCAAAGGGACTGATTCTCGGCAAAGGGTGTACTATATTTTCAAGGGTATACTGCTGCTTTCATATAAATATTTTCTGGGATAAGAACACAAACTGTTTCTGGGATAAAGCGAATTTGTTTAGGGTTAAGACATTTCCTTAAGGAGTACCCCGGACGTCGATCTCTGTAACTGTCTCTTTAACTATGGAGCAGCCTCTACGATAGACTGGCTCCAGTCTCCAGTGACTAAATATTTTTATCATAATCCTGTTTAATAATCCACTAAAATAAAAAACAAACAAACTGACTACGAGTATACAGGCTAGTCACTATAGGAGTGACCAGCCTTTATAGTCATGATATTATTTTGGTTTCATTTCAGTGCATTTTTAAACAGGATTATAAGAGAAAAAAATAGTCACTAGAGACTGAAGCCAGTATAACTCTACGATCCCCGGACTGGTCGGTATAGAAGTTTTTGACTGATGTACAGTCTCAATAGGACTGTCTTCTCTGCACAATGACAACTTATGCCCGAGTTCTCTCTGTTGAGATAAGCGATGCAGATTTCAGCGGAAAGTTAGAAGCTTGGATTAAGTTGAAATTTTACTCGCACGGAATGGCATTACATGGTTAGTCGTCATTACTAGATGGTAGTTTACAAATCACACAAAACATGCGTTGTAACCTACGTTTGCTTATCGCTTTCTTGGCAATGGCACTATCTCGAGAGTCCTCGGAAAAAATATCTTTTGAGCATTGCTGAGCTAGTTTACCACCCTAGGTAAAGCCATGTTAACGCTCAGAATGCTGGGTAAATATTTCAGCAAACGACATTTTGAAATATTTATTTTCTTGTTTTTTTTTCCAAAACAATAGGCTTTCTCCCCAGGAGACAATTTGCATATAAGGCCAAAGCCCACATTCTGGGAAAAATAAGAAAAAAATATCAATTGGTTGTCTGCTGAATTAGCCCAGAGAGTGACATATGCTTTCATTGCCTGTACGGACAGAGTATGCACCATACCCAGCAGGCACACGACGTTGAAATAATGTCGAGTCAACGTTAAATCGACGTTGTTTCAACATTGTGTGCCATCTGGGTAATTACTGTAGATATTAGGACACAATAACTCCTTACAAAATTTAGCCTAAAGTTTGAACCAGCCCATTTGACCACCTAGAAAAAACTGGTAATGATTAAGTACTCTGTATTGAGCATATAGTTAGGGTCTTAGACTGACTCCAGTCTCCAGTGACTAACTGTTTTTTTTGTTTGTTTTTTTTCTTATAATCTGTTTAATAATCCACTAAAATAAAACCAAAATAATATCATGACTATAAGTGACCAGCCTTTATAGTCATGATATTTTTTTTTTGTTGTTGTTGTTTTATTTTAGTAGATTATCAAACAGGATTATAAGAAAAAATATTTAGTCACTGGAGACTGGAGTCAGTCTATTAGGGTCTAAGTGGATGCAATGTAGTCTGCAGTCTGCAGAAAGCGACAAAAAGTGGAGGTCCTGACACACACTTCCCATCCCCTTGAAGTAAACCACCCGGAACGATAGAAAATGTACTCTATGACAATGGCGCAAATCAAGATTTAGATCAGCCTGCACGTGCACGCAATCTGATCAGTCTTCGATCAGTTTCCTATGAAGAGCAGAAAGGGTAGGCTGTGGTCAGAATGCGCGAATGTGCAGGCTGGTCTGAGTCTTCGCTAGACGTACATATCATAAGGTGCCTTTTCTATCGTGAAGGCTCAAATGATAAATTTTCCAGGCTGAGTCAATGCAATCCCAATGGAAAAATCTATAGAACACGCAGAGCGATATATGCAAACAGCGATATACATCCTTCTTGAACAATTTTAGCCCATTTATACAGAGTGGACTCTTCACCCTTAACTGTTTGGACCGATCCATTTTCAATAGAAGGGGTGTCTGGTTAATTTTTTGCATATTTTACAGAAATTCCTGTATTTAATGCAAACAGTATGGACTCTGACCAGACGCCGCGTTTTGCGGCGTCTGATCAGAGTCCATACTGTTTGGCAATGTCCCTTTGATGGGACGCTAGGCATATATGGGTTTAGGGGTCTTGACACACATGGAGAATTTTCCGCCACTTTTACAAGGAAGCCAACGTTTTTGACTGCCTGTCTGTTTCCTTGTACACCAACCCCAAACCTCCCCCCTCCACCCCTTCTGAAAAGGGGTATACTCTAAAAGGAAAGAATTTGCTCCAAAGGGGAGCAGATTCTTTCCTTTTAGAAAAGGCCCCTTTTCAGAAGGGTGGAAACCAATTTAGACAAAGTGGCCTTCCACCGAAAGAGCATCTTTTCCCCTTAATTTCAGAAGTTCAAACAGCTTGCAAAAGTTTAAATAAGCCTTTATAGCGGTGCAGGATGATACTTTCACCGTTTCTATATGTCCCCCACCCTCCCCCTTGCAGAACATGATGTTTAGTACATACAACCAGTTACCACTCGGATCAGTGTGCATCCACACACGCTATATGCATGCTGACCGGTTACAAATCAGCTTGCACGTCCCCACGATTTGACCATTTGCATATGTTAAGGACTTTAACGATTCTACGAATGAATAGCATAGCCCCACCCTCCCTGCATATAAAGAAACTTATCAGATTATAAGGCAAAAGGCTGATCTGGGTCCACATTGGTTCCGTATGCCAGAAGTCATTTTTCTAGTTGCGGCGACGTCGAAATGACGTTATTGCAACGTTACGGGTTGTTGGTTTCATTTAACCATTAATGTCAGGAGTCCCAAAACTGATTTTACAGTGTGGGCTCTGATCAGACGCCAATAACTCTAAATCACAGATCTGGGTGTCTGATTGAGTCTAGACTGTTTACAATCACATCAGCAATTTACAAAACGCTAGCAATTAATGCAATTTCTGTGTAGGACTCAAAACCCTTTACATAAAATATGGACACTTCCCATTTGCACAATGGAAGCCTTGACCCAGCTAGCATTCTACGTAAATCTACATCGGGCCGTCATCGGCCCGTCAGCTACCCTGACGGGCCGATGACGGCCCGATATAGATTTACGTAGAATGCTGACTGGGGAGTCCATTAAGGATGTCGGGGCATAAAAGATCAATACACTCAAAAACAAAAAACCCAAAATAAACACAACAGAAGAAAATATGCCTTATGACGTGAGACCAAGGAAGACTCAGATCAGCCTATGCATCCACGCAGTCTGATCCGAGTTTTTATTTGGATAGCCAAGTGTCCAAATTTTCCACATGCGAACAGTGAACAGTCTGATCAGATTGCGTAGATTCGCAGGCTGATCTGAGTGTTCGCTGGGTGCATATACAATGTATAACAAAATACATTTTCTTCCGTTTCAGTTCGAATAAATTATTTGAACATTACCTGATTCAGTGGTTTAATATCCTGAACCGTATTTAACATATCGTAAATTTAAGCACACGATGAACCGATCCATTCCGCACACAAATAATTTAATAGAAGGACTGATCAACGGCAGTCTGGTGACAATAAAATAGTCGTGTATCAATCACATTTGTTCCGACAGCGCACTAAGGCAGTGAACTAACAAAATCAATACAAGTCAATGTAGCAGATTGCTTTCTTGATCATTTAATAATATTGGTCACCAGCCAGTGTCAATACAATACATGTGTAATTAATTCATATACAGTGACTGATTAATTTCTTCATAATGAACCAAGGCTCTCCTGAAGTAAGGCCAGATGACCAGTTAACCTTCAAACGGCGACAAACGAAATTACCCGTTTTTTCGGGACTGTGACTACTTGAGCACCTGACACGATCTCCAGAAACGAGGCGCAAGTTCTCCGACATTGCAGGAAATGTTATTTTAAACAAGCCTAGATGTGCCTGCATTCAAGGTCAATAAGTGAGAATAATTTCTAAAATCACTAGCGAATGTCATCATTTCCTAGGTCGTTTTTTTTTTTTCTTTTTTTTTCTTTTTTTTTTTTTTTCTCATTATCAGATCCGATAGGCTCCTGTGACGACCACGCGATAAAACTGTACAAACGAGAAATGAATTCACACCAGTAATCAAATCTTGCCCACAATGCTCATCATATGTTGTGCAAATTTCCTGAAGTTCTTTTCTTTTTCTTTCTTTCTTTCTTTTCTTTTCTTTTCTATTTTTTTTGTTTTTTTTTTTGTTTTTTTTTTTTTGTTTTGTTTTGTTTTGTTGTCTCAGCCGGACACCGGTTCATATGCAAATATGATATCTCGCTTATCGAGCTTTACCTATCACGTGTGAAAGTCGGAATAAAATCGCTCAAAAATGAAGACCCAAGATTACGACATCAGGTAAGGGTACCCCCCCCCCACCCCCACCCCCCACACCTCCCCCCACACACACAAACACGATATTACGACATCAGGTAAGGGTACCCCCCTCCCCCCACACACACAAACACACACACCACCACCACTACCATTCCCGCCTCCCTCAAGAGGCACATATCAAGCAAAAATCGGCGTTGCAAGGGTCAAATAGTTTGAAAATTACCCGTAGATTTCCTTAACATCACGAAAACATACCTATATAATTTTGACCCCCCTTAAACCCCACTTTTATTTAGTAAAACTGGGGTTTACAGGGGTATACATTATTTTCTTATTTCTGCTCAAAAACATAGATTGTTGGTACTCGTTAGAACCGCCGCGACGAGGCAGTTCTAACGAGTACCTACAATCTATGTTTTGACCAGAAGTATGAAAAGTATAAGGATTTTTTTGTCTGAAAATATTCATTTTTTGGTGGTAACATTTTCAATATATTCCAATGGGCATGTTTTCGTAATCATTACGAAAACGTGCCTGTTCAAATATATTGAAAATTTTATCACCCAAAAAATGAAAAAAAAATCATATAAAAATTCTGATAGTTTCCTGTTTCTGCTCAAAACATAGATTGTGGGTACTCGTTACAGCCGCCTCGTCGAGGCGGTTCTAACGAGTACCACAATCTATGTTTTTGAGCAGAAATAAGAAAAATAATGTATACCCCTGTAAACCCCAATTTTACTATAAAAAAGTCGGGTTTAAGGGGGTCAAAATTATATAGGCGTGTTTTCGTGATGTGCAAATAATAGAGACAAGGCTAATTCGCATGTTAGGCTTAGTAGACATTTCGTTAACATATCTACCGTATTCAACCTAATTACCACACTTGTCCCTATAAGCGCGCAATCAATTCCGTAGTTAGGGTATGTACTTTTTGTCTACTTCTATATAATATACAGACATGTTTTCGTAATGAAGAGTTATTTACCATTGCCAAATACTGTACTAAAATAGATTTGGTGAACACATAGCATACTCATACTTGGTAAAACTTTCAGCAGATGTCTTTGAAAGATTTTGTCTAGTTTTCTCTTCTGCAAATGAGAAAGCCTATTTTGTTGAAAAAAATATCTTCAGTTTATCAGTTGCTGAATTTGTCCAGAGAGGTACTGATTGAATAAAAACATTAATATTAATATGACATCCGAATGTTCCGGAAAATATGATAACTCAGCGGGTACATGTAGAACGTCACATTCACGTTGATGCAAAGAAATGATGTCGCATCTGCGTTAATGCAACGCCATGCATCGTCGGCAATGCGACGTTGTATAAACGTCATGATCCCGCTGGGAAGTCTACCGATATTAACTGATTGCATTACGAAAACACGCCTATTCCAATATATAGAAAATTTCATCTCCAAAAACTGAGGCGGTTCTAACGAGTACCCACAATCTATGTTTTGAGCAGAAATAAGAAAAATAATGTATACCCCTGTAAACCCCAGTTTTACTATATAAAAGTGGGGTTTAAGGGGGGTCAAAATTATATAGGTATGTTTTCATGATGCATAGCTTGTGGGTACTCATTAGAACTGCCTCATGGAAGCTGTTCTAACGAGTACCCACAATCTATGTTTTGAGCAGAAATAAGAAAAATAATGTATACCCCTGTAAACCCCAGTTTTACTATATAAAAGTGGGGTTTAAGGGGGTCAAAATTATATAGGTATGTTTTCATGATGCATAGCTTGTGGGTACTCATTAGAACTGCCTCATGGAAGCTGTTCTAACGAGTACCCACAATCTATGTTTTGAGCAGAAATAAGAAAAATAATGTATACCCCTGTAAACCCCAGTTTTACTATATAAAAGTGGGGTTTAAGGGGGTCAAAATTATATAGGCATGTTTTCTTGATGATTGTATTGGGGTTTAACGACACGTCAACCCATATGGCTCGTTTTGTGTCGTCTCCTAGAGAAAGGTCAATTCCAAAACAAAAATAACTTAAAATTTTGAACAGAACCTTTCAATTTCTTTTCAGTTTTTGATGCATAATATTATGTTATATCATCTAAAGGAGTATAAAAAAGTTGGATTTTAGAAGAACATTTTTTTCCTAATTAGAATGTTCTCAATTAGTTTTGTATCTTTCTGCTATGTTATATGAATCCAGAAATGTGATCAAATTGTTGCTATTTCTGGTTTTCCTAATTTCGATGCGATCAAAGATGTGATATAAGCTTCAAAACCCAAAATATTAACAACCAACTTTCTTTTCATCCAAGGCTTAATTAAAGGAAATCTTGATTTTTTTTTTTTTTTTTTTTTTTTTTTTTTTCATGTAATAAAATAATCGAAATTTGGGCACGTGACCAGCCTTCTCGGTGACCTATATTTTTTAATCATTTTCCATTGCCGCAGATCCTACTGTCAAATAAAGCATATTAGAAAAAAAGTTATTTTTCTACAATCGACCTCTGTAGTACTACCTTAAAGTCAAGAATTTGTTAGGGCCTATCCTATTTGTTTCCCTCTTTAGACCCTGATATATTCTCTAACGCACGTATTGGAACGTTGCTGGTAATTCAAATGCTTAAAATTATCGCTAAAAAGCTGCTTCTAAAAGCTTTCTATTTATTCAAAGAGAATGACTTTTTCTCTTAAAATACATTTCAAGTAATTTAAAAAACAAGAAGATAGTTTACACAACAAATAGACTTTCATGCATTGTATGGGTGTCGTCAAGAGAAAAGATGCCATCACGAAAACATGCCTATAAAATTCTGACCCCTTAAACCCCGCTTTTATATAAAAAAGAAAAACTGGGGTGTACAGGTGTATACATTATTTTTTTTTTTCTGCTCAAAAATATAGATTGTGGGTACTCACGGTTAGAACGCCTCGCGATGATTCAGATCATCTTACGAATCCGCAATGTATCATCCGGGCCTTACCTCTGCATACATATATTCTGTAATAGCCGGTAATTCGGATGCGTAGGTTGATCTGGGCTTTCGCTGTCCGTGTATGCCTGAAGACACGTTTTCGCATGACGCGGACCATATTTTCATTGCGATTCTAAACGTGACCGGCTTCCAGAAGCATTTCAAACCGGCCTGATAATTTTGGCTTGGAAATCGCTCACAGTGTCTTGAGACCTGACTTGCTTCATGCAGGAAGCATTGATTTAAACCTTGGAAAGCAAAGGTTTCCTATCAACCACACTGGAAACAATAGGCATTTCTTTCCTTAATTAATGCAAAAACATGAAACTGACTGACATCTTTTTTCAAAGTGTCAGAGCAGAGCTAATGATAAGCTAATAATTAAGGGTAATTGGAATTATTTTTGCAACCATAACATATCTCTTGTGTTTCCCATTTGATGAGGCGAGTCTATACATATCTTATCTTGAATTTGAAACCCCATTGCTTCAAGTAGGGACGTCAATCAAATTAGAAAAAAAAAAAAAAAAAGCGAAAAGAATGGTAGACAATATATATCCAGACTGGACGGCTCCTTGGGTCTTATCTGAATCTACACTGTTTGCATAGGTAATCATCTAATTTGGTTTACAGTGGTGAAGAAGGCCACTTATTTTCATGTAAAACTGATTGGACATTATCTTTCTTTCCGTGGAATTTTCTCTGATTCTTATTATTCTTATGTAGGAAAGCGAGAAAAGGGGCTTGCATTTGGACAGCCTGTTGCCCGCTCACAAAACAAATGACTACTATAGTTTAAACATATTTTATTTCCTATAAACAAGGAAATGTGGTTGGACCACAAATTATACCAACATTAGATTCGGTCCTTCCCCTACAATACAAAAACACACAATATGTAACACAACAGCATGTAGACTAGTATTTAAAGAAATCAATTAACAAGAAAATAAAATCAGAAGAAGAAGAAAAAGAATGATAAAGAAAATAGAAGATCATGGAGTTTTGTTGTCAAATTAATTTATAAAATGGTTTATGTAATGTACAAAAAAAAATTACAAAAAAAAAAACACACCAAAACAAAACAAACAAAAATAAATAAATAAATAAAATAGAAATTAAATAAATAAAAATAAAACAACAAAAATCACACATATGCAAGCATTGCAGAACCAAATCTTACTACAGCCTTTGATCTAGGTCAGTACCTTTTACAGATTTAGCCAATATATGTGAGAGAGCAAAAGAAAATGGCTACTATAGAATATATCAACACTGATAAAGATGCCCTGATCAGACTGTGCGCATGTACAAGCTAATCTGGACATTCAGATATCAGATATCCCACCCCGTCCTACGTTTACCACGGTTTTCATTATACAGCTGTGTACTGAAGGGAACATGGGGTCCAGATTAGGTTGTCTTATGAGAAGATGAAAGGAAATGGACAGTTTTCAAGGAAGGCATCCCTGTCAAAATTGTTTTGGCTCTCTACTACAAAGGGTTTTAAGTTTTAACCCATTTATGCCGCCAAAACAAGGTGTGTCTGGTTATTTTTTATTATTAGCATATTTTATAGACATTCCTGTACTTAATGCAAATAGTGTAGACCCGCGTTCCGCGGCTTCTGATCTGGGTCTACACTGTAAAAAAATATATATATATCTTCCAAAAACTACAACAGACAATCTACCGAGTGTATCCAGTCCCCTAAAAACTTAAACAAATCCTACACGTACACGAATCAATAAAAACGTATCAACACAAACCCAGTGGCCACCATTTAATACTTCCCTATACATCGAGGTTTCTATTAACCTCTAGCAGCTGTTACCAAGTTGGTTGCTATGAAAATGTACCTTACATAAACATTACGAAACCACGCCTACTCAAATATATTGAGAATTTTACCTCCAGAAAACTGAAAATTTGCAGATAAAAAGCTCTGATATTTTTCATACTTCTGCTCAAAACATGGATTGTGGGTACTCGTTAGAATCGCATAGGCGAGACGGTTCTAACGGGTACTACAATCTATGTTTTTGAGCAGAAATAAGAAAAATAATGTATACCCTGAGGCGGGGGTTCGAGAAGAGGGGCGGGGTATGGAGGTTGAACCTCCGTTTGACTCAGTATTTCATTTTCAGAAATTTTGAATCTGATAATTTTTTATACCGTATTTATTCTAATAAATATTCGCTCATTTTACTCTTTACCTTATTCATGTCCCAGCTAGCATTCTTTATAAATCTATAGCGGGCGTTATCGGCCCGCTATAGCTTTACAAAGAATGCTTACTGGGTACTTCTAAATTTCAATAAGTCCGTTTTACTATCTGTGAACGTGTCTAAATTGCAGGATGAGCGGCAAACAGTATAGACCCTGATCAGACGCCGCGTTGTGCGGCGTCTGATCTGGGTCTAAACTGTTTGCTAAAGCTTGTTTGTCCGAATACAGTGAGTAAGTAAGCATGTTAATTTGATTAAATTGACCTCAAAGCCCTCAGAAATTTTGAACCCCTTTTTAAATCATCCTGGAACCGGCCCTGGATCGGACGCGCAGTCTGATCTGAGTCTTCGCTATGAACACATGTAATGTCTCAAAAGGTACGTTTTCTCACGTTGTGGCTACATTAATTCCTTCTTACCCCGAACAATATAAATGTGACACATTTACAATCTGCTACCTAAAGAAGCTGTGATGTGTATACATTTTCATGTTTTTACCGCTAAAAATAAAACACAATCTATTGCTTTTCTTATAAATCCATGTAAACGCAATTCCAATACAGCTGTCACATAGAAAAGATCTATTATAATGTAAAGAAGAAATGTCTAAAAAAAAAAAAAAAAAAAAAAAAAAGAGAGAGAAGCGACAAAGATAAGAAAATAATGTGTTTTCTTTTTGTTTCTTTTTCAATTTAAGAAGGTTCTTAAAACGAAGTTCACTTTAGATCCGAAACTGTGACAGTTTTCTTTTCAAAGCCATACCCCTATCTGTGTAATGGGTACCGTGACGGGGGTGATACATCTACTTAATGTCACCACTTCTCACGATAGCTTCTTTTCGTCATTTAGACATACCACAATATCTGTTATATCTCCAGTCAGAAGATATAACAATTACCAATAACAAGAAGCATCTTCAAAAAACGAAGATAGCAGTTACCTTTTAGCACTTTATTTACAATATTATAATGCAGGTTGTAATAGAGGTTCTTAAAATAAAGTCCACTTTACACAGTTTCAGTGTCAAAGTCATACCCTACTCAGCGTAACGCTGGATACAGGGTTGAAATCTAATTTCACCGCCGTGGCGTTCTTCCCAAGATTGCTTCGTTTTGTCATTTAGACATACCGCAATATAAAAAAAAAAGCTATGCAATGACTGTTGCAATCCTTAAATTTTTAGGACCCCTGCTTGCACCCTTTCTTTTTTGGGTCCATGTCTGTTCATTTGAACAGTGCTCCCTTTCTATTCTGGGTCCATGTCTTCATCAGAAAATTCTGATTTGCGACTGATTCAACGTTTTATGAAAGTTGGTGTCCCCAAATATAGTGCTAGCCTATACTACTTATGAATGCTCTATAGCTATGGTTTGGATGCATCGACCGGATATCTCGTGGTGTCAACAAAAAGCACTTGTCAATTTGCACATTTGTTGCAAGTTTAAAAAATCTTTTGTCTGAATTAGCGTGCTAATAAATCTTCACATGTTTAGAACTTTTATAATTTTTTCCATTTGATTTTCCGCTCGGTCCTGGCCACTGGGCATAAAACGCGCCTATATAATTTTGACTCCTTTAAACCCCACTTTTAGATAGTAAAACTGGGGTTTACAGGGTATACATTATTTTTCTTATTTTGCTAAAAACATAGATTGTGGGTACTCGTTAGAACCGCCTCGCCGAGGCGGTTCTACCGAGTAACCACAATCTATGTTTTGAGCAGGAATATGAAAAATATCAGAATTTTTTATCTGAAAATTTTCCTGTTTTGGTTGTAAAATTTTCAATATATATGAATAGGCGTGTTTTCGTAATGTTCTCCTTTCTTACGAAAGCGCCTTCGCACAATGTATATCATTAAATCTATCAAATTGTTATTCTATACAGAGGAGTATTTGTTTGAATTTCAAAACTTGATATTAGCGTGAACTTGAAGATCAGTAAAGATGTTTTATAATGCACACAATGAAAGTTGACTCAAAGGATTGACAAAAACAACCGTTTCATGAGATTTATCATCGCTTCAAGGGAAATGCACCCTTCTATACAGAGGCTGACAGAGTAAGGTCCAAATGATCTTATAAAACTTCGTCTGAAAAGGGTAATTCAGCGGACCAGAAATTATGAGAAAGTTACGCGATGAAAAGGGAGACATTATTATATCGCGACAGGGAGACATTATTATATCCTGTCACAGAAAATGCTCATGAGTGTGTACCTGCAACGTGATTGCATCAATGTTGCAATCGTCTTACATCAGGCCAAAGTCTAATCCGAAAGCATAAAAGCCTTTGGGGAAACACATCCATCAAAGTGACAGATGGAAGACTCTGTTTAATTTAGCTTAGGGTATATCAATTGGTTTTTCAAGCTCGTCTATGGCAATAGAAAAGACAGACTAGTGAATTTCAAGACAAATTAAGACAGGTTTTAACAGATGAACCGACACTGTCTAATCCCAGACAATAAATAGTCTATTGAATTATAGCAAGCCAATCAACTTGCCGATTAGCCTTTAGCATGCTGTAGGGGAAAATAGCTGAGCGATGACAAAGTAGAAGAATGCATTTTAATTAAATCCAAAAAAAATATGACGACACTCTGTCGTAGGCTAAAAATTATCTCCACTGAAGATAATGTCCAAGCGGACAAGATGATATAACACCGCTTCAACGTCATGCAACGTCGCGTCAGCATCGATGCCGTTGATGCGACATTGTAGGCTACGTCATGTGCCGGATGGATTTGAATACAAAGTCAAACGACGTTGTATAAAGATCTATAAACGGCATGTGCCCGCTGGGTTTGAATACGAAGGCAGCCGCAGCTTAACGCCACAGGAAGTCGCAACGATGACGTCGAAACGGGGAATTTTCCGAAAAAATTGTAAATCTGTCCAGAGCAGAATTGTCAGTAAATACCATATTTTTTATTACATAACCTAAAAATAGACTGCCTTTCAATGGCTGAGAGCTATTTTAAGCCCAGTGACTATTTCTGATGTTCGGGGGGTTTCCCACCGAATATGCTTTACCTAAAATAAAGCATCACCTTACATTCACCTATATGAGTATGTTTTTATTAGTATGTCCAATGGTTATATAATAAAACAGTTGTTAACTACTGAGTCATTGAATATGTTGTGATAGCCACTGATGAATACCAATATTGACCTAGGCTATAGTATTCTCCAGTGAATATCAAATCATATTCAATGACTCAATAGTCAATAATTGTATAACATTAAATATTTTATAATTATATTAATAGTCTTCATATACGTTACTACATCCGTATGGACATGCAATATGCTTTTACTATCGGGAGACATTCACCCAAATCCTGGTCCTATCTCTACACCATCGTTAGGTAGCTTTCAAGAATCTTTGGTTAGCCTTACTTCAGAACCATTTAATTTTTCTAATCTTTCAAATCATTTGTCCTTTGTGCATTACAATGTACAGAGCTTTCTTCCTAAAACTGATTTGTTAGTTGCTGAATTATGCGAATTTGACATACTTGCATTCTCAGAAACATGGCTAAACCCGTCTGCCCCGACTGCTGACCTTTTAATACAGTCCTACAGAGAACCTGAGCGGAAGGACAGGATAGGCGATAGCCATGGGGGTGTCATGATTTATGTTAAAGAGTCAATATATTATAAGCGCAGGAATGACCTGGAACTACGAGGCATAGAGTGTATTTGGATTGAGTTAACACTTAAACGCAAACGTATACTTTTTGGCCTATTTTATCGACCACCTAACTCCGATTCTGAATACTATACTGCCATAGCAGATTCTATACATCTTGCAGCTGACTCGGGTATTCAAGACATAGTCATAACAGGTGATTTTAATTTCAACATGTTAAATGTGCAATCATCTCGTAAAGTAAATAGTATTTGTGAAGAACTTTCGCTCTTTCAAATGATTCAAGACCCCACACACTTTACCGAAAATTCCTCTTCTTTAATAGACCTTATTATTGTCAGTAATAAAAATAGGGTGATTAATTGCGGCGTAGGTGATCCATTTTTACACCAAGATATACGTTACCACTGTCCTATTTACGGAATACTTAACTTTTGCAAGCCAAAACGAAAAGCTTTCTCACGTCGGATATGGCAATACGATCATGGCAATTATGACCTACTTAGGCAAAAAGCTGTAGATACAGACTGGAACTTACTTCGACATGATAATATAGATACTTATGCACAGACTATTACTGATCAAATACTAACACTGGCTGAATCATGTATACCTAACAAGACTGTAACTATTCGACCGTCTGATCCACCATGGATTACTACTTTTATTAAAAGATATATAAGGAAACGTAAAAGAGCATATCGCACAGCAAGATTTACAAACGAAGATAGACACTGGACTACATTTAGACAGTTACGTAACAAGGTTACAGCTATGATAAGAGATTCGAAAAAATCGTACAAACAATCACTTTCCGATAAATTGAAATCGGACACTCTATCTTCCAAGCAATGGTGGAGTGTCCTGAAAGCTTTCCTTTCTCAAAACAACTCTTCTAGTATACCGCCTCTGGAAAAAGATGGCATAGTGTACAGTGACGAAACTGAAAAAGCCAACTTGTTAAACGACTTTTTTAGAGACCAGACATTGATTAATGACAAAGATGCTGTGCTACCTGATATTTTGCCATATACTGTACATACACCTCTTCAATCTATAGTTCTTTCGCCGGATGAGGTCAAAGAAGTTCTAAAATCGCTCCCGGTTGGTAAAGCTTCTGGTCCAGACGGTATCAGCAACCGTGTTATTAAAGAACTTTCTACCGAACTATCTCTTCCACTCTCCTCTTTCTTCAACTACTCTCTCAACATTGGTGAAGTTCCAGATATCTTCAAAGTGGCTCATGTGACGCCGGTTCCTAAAGGTGGTGACTTGTCTGTCGTCTCAAACAATAGACCCATTTCATTATTAAGTAATTTGGATAAAACTCTAGAAAGGCTTGTATTCAAGCACCTTTACAACCACTTTCGTGAAAACAATATTATAACTTCATTTCAATCAGGTTTCACTCCCGGAGATTCAACAGTGAATCAGCTAACTTATCTGTATAATACGTTCTGTCAAGCTCTAGACTCAGGAAAAGAAGTTCGCGTTGTATTCTGTGACATTAAAAAGGCATTTGACCGTGTATGGCATGCTGGATTAATACACAAATTGAAAGCAGCCGGAATATCTGGGAGTCTTCTGAAATGGTTCGTAAGCTACCTCGCTGATAGGAGACAAAAAGTTGTTCTTCATGGTGCACAGTCTGACTGGAACTCTATTCACGCAGGTGTGCCTCAAGGATCCATTCTTGGACCTTTGTTATTTCTTCTCTACATTAATGACATAGTATCAGACATAGGCTCGAATATACGTTTATTTGCTGACGACACAAGTCTTTATATCATAGTTGATAATCCGACTACAGCTGCAGACTTAATGAATACTGATCTTCGGAAAATCTCAAATTGGGCACGTATTTGGCTTGTGGATTTCAACGCAACGAAAAATGAAGTGCTTTTGCTTTCTCGTAGAATTAATCGTCCTATTCACCCGCCATTATATATGTTAAACCAAGAAATTAAAGAAGTTCAATTTCATAAACACTTAGGAGTTTATTTTAGTGAAGACTGTTCCTGGCATAAACACATAGATTATATTAAAGACAGGGCATGGACTAGAATTAATTTAATGAGGAAATTTAAATATGACCTTGACAGGAAAGCTTTAGAAACTATTTATATTTCTTTCATTCGACCAGTACTGGAATATGCAGATGTCATAATGGATAACTGTACACAACAGGAAAAACAAGATCTTGAGAAAATACAAATTGAAGCAGCACGTATTGCAACGGGAACAACCAAACTGGTTTCTCTTCAAAAACTGTATGAAGAAATAGGGTGGGAAACATTAGAAGCCAGAAGGAAAAAACATAAACTCGTGCTTTTTTATAAAATGTTTTACAATTTGTCTCCTCTTTATCTATCTTACTTAGTACCACCTCAAGTGCAAAATATTTCTCGTTACAATTTGAGAAATGCAAATAACGTTCAAACTTTAGTATCACATACAAGTCAGTATTTTCACTCCTTTCTCCCTTCAGTAATTAGGGACTGGAATAACCTAGCCGATGATACTAGGAATGCTGATACAGTTGAATCTTTCAAAAGAAAAATACACGAAAACACAGTTGTTATACCCAAACATTATTATACTGGATCACGTCAACTCCAGATCTTGCATACTAGGATAAGGACAGGTTGTAGCGCTTTAAATAACGATCTTTTTCTAAAGAACATAGCAGAAAGTCCATTGTGTGCTTGCAGAAGCCGAGATATAGAAAACGCGGACCATTTCTTTCTTAAGTGTATGCTTTACAATGAACATCGACTGGAACTATTTCGGAAAGTATCACAGTTTTGTGATATAACATTAGATGTACTCTTAAAGGGGAACTTAACTCTATCTTTTGAAACCAACATGGAAATATTCAAATCCGTGCAAAGATACATACAGTCAACTAAACGATTTTGAGTTACTTGCATTCTCTGTACCCCTCCATCTCCAGAGCAATTATTCTCTTATTTTGTTTTTCTCTTTTCTTTTTTTTTTTCTACTTTCCCTTCTATCCCCTACTTACTTCTACCCTTTGAGTATTATTCTCACTTTTTTGTACCTAGTATTGTACCAACATAATAATAATGATTAATGATAATACTAATGGTAATAATAATAATAATAATAATAATAATAATATTATTATTATTATTATTATTAGCTACTAAATACTCCTTACATGTTAGTTTATTTTCTTAGTATATATAATGCGAATTTAAAGTGTATTAACATGCATGTAATGCATAAGATGTAACCGCTTGTAAATATTAGTGTTGTATTAGTTGCCTTTTTTTCTGCCAGTATATATACAGTTATGCATGTTTTGGGAAAAGAACAAAATAAGCTTTAAGCTTCCGTTCTAATCCTGGTTGTGTTATGACATTGTATGTTTTGTACATGCACTAAATTGGAAATAAAATATGTTTAAACTAATAATTGTATAATGCTAAATATTGGGGCAATTTAACTCCATGTGCTACTCGTCCTAAAATATGAACAGGTCTATTCTACAGCAAAGTGTCTTACTCACAATTTTTTTGTCTAGTACCTTATTAACGCACATATCCATATAAGCGCACAGTCAAGCAGTTCCGTAAATCTTCAGATTGCATCCAGTGTACTTTTTGTCTACTTTTTTATAAAGCATATGTTGTGGTACCCATTTAAATTGCGTCGACTTGTCAATGCAATTCAAATGAGTGCCCACAACATATGGTTATATAAAGAAAACCAGAATATAAACACACAAAAACATCGCATAAACACCATCTAATAAGTCATTCGCTGATCTTTTTATGTACCCTTAGTATAGGTTGGTACATATTTTACCACAAGTTTTCCAAGTATTTTTGAAAAACCTAAGCGCACAGTGCGGTAATTAGGTCGAATACGGTAAGTGCATTTTTCTACACAAATTAAAAATCTAAAGTAAAGAACACACACACACACACACACACACACACACACACACACACACACACACACACACACACACACACACACACACACACACACACACACACAAACGAAAATCGGAGACTCGGTTTTATTAAATCTTTTCATATAGAGCAATGTCGTTTGCGTGTCTGCATACGCCCCGCTATCACCGATGTAAGCGGTATACAATTTTCAAAGCAACAAGGATTGGCTCAGTGATCCCAAAGGAAATAAAATATAACCTGCACTATGGTGAAGTACGGGGAGACGTTTTACAAAGTCTACATTAACCTGTGACAGTAGTCTGACCAAGTTTATGTTCACTAGCTAGAGCACTCACTGTAGCAATGACACAGATGTTCAGATGGAGGTCTCGAACTCCAAAAGTGCTCGTAGACTGGCTCCAGTCTCCAGTGACTAAATACTTTTCCCATAATCCTGTTTGATAATCCACTAAAATAAACCCAAAGAAATATAATGACTATAAATGCTGGTTATTAGCGACCAGCCTTTATAGTCATGATATCATTTGGGCTTTATTTTAGGGGATTATTAAAAAGATTATAAGAAAACAAAAAAAAAAAAACATCACGTAAACATGCCTATATAATTTTGATCGCCTTAAACCCCACTTTTAGGTAGTAAAACTGGGGTTTACAGGGGTAGTCATTTTTTTTCTTATTTCTGCTCAAAACATAGATTGTGGGTACTCGTTAGAACCGCCTCGCCGAGGCGGTTCTAATGAGTACCCACAATCTATGTTTTGTGCAGAAATATGAAAAATATCGGAAATTTTTATCTGAAAATTTTCAGTGTTTCGGAGGTAAAATTTTCAATGTATTTGAATAGGCGTGTTTTCGTAATGAAAAAAAGACAGATAGTCACTGGAGACGAGCCAATCTAAAGTGCTTGGTGCAATTATTCGAACGAAATTCACCATCCCCTTTCTTGAAGCTTAGTATGCTGGGTAAAACGTTTAGCAGACTTTTTGAAATATTTTTCGTATTTTTCGTTGATTTGTCGTCTGCTGAAGTAGCCAAGAAAGTTCTAAAGGCTAACCTCGTTCAAAGAAACAAAAAAGTAAAAAAACAAAGGGACCTGCAATTTCTGATGCCGTTTCAATTTTTTGTTTTATTAAAAACAAGAGAATTCCTTTGCTGTCTGAACACCACGTCCATCACATTTGTATATGGGTGTGTAGTGTATAGAAATGCTTTGATTTGAACCGCAACGTTGAAAGTTAACGCTTAGCACTCTGTGTTCAATTTTCAGCAGACGACATATTAAAAAAATCTTATTTTTCACAGAAAACAGGTTTTGAAATTTCATGCAAATTCTCCACTTTGCAAATTCTCCAGTTTGAAATGTCAAATCCTGTTTTTTTTTTGTTGTTATTTTTTCATACAAAATGTATATATATATCATCAATGTGTCGTCTGCTGAATCAGCCCAGAGAGCAGTAAAGATTAAAGGTATTTCACGTATAATGGCTATTTCAGTCGACGTAATATAGCGACGGCTATTACCAGTCGGCTGGTAATAGCTGGTAATAGCCATTCCTATTAATTATATCTGAACTGAATAAAATATCTTGACTTGGACTAAAGATTTCCTAAATCTCCTTAATGCAGCAGTCATTTGTATTCACTGCCCCCACCCCATCCCGAGTTAAATAGCGAGGAGAACGACTTTCCCTCCATCACAGCCCAGCTAAATACACCGTTCTGCGGGATATGATAGTAAAAGTCCAGCTCTTCCCCAACCTCTCTCTCCACCCCCTCCCCCACCCCCCCCCGCCGCACCCCCCCCCCCCCCAAGCCACGGGACAATAAGTATTGGGTAAATATAAAATCTTACGTAGTAGTCCCTGCTATTTTGGCGCAAAACCACAACCCCGGTACTGTTCCGGTACTGCGGAGGTATTCAAAAGGTTATACCCCACACATTAGCCCGGCCATCCACCACTCTTCCCCGTGGAGTGTGGGAGGGTAGTGGATACAAATTACTGTTGCATAATGCTTAAGATATCTGTAGTTATGCTTAAAATTAAGAGCATTTTTAATTCAGTTAAAAATATCTTAAATGATAAACAGTCGACTCTCGTTATCTCGACATCGCTTATCTCGATTAATCGCTTATCTCGAAGTGAAAATCTCGTTCCTGTTTTAACAGGGACATCTAACAACAGGTAACAAAATATTGTGGAAAAAAATCCTCTTTTCCACAATATTTTCAATATATCTCTTATTTCAGGAGTCAAATTACGTTTTCATTTGTTAAATGTGCTGTTCGATTTATTGTTTTTCTCATTTCCGCAAATCTGATATGTTGAGGTACGGATATCTCGAAGTGTTTCAGGGAGTCCCTTGGAATTCGAGATAACGAGAGTCGACTGTATTGGGCTGGCCTCACTCCAGGGCCTATACCAACGAAATGTTCTGGCCCTCGCCTGCGGCTCGGCCATATAAGTCCGTCCAGGCCCGAGGGCAGTCCATAAACCTTCACAGTGCCCTAGGATTAGGTTACTATTGCTTAAAAGGAAAATAAATTCTATATACAACCTTGAAAATCTGCCTGCAGAACCGCCAGCTGGTCACGGTGACTGGGGCAGGCGTCCGATACTCGGGGTTTGGGGGGTGGGGGGATGAGGGCGGGGGGTAACGGAGTTAGTTGTGGTACGGGTGTGCGAGACAGTATTTCGAAACCTACCCCATTTATATACCTGGCCTTTGAGAAAACGGACCTATTCATATACTTGATCGTCCGAAATGTAGACCTATTCATATACTGCCCTTTGATTTTTTATACCCACTTATTGCTGGTAGTTAGACAAATATACGAATACAGCAGTCAATTCATTTTTCACCCTCTATGAAAATTAATTAACTTGCTTTTTTTTTCTTTTTTTTTTTTTTGCTTTTTGTTTCAAAAAAGATTTGCGATCTGACAGACGGTCATTACCCAGCAAACACACAACGTCCAAACAACGTCGTAACAACGTCGCTGCAACGTCGTGACGTTGCAGCGACGTTGTAACAACGTTGTTGCGACGCTATGTGTTTGCTGTGTATTTTCAGTAGAGGAGACAACTCGAGTGCTGGGTGCAAGCCATGTTAACATTGAGCAGGAAACATATGGTACGCAGTGCGCGAAAAGCGCACTTATACCAATGCGAACAGTGAAGACCCTGAAGAGAACAAGTAGCCTCGAAAAATCTCTGAGCGATAGAAACACGCATATACCGTGATGTCAGAAAATTGAGGCCTTTCACATACGAACAAGACAAAAGTGCCGGCGCAAATTTTGTTCATGTTTACAAAGAGACATGGGACTAGGGTATACTAAAGTTTAATAAATTTTCAATGTAACGGGTAAAAAAAGAAAAGCAATGTGCTTTTATTAAGCTTTAAGAAATTTCTTGATTTAAATGAAAATAAAATAGATATTAATCTGTTTATAACACAGTTTGTTATAAGATTTTTTATATTTGCCGGGATCGTCACAAACCGACGACCCCGGCAAATATAAAAAGTCCTTAGTGAGCTAATCGAATAGGCCACTATATATAAAAATCCAAAGCTATGTTAAGAGACCGGCGCGATTCTAATCAAGAAAAATCGGGTCAGTCATATACTTTTTGTTGAAAAAAAGGGGGCTAATCATATACCTGGCAGCGCTGAAAAAGGGGGCCATTCGGCACGCACATCCGTACTTTGCTATATATAGGAAGTTACCCCCCACCCCCACCCCCGCGAGTCCGACTGGTGATCAGTAGGTCGCGGGTTTGATCCCCGTCGAGTCCGGCAACATTCTTTCGCGGAGATTGATCACGAAATGCTTTCTTCAGTCATTCTCTCCCTCCTCGCGACTCAGTAAGGGCATGCGAAAGAATGTGCACAAGTAGGCTACGTACCGGTCACCTGCTAAGAGTCCTAAGCCTAAGTGTGGTTAGGTAAACTGACCGGCTCGACATGACCTAAAGTAGCCTAGTGTTGACTGGGCCTGTAAACTGACCGGCTCGACATGACCTAAAATAGTGTTGACTGGGCCTTTAAACTCCTACCCAACCGCAGTTCTCAGTAGGTTAGAAAAAGGAAGATAATTTAAAGTTATATATATATATATATATATATATATATATATATATATATATATATATATATATATATATATATATCCTACAATAGGCTTTGACATTTCATACATATTGGAGACATCCCTATTTTCTTGGGGTGAAAATTAAAAAAAATACCATCATTTGTCTATTGAATTTGTCCATAAAAGCGGTAAAGATAAACAGTCACCATATGGGCAAATTCAACTGACAAATTCAGCAGACGATAAATTGATGATATATTTCTGATTTTCGCTAGCGAATAGGTTTAAACATTTTGTGCAAATTTTCTCCTAAGGAACCAACTTGCAAGCAATGTCAAAACCTATTTTCTAGTGAAACAAGAGAAAAAAATCAAAATGTTATCTGCACGCTTAAGGGTTAAGTTAATCTCGTATGTAATAAAGTTTTTTCAGTACACAGTAGCTTCCCTTGAAATCAAGAAGTGTGTGTTAATATTTCAACATATTCACCGTAGAAGTCAAATAAAGGAAGAGATAGCCCTTTCAAGAACTATTTTGTCACTGCAGAATATGTTTTGCTAAAACATGTAAAATCGTTAGGTCTGGAGTTACATTGATTATTCTCTGCCATTACTGCATAAAATTATCGCCTGTTATGATAATTTTGTTGCTTTACAGTTTTTAATAGATTCTTAGTATTAGACACACGTAAAAAGCACTGCTTTAAGTGTATCCAATGAGATCATCATCATTGATGGTGATCATCTATCTTTGGAGTCATCTCTGATGATGATCAAATTTAAACCAATCAACAAAGATCTTCAATTGTTATTCCCCCCCTGGACTATACCGGTAACATAATATAATTTTACCCGGAAGACCTTTAACTTTCATCACCCTGGACTTTTCTGGTAACAGGAGCAAACATGCAAACAAAAAAGAAAACATCAATAATAATAACCACTCCCTGGGCATTTTCAGCAGACGACAAATTGGTAATATTTTTCTTATTATTCCCAGAAAAATATGCGATGACTTCTCATGCACATTGTCTCCACTGGAAACAATTTTCATGAAATGTCAAAATCAGTTTTCAGAGAAAATCAGAAATATCTATTTTAAAATGTCGCTTGCTGAATTTGTACCCAGGCTACTGTGCGTTAAGCAAGTATGACGTGGACTGGATGGAGGCTAGGTGGCCTACGTGTCAGTGCTCTTGAGTTCCAAGCGATCGTGAGCTCAATTCCTGCTAGAGTAAACAAGATCTTTAACCGAGACCATCAGTATACACATAGTCTATACTCGAAATTCTCAAGGTTGAGCTCATGCTCATGCTCGTACCCCCACCTCCACCCACACCCCCTCCCCGAGAGGTTGAGTGTAAAGTGGTCAGGGAGGCAGAAACATCAGCGTGCTTAGATGATCAATGGCCTCAATGAAGGGTGTACAAATGTAGATCTACGCATATAAAATGTTCGACTGTCTCCACGTGCCTCGGATAGACCAACCATATTTTCAGATAAAAAACTCTGATATTTTTCTTATTTCTGCCCAAAACATAGATTGAGCATTACGAAAACATGCCTATATAATTTTGACCCCCTTAAACCCCACTTTTATATAATAAAACTGGGGTTTACAGGGGTATACATTATTTTTCTTATTTCTGCTCAAAACATAGTTTGTGGGTACTCGTTAGAACCGCCTCGGTGAGGCGGTTCTAACGAGTACCCACAATCTATGTTTTGAGCAGAAATATGAAAACATATCAGAGTTTATCTGAAAATTTTCAGTTTTTGGAGGTGAAATTTTCTATATATTTGAATAGGCGTGTTTTCGTAATGGGTATTCGTTAGAACCGCCTCGGTTAGGCGGTTCTAACGAGTACCCACAATCTATGATTTTGAGCAGAAATAAGGAAAATAGTGTATACCTCTATAAACCTAAGTTTTACCATATATAAGTGAGGTTTAAGGGGGTCAAAATTATATAGGCGTGTTTTCGTGATGCTAATTTCGATACCAGTCTGAACAACAACAACAACAGCAAATCAATGAACCATTCCACCCTTTATGAAAGGTGATCTAATAGGCCAACCGGATTAAGCGTCTAGTCTGTGCCAGTCTGTGCAGGTAGACCAACGGAGCTGGACCAGGATGGAACTTCTAGTTTCGGGCTTGTCCGAGTCTTCTCTGACGTGTAAGGGCTTTTCTTTAGTTTGATATTTACCACTTACCATCAGAGCAACTTAGCTATCGAAAAGGGCACTTTCAAAGAAAATCTGAATATCATCCTGCAGATAGCAACATAAAATTTTAGAATAAATAAAATGAAACCATTATTCAATAAATTAAATAAGTTCTTTCATTGGAAACTTGCATAACCAGCGTTTTCTCTATACCTGTCAAAGTCTACCCTCTTTGCCTAGACTCTAGAAGATAAAAACCAATTTGTAACCCCAAAATGTCAATTATTCATCACATAAGTATTATCACTTTTTTTCAGTCTTAAGATGTTAGTTTGATATTCCTTGGTAGCTATCTACATTCCAAATTAATTTTCATGTCTCTATTTTGGTGAAAACCCTCATTTTAGACAGGAAGGGAAAATTCCTGATTTCACATAAAAGGAATTACTCTTATGTTAGTGACACATACTCAATAGAAAGACAAGCCACTAAAACACCAGAGAAGACTTGGAATAGTCGGTCCACCAAGTCAATGCAAAGCTAGACCGGATCGGACTAGGATGGAGCATCTAGTCTCTCACCCACCTTGCGTTGTGTTTAAAATGTGACTCACGGATGGATAGACAAACTAGGTTCGTATCGCTGGATTGAGGCTTGATAACTGTTTGAGATAATAAAATACTATAAAAAAAAGTGTATAAATGCTAACACAAATTTTATGAAAGTAACATTTGACCATTTATTTCGTATATAGAATAGAACAACGGTTTGTTCTAATGAAATCGTACCCTAACAATCCCGCGGCCCACAAACATTAGAAGTAACAGGCGATCTCCCCGGGCCGGTCAAGTCCGGTGGATGGCGCTGCAGAGTACACTGGTTGACACATTGTACTTAAATTGAGTTGGTATATTATCGTACGAGTTTACAATTACTTTGTAAAGATCAACCTCAATATAAACAGGTTTCATATATGACATAAAGACATAAACGTATTGCATGCGAAATAATGATAAATGTAAAAAAAAAAAAAAAAAAAAAAAAAAACAACTGTGCTCAATTTTTTTTTTTTTTTTTTACAAAGAAGTTATGGATTTCTAACATTTTCATGTACGTAGCATGCATGAATATAGGGATCAAACATGGGTTTTCATGCATTAACATTCGTCAGGTCCGGAGGGAGGAGTTGAAAACCGAGGCGGAGGCCGAGGTTTTCAACACCTCCCAAGGGACCTTGCGAATGTTAATGCATTGAAAATCCATGTTCGATCGCTATTATTGCATAAAAACTGAAAACATTTTTTTGCACTATTTTGTTTGCTGTGACCCCGGTACGAGCATATTGAAAGTTGCGTAGCCGTGCATTAACAGCGCGTGAATTGCCTTGTTAATACACGGCATTTAGCCGGTTAATACATGGCTGTTAATAACGCGCGGCACTGCTTTTTTTGCAATAATAAACAATAAATAATTCATATTTGTATTATTCATAAAAGTAGACACTTTCAAGGGGTGCAACAAGGTTTACTTGATCTTTCTTTTCAAGGGACATACGTAATTGCCAAGTAATATGAATTTGATAGATGCTACCTATATCCGTATGTCCAAACTATCATCACATACTTCATTGGTGGGTCTGAATTTGATTTCAGACCACGCTTGACTTCTTAATCCACTGCATGAATTGCAATTTTACGTCCACGTTAACAATATTTCAGTAGTTTAGAGACATTGCCTCCAAATTTGTGGGACTTTTACCCGACCCGATCACGTGAATTCGGGTCCTGCATAGTTACAAGCAGCTCTGCCATGGAGGCTTTAGGGAGCCCTTCTATTTCGCGGGCCCTGATGGGCGGGGACCATGCTTTCCGAATACCGAAAACTAGTGTATGCCGGTGACAGGTACAACGACAATACACTCTCGTTCGCTTACCTGAAACTTCTGAACTGCTTCAGGATTTTTCCTAAAGATTTTTGACCGTTTGTGCTTTTTTAAATTTCATTTTGGTTCTTTTTTTTTTTTTTTTTTTTTTTGCGAGTCTACACATTATGAAAAGCAGAAAAAACAAACAAACATAAAAATAATAACAATTTACAAACCGGTCGAACAAACACATTATTGTGTCGTTTTTTTTTTTTTTTGTTTTTTTTTTTTTTAGATTATCTCGTGAAAAGAGCGTAAAGTCTGTGTTATCTAAGCGTCTACATCAACGTGTACCTTATGCACAAAATGAATCATGCTTAGTTTGTAAATAGACAGCGAAAGGATAGAAATAAAATTCGAAGTGGAGACAAAATTCAAAATGGCCGTGACTGCAAATTTTGTAGGCTGACGTCATAAATCTCGTGATTCAACAATTGGAATACCTGTATTTGGCGTTATTGGTTTTTTTTGTTGTGATTTGACAGAGACTATTAACACTGCGTTAATAGTCTCTGTCAAATCACGGAACGCTTATTGTTTTTTCAGGATAAGCACCGAACCACCCAAGCGTTTGTTGGACCATCACATTTTTTGGTCATACACATCACTAGTCACGTCGTTAGTCTATATGAGTGCGTCTGCACGCCGAACCGGTCCACTAAAAATATTGATCACAAACCCATAACAGGGACAAGAGTATAACGTCTGATCAGGGTCTACACTGTTTGCATTCAATACAGAACTTTTATAAAAACGTGGTAATAATAAAAACTAAACAAACATCCCTTCTATTGGAAATGGACTAGTCCAAAGACTTTAGGCAGAAATCCACTCGGCATGAATGGGTTACAAATAGTCCTAGTCTTCTCTGACGTTTAAGCGACTTTTCTTTACTTCGATATTTACCGCTTACCGTCAGAACAACTTAATCGAGAATCCAGAATTTCCAAGACTGGCTGGGCACATTCAATGGAAAATTCTGAATATCATCCAGCAGATAGCAACATTAAATTTTAGAATAAACAAAAGAAACCATTTTCCAATAAATTAAATAATTTGTTTCATTGGAAACTTGCATAACCAGCGCTTTCACTATACCTGTCAAAGTCTACCCTCGTTGCCTAGATTGTACACGGTAAAAGCCAATTTGTTTTACCCCAAAATGTCAATTATTCATTAATAAATTCAAGTACTATCATTTTTCAGTCAAAAAATATTAGTTTGATCAATCTTAGTGGCTATCTACATTGCACATTAACTGCCATGCCTCTATTTTGGTGAAAACCCTCATTTTAGAGAGGACAGGAAAAATCCTGATTTTCATAGTTTAGGTGTTATTACCCTGATGTTAGTGGTAATTCTAACACCCCTGCACGTGTTGTTCCTTATTTGCCTTTACATTTCTAGCCGGGCTTTATCTAAGGCATTTGAGCACAGGAATTTCGTCGCGCGCTATCAACGGGAAACCAATCAAAATTACTGTTGCGAAAGTTGCGTCCCTGGTAACTATGGACGCTAGCTTACAATATTGGTCGAAACATTTATATACACAATAAATTATATTAGTAAGAGACAAAAATGATCTACGAACATTGCAGTTCTTTGACTTTTTTTTACCTGAAGAGTTCCTCTACAGGTTATACCATTCAAACACATTCGTTTTACTCATTGTTTCCATCGTGTATTTGTTGACATTATCGAAAACAAAAGTGTCGGTTAACATTCTTATTTTGTTGTTTTATATCTCTCCTCCATAGGTCCATCGGGGCTCTCCAATTTCATTCGATTTGCAATTCTTTCATGAACACAGGATACAAGTTTTTATGTTTTAGGCCTACATCGGTTTAATATTTTACATCGTCAGCTGATTCGCATAAGTATCCGCCATTTTGAATGTTCGTCATCGAACCTTGTAACTACGTAACCGTGTGACGTAATGCTTACACGTTGACGTCAACTACCTAATGGGGAAGTCAGGTAATAAAAATAATCATAAAAATCAATAAAAATCTCTTTTATGCAAAACATTCGCTCAGTGAGGGGTGTTAGAAAAGAAATAAATTATTCTGAACCGTGCTCAAATGCCGCAGATAAAGCACAGTTGATCGAGTTTGGGTTGTACCCATTTGAACACTCGCTCGCTGCGCTCGCTCGTGCTCAAATGGATACAACCCAAACTCAACTGTGCTTTATCTTGGGCATTTGAGCACAGTTCGGAATAATTTATTTCTTAAATATCAATACAAAGAAAAGCCACTAAAATATCAAAGACTCGGATTAGGTTACTCATAGCTCTTAATAAGATGCTTTTTTGTTTTTCAATCCAAAAGTATTGATATTTTCTTTTTATTTCTCCACGAAAACATATGTTGTAATACTCTTTAGAAGCATCTCGGCGTGGCGCTTCTAATGAGTACCCATAACATATGTTTTCGTGTATTGATATTTTTTATTTCTCCACGAAAACATATGTTGTACGAGGGTCGTGCAAAAGTTCTGTCACTAATAGGCTTCCTTGGTTTTATTCCAGGTATATTTTAAAATGTTTCACTGCACTTGAATTGTGTGTTGAATAGCTAACGATACCCGTTTATTTCGTGCAAATTGCTTTCCAACTGACCGAGTTATCTCAAATTGAAACAGATGCAGTCATATACACTGACCAATTTACTTGTTACAATAAGAAACGACCAAGCAAAGGATGGCCAGGAGTCGACCTTTTACATGACAACGCCTCCTCTCATAAGTGTGAGGTTGTTAAGTCTTTTTTTTTTTTTTTTTTTTTTTTTGCTTTTGAAAAGGTGAAAGTTTTAAACCATCCACCTTATTCACCTGACCTGAGTCCCTGTGACATCTTTTTATTTCCAAGGCTTAAGAAAATGCTTTCTGGAAATAAGTTTACGTCTAGAAGTTTTTTAGAGCGCTTTTTATCAGTGTCTCCAACAGATACCAAAAGAAGACTATTTATCTGCTTTTCGCGACTGGGTAAAAAGGTTACAAAAATATGATTCAGTAAAGGGGGGAATACTTAGAAGGTTTGTAATAAGAATATGTTTGATAAAACGTAGCACTGAAGTAGTCCGAACCCAGTGACAAAACTTTTTGCAGGACCCTCCCAGTCAGCATTCTACGTAAATCTATATCGGTCCGTCGTCGGCCCGTCAGGGTAGCTGATGGGCCGATGACGGCCCGATGTAGTTTTACGTAGAATGCTAGCTGGGCTCGTAATACTCTTTAGAAGCGTCTCGGCGAGGCGCTTTTAATGAGTATCCATAACAAATGTTTTCATGGAGAAATAAGGAAAATATCTACCTGTTACCCACTCTAAGCTGGACCTATGGTTCAACTGGTAAATGTATGCTTATTGCTTGAGATACCGTGTTTATCCTAAATATTCACAGCCCTTACTTTTTACCTAATACTTATATTCAACAAGTCCATTTTACTACCTATGAATGTGTGTAAAATGCTAGGTGAGTGGCAAACAGTGTAGACCTTGATCAGACGCCGCAGAATGCGGCGTCTGATCAAGGTCTACACTGTTTGCTCTGGCCTGTCTGCTCTCAGAATTCGGTATGGATCCGCCCTTGTAAAATTATTAATTGTATGTATTGTGTCTAAAGCCGACCAAAACTTGACAGTCATTTCTATTGCGGCCCGTTGGGGTTTATACCCATTAAATACAGATATCTACATTTAAAATGCAGACCTGTATTTCAAAAGAGATATCTGCATTTAGACACAGACATCTGTGTTTAATGCAGATATCTTTTTTTCAAACACAGATATCTGTATTCGAAATGCATACGTCTCTACTAGTTATTAAATAGAAATATCTAAATTTGAATTAGAGATGTCTGCATTTTAGGTATAGATATTTGCATTTCAAATGCAGATATCTTTACTTAATTTAGAGATATTTGTATTTTTAGAAACTCAGATATCTGTATTTGAAACACAAATATATGTATTTGAAATACAGATGTGTCTAGTTGAAATACAAATATCTATTATTATCTTTTAAATAAATATATCTGCAATTCAAATATTTTTTCAATAAAATATATCTGTATTTATAGAAAATGCAGATATCTTAAATTTAAATAGAGATATCTTTATTTGAAATGCAGATATCTTTATTTATGAAATTGATTATTTTTAACTTTTATTTTCAACAAATAATCAATACTCCCTTGCTCAAGGGTTTTGACAGGTTTGATGTTTAGCAAATTATTCATCATTAGAATGTAGTCTTATCTATAAAAAAGTGTAAAAATAATTTAATTATATTCACTACAGGGAAATATATTGACAAATTATGTGACTCACTCCGTCGATATCGGGTTCGATCCCGGACGAAATTTTAAAGCCTTAAATGGGCATTATACTATCAAACATTATCAAAATATTTTCCATATTATATTATCACAGAGCATTGTATTTAATCTGATACAAACATTATTTTTTTTTCTGAATGCTAGAAGTCTAGATATTGAACGCGATACATTACTACCGCGCACATCCCGGATATATGATCCCGGAGCTCTCGGATCTTTCCAACGATTATTATGCGCCCATATTGGTATTTGTAACCGATGAACGGTGCGTATGTACAAATTGGTGAGGGAGATATCGGAATAAATAGAGATATCGCCATTTCAACCATAAATATAGCTATCTCTAAATGAAATGCAAATATCTGCATCTAAAATGCAGATATCTATTTTTTTAACAAGATGTATCTATATTTTACATGTAGATTTCTAAATTCCAGCTTTATTAGCGATATCTTATATAAATGCAGATATCTATATTTGAAATGCAGATATCTCTTATTGAAATGCTGATATCTATATTATGATCGGAAATAGAGATATCTGTATTTGAAATACAGATATCTGCATTTCAATAAGAGATATATGTAATTAAAAAATACAGATATCTGTATTTATTATTAGAGATATCTGTAGTAAATACAGATATCTGCATTAAATGGGTAAAAACCATAAATGATTGCCATACATTTCAGGGGGAAAAACTCATTTCATAGAAGCAAAAAAAAAAAAAAAAAAAAAAATAAAATAAATAAATAAAATAAAAAAAAATGCAGAATTTTATGAATATTGAAAAGTTAGGTTTAGTAATACAGTGTTTATTGATTTTATAGTTTTATGTCAATCCTGTAAAGGCTTAAATTTATGAGTCATTTCATGGAAAAATTAACTTTAGCATGTAAACTTTAACCAACAACCGCAGATAACATGAATTTCTCTGTTCATTTGTGTATAAAAAGCTAAAATAAGAATATAAACAAAGATCAGTTATGTATTGTCTGCTAATTTCAAGCGGAGGTTAGCGATTAGCTACGATAAGAAATTTTGTTTAAAGATGGCATGACATATATATTTTTGTAAATACATTTTAACACTTTAAAAAATCATAGCATGGTTGGTAAACTAAAAGAAATGAAGATGCACTAAAAAAGACAATTATAACACATTAACCCTTTTGCAGATCAAAACACTTTTTGCAAACAGTGTAGATCTTGATGAGACCGCTCATAATGAGCCGTCTCATCAAGAGACGTTTGTTTGCCTATTCTGTTTTGATTTTTGACTGAGACCTCTATTTAGAACAATCATTCTGACCATATTCGGAGATGGAAGAGTCCACTTCAGAAATTAAGGGATGAAAGGGTTATAGAACAATTCATCTCTTCATAGTATGACAAAAAAGTAAGAACAAGTAAGAAACTTGGACATGTTGGATCTGTTACAAAGTAAGTCAAAAACACAGATAGCTAGGTACATTTTTTCAGCAGATGATGTTTTGAAATATTTTTGACACCTTTTTTAAATCAATTTTCTCTTGAGATAACAATTTGTATGAAATATCATTCAAATCCTATTTTCTAAATGTTATATATCATATTGCCGCGCAGAAAATGCTAAAGGTATAATGGTCAAAATGAATTATGCCAAAATGTGCTTTTCTTGCAACATTGCACTTTTGCACCTTTTTACTGTAAGTATTGATCTGACAGGCCTGAGCAAACTAAGACTGGTAACCAACTGTTTCTATGGTAACATATGTACTTTTCAGGTATTTTCCATAGGCAATATCTGATCATAGCCAAGCCGAATTTTGCTGAGAAAATGAGTTTTATCGAAAATAATATTAAATGCAGATTACTAAAGTTTGTGCACACAGTTTGACAAACAAAGAAAATATTATTATGCAAAAATAGCATGGCAATCGATACGCATTTAAGTGGAATTGAATACACTTGCAGGGAAGGTAACGCTTTCAAAACTGTTTGGTCTCCCTTCTGAAAAAGATATCTACTCTAGAAGGAAAGAAGGAAACAATTTGCTCCTTTGGGTCCATTTGAAAAGGAAATAAGTTGCTCTTCTGAGAGCAAATTCTTTCGTTTTAGAAGGAACTCCAATTTAGAATGGGTTTTGTGTTCAGAAGAGCATACACAAGCCACAAAACATCACCAAAACACGCCTTTCGTTTTAGAAGGAACTCCAATTTAGAATGGGTTTTGTGTTCAGAAGAGCATACACAAGCCACAAAACATCACCAAAACACGCCTATATAATTTTGACCCCCTTAAACCCCACTTTTATATAGTAAATCTGGGGTTTACAGGGGTATACATAATTTTTTTCTTATTTCTGCTCAAATACATAGATTGTGGGTACTCGTTAGAATCGCCTCGCCGAGGCGGTTCTAACGAGTACCCACAATCTATGTTTTGAGCAGAAATATGAAAAAATATCAGACTTTTATCTAAACACCTTCAGTGTTTTGGTAGTGAAATTTTAAATAGATTTGAATAGGAGTGCTATCGTAATGCTTGTCTCCTTTGTCAAAAATGGTGGAAAATTTACCAAATGTATTAGTCCCCAGAAACATGGACAGTATTTTACCTTGTGAGTAAAGCTTGCTGATAATATGGATCAGTGGAGCGGAAAATATAAATCACTGGAGCAGGTTTCTGCTATACTGCTGCTGCACTCACAGGATCACGTATTTTGAACAAGTATGAAATCTGGACTGAGACATAGTATAGTAAACAGAGCCTTAGTATAGTATAGTGAAACATTGTCTAACGCCGTAACCCATTTATGCCAAGTGGACTCTTGGACCCAACTCATTGGCCCGGTCCATCTTTAATTAAAGGAGTGCCTGTTAATTTATTTATTATTTTTAACTTTTACAAATCTTATATATAAAGCAAACAGTACAGACTCTGATCAGACTCCGCGTTGTGTGGCGTTTGATCTGTATCTGCACAGTTTGCCAATGTCTCTTTAATTCGTCTACTGGACATTTTACATAAATGGGTTAAACTCAGCCAAATAACTATGAACATATCCAGCAAACACACAAAGTCTTTACAACGTCGCTGCAACGTCACGACAATGTGTTCGACTTAAGTGCCCTCGTTTTTCATACCCAGCAAACACACAACGTCGCATCACCTTCGTGACGTTGTAACGACGTTGTGTGTTTGCTGTGTACGCACATATTCACCCACGGACGTAACATTGTTCAGATGCGATGTATGCCTTTGTCAGTGTAAGGGACATAAAAAGGTATGTTAGTTCAAAGGCCAAAATACTTGTATATAGAACATTAATAAAAATGTTAATCAGTAGTTATGCAGGAAAGGAGACAATCAAACTCATATTTGAGAAACAATGCCCTCTAATTTTTATGCTTCAGCAAGTACCCGGTAATTAATGAACGCGTTGTTTACGCGAAATCCGCCAAGACTTCGTGACATATTTTTCATGTCACGGAAACACGATTAACATTCTCTATTTCTGACAAAAAGAGAAGTAGACAACCTAGCCTAGCTACTAGGCCAATATATAAGTATATTTGTCACTTTTTGTTTACTTATTATTTTTTTTTTTTTCATTTACAGTCTGCTTTTTGATTCAGTGTTTAGCTAGTCTATGGGTGAACTTTTCTTCTGTGGTTGTCTCTGAAATATATTGTAGAAATCCAGACCATATTATCTATAGACTAGCCACAGAGCTCAATAAGCTAAAAAATATATATATGTATATTTCTAAGCCTTGGGCAAGGCTATAGACAACCCTATCATCATAAATGAACCAGGCCAATGTGTAAGATAGAAGATTCTTGTATGCATAAGTGGGTTAAGCTATATGGTCAGGGTCGACGATGGATGAATATCGGAGTCTTTATTTCGTCGCATCTGCAACCAGATTCAGCCAGAGTCAAACTTCAAGGGCTCGAACATCTTTGGGGCCATATGGAAAATGTGTTCTAGACATGAGTAGTTCGAGCCACTGAGGGTTAATCATAGCGCCAGGTCATGAGGCAAAAGGATAATTTAGGGATGGCTTTTCAATCTTTAATGAAAAATGGTATGTTTAATGTACTCATTAGAATCGCCTCTATGAGCGTTTCTAATGAGTGCACACAAAATACATTTTCATTATCAATAAGAAAAATTCCCTAAAATATCTCTGTATATTGATTTGTCTCAACTCTCTCCTAGGGACTCAAAAAGATTACGAAAACACACCTAATCAAATAGATAGAGAATTTTACCCCCAAAAAATGAAAACTTTCGGATGAAAAATTCTGGTAGTTTTCATATTTCTGCTCAAAACGAAGATTGTGGGTACTCTTTAGAACCGCCTCTATGTTTTTGAGCAGAAGTGAGAAAATTAATGTATACCCCTGTAAACCCCAGTTTTATTGTATTAAAGTTGGGTTTAAGGGGGTCAAAATTATATAGGCATGTTTTTGTGATAGAATTTGAATCAGCCATGGTAAACGAGCTGTCGGTGTTCGAGTCATTGGAGTTTTATTGCATAACAACAGTGAGGGTGCCAATCTGATCAACAGTTTTCAAATTTATAAATAAACTGAGCCATTTTGACAGTGATATCAGATTCAGGCCGAGCCCGTTCTAGACATTGTTGCTAGGGATACACTGGATTTCGCTCGGGTCTGTCTGTCCGAATATTTAGAAAAAAAAAAACGTTACAGTACAGCAGGGTTTCGGCTCTGAATAATATTGATTTAGATTTGACTTACCAACATTAACCCATTTTATACTGAATACACTCCCCAAAGAATATATTGGAAGAGTCCAATTTCATTTTTAGGTATGTCAGGTTATTTAATTTAAATATTCATCGAAAAAAAAAATAGCTAAACTATTTGCAAAAAAGTGAGCCCCTGATCAACGCCGTCTGTTTTAGGTCTGCACTGTTTGCTAATTATTATTTTGGGGCTCTCCAGACTAAAATGGGTTAACAATGTGCAAAATATGACAGGAAATTTCGCATGATAATTTTGATAGCCCACTTAACCCTTGTCATGCTGAATATATTAAGATGCCACTCCCACTTCCAATTTTCAGCCAATCAGATTACTTGATCTAGGTTGTTGAAGTAAATTCACATACTAAATGACAAACAGTGCAGATCCAGATCAGTTGGTTTCTTCAGAAGCCAACTGATCTGGATCTACACTGTTTGCAAAGCGGGATATATCCGGGTTCAGCAGGACAAGGGTTAAGTATTTGTCACATCAAGGAAGTTTTTGCATTAGTGTTGCTCTAAGTGAACTTAGATGAATGGCTACTGCTTGACATGTCATTCAAATATTTACATCCACAAGATTTCACCCCCTTCCCATCCCCCCCCCCCCCTCACACACACACACACACACTCCACGACTGCCCAGCCACCCACCCACCCATGTAATTCAGTCACGGATCATGGCAGTTGATTTGTGCGCGGGGCTGCAAGCCGACAATTTTATTATAAACTTGGGATTTAGTGTTGCCGATGAAGTTAAGATAAATGGAAACACTTTCAGGGAAGGCAACTCTGTCAAATTGTTTTTGCTTCCCTTCTGAAAAGAGGTCAACCCTAAAAGGAAATACAAATTGCACCAACAGGGGAGAAAATTCTTTTCCAGTAAATTGAAATCTTATTAAAAAGGGACTTGCTGCTCAGGAAAATGAACAGAAAGTCACAAAAGTTGTCTCCCTTGGCGAAAATGGCTGTAAATCTACTAGCACTGGCATAGCCAGAACGGAATTACTTTTACGCACAACCAGAAAAAATATTGAAAACTATGCCTAGAACCGCTTCCAAAATAGGGTCTCCTCTTAAAAGGAAAGAATTTGCAAATTCTTTCCTTTAACTTTTCCTTTAACTCTTTTCCCGCTAGTGGTGAATTTTGTGACTTTTTCTGCTGATAACCTTTGCAAACAGTTTAGACCCAGATCAGGCCCGACAAAACGTCGGGCCTGATCTGGATCCATACTGTTTGACATTCTGATGGTATTCCTGAAAGATTTTTTTATTTAAACAGTTAATTAAAAAATAATCATCAGACGACAAAAACGCATGCAAAATTACCCAGCATGCAAAGAGTTGTTAGCATCCCCTATGGTTAAGAAGCAAATGTTTTATGTTAATGTCATAAAATATTTTTTTCTCACGCATGTTAAGCACTTGAGTGCTACGCCTATGTACCAAGTTTTGTTTGTTTGTGTTGAGGTTTTACGGCCCAGTCAATCCAATGGGATCATGTCGAGCGCGGTCAGTTTACCTAACCACACGTTTACTGGGCAGGCTTAGTCCTCTAAGCGGTTAACCAGTATTGTGTACATTCTTTCGCCAGAAACTGACAACTACCCTTCTTGAATCAGCGGAAGGGAGAGAATGACCGAAGAAAATGTTTCATGATCAATCTCCACGAAAGAATGTTGCCGACCTCGGCGGGGGTTGAACCCGCGACCTCCTGGTCTCAAGTCGGACGGCGCATCCAATTGAACCACCGAGGCCGGCTATGTACCAAGTATATCAAGTTCCCTAAAAAAACAGAAATAATTGCTCCTCTATGCAGCATGCTAAAATTGGTACGTTTATGTTCACCAAATTTACTCTACAGTGAACCCTCGTTACAACGACAGCATTTGTTCCCAAATACGTTGCCATTAAAATGAATTTACCGGTGTACAGAATACTTAATGAGCAGATTGATATGTAAGAAAGGTCTCGGTTGTTGTTATTTCCTCATAGAACATATGATTTGGATATTTGTTAGAATCGCCTCACTAAGGCGATTCTAACAAATATCCAAAACATATGTTTCTTTAAGGTATTATATACACTATTCTTGTATAATTTGTAACTAATTGTTGCCTCTTTAGCGATAGGTTTCGTGACAGTCATATTGTCATTATAACGAATTTTGTCGTTGAATCGAGTGTCGATATAAAGAGGGTTATCTGTATATGGACAGACAGGCCTGAGCAAACCACAGTGAAGCAAACAGCGAGGACACTGACCAGACGCCGGGTTCTAAAGATAATGTATAGGTATAAATATAACCTTGTCCGGTGACCTGTGACTTCTGGGAACCAGAAGACTCAGGTCACCGGACAAGGTTATATTTTAGCTACAGTGTTGAATTTCATACTTTTACTGTGATACAGTATTCAACTGTGAAACCGTGTTAAAATCTATTTACCTTTATTGTGATACCGTGTTAAAATTTATTTACCATTACTGTGATACCGTGTTAAAATTTATTTATTCTGATGTGCCATATTTATCCTGTATTCGAACAGGAAAACGTGACAAATAGTCAGGACCCTGATCAGACGCCGCACTACTGCGGCGTCTGATCAGGGTCCACACTGTTTGGTTCTCATTCAGCAGTTTCTATACACGCCAACAAGTAGTCAAATGGAGGTGTTCAAGTTTAAAGACAAGCATGGTAAGGAGTTAAGGTAAAGGTAGGTAGGTAGGATTTTAAATTTCAGCTTCAAATTTAATTTTTAGCTTCAAATTGATTATAAAATACGATACTTTGTGGAGCGCTGTGGTGCAGTGGTAAAGCGTCGGACTCGAGATCGATAGATACCGGGTTCGATCCCCACTAACAGCAAGTGTTGTTTCCTTGAGCAAGAGACTTTATCCACATTGCTTAGTACTGGTTTCTACCCAGGAAAAAAGAGGGCCACATGGAAGATTAGTACTAGATTACTAAATGTGTTACCCTCTATAAATAAGGTCGATTATTATTATTATTATTATTATTATTATTATTACTTTACCTTATTATATTCCGAAATCTGACACCGAAACGTCCTTTTCATATTAACTTTTCACGCAGTCGGAAATTGCCGGAAGTTTTACGTCCTGTATAATCTTGAGATAATGTTTAGCATTAAACTTATAAAAGGAAATATTGAATATGCCCTAAAACTGAGACTTTCTTTGTTGAACTGTCCTTATTTCAATTATATTACGAAAGAAAACCTAAGGGGAACTGACAAACATTCAGGAGAGGTAACTGTGTCCAAATGGTTTTTCCTCCCTTCTGAAAATGAGTCTACTCTAAAAGGAAAGAAAAAAAAAAAAACGACATTCGAGTGTTCTCCTTTCCGAAGGGACTTGTTATACAGGGTAATAAATACTGTAAGGCTGGCTAATCAGAACGGAAAAGATAATCGATTATCGGCCCTGCCATTGCGATCGATAAGCGATTAGTTATCACCGAAGATTTGGTCATAATTTTACCTGTCTGTCTGAGCATGATCCTTACCATATGCTGTACTTTACTGTATGTATTTGATCTGACAGGCCTGAGCAAACAGTGTAGACCCAGACGAGACGCCGCTAATGCGGCGTCTCATCAGGGTCTACACTGTTTGCCACTCATCCAGCTATTTTAGACACAACATTGGTAGTCAGTTGTACTTGTTCAAATTTTAGATTAAGTATGGTAAGAAGTTGTGGAGTCTGAATACTAAGGGTAAATATGGTAAAGTAACAGTCACAGAAATCAAATGATCGATTATTAGCAAATCTGTAACGATAATCATGTTTGTGGAATTTATCGATAAATTAATCGATTATCCGATTAAATGTGCCAGCCTTGGCAAATAGTAAGTTACAAAAGTTGTCTTCCTTGTATGTAATGACAGAAAATCTGCCTAGTGGACCAGTCCACTAAACAGCCTTTATATTTCATTAAAGTTTTGTTGGGCTAATTTTACATGCTTAAATGTTCGGTTTTAGTTAACTGTACTGTAAGTTTTGTTGGGCTAATCAGTCTACACGCTTTAAAATTCGATTTTAGCCAGCTGTACTGTACATTTTGCCGGGCAAACCTTACATGCTTTAAAACTTTGTTTTAGTACTGTAAGTTTTTGTTGGGCTAATTCTACATGCTAGGTTTTGACTAATTATACTGCCAGTGTTGATGGGCTAATTAGACATGCTTTGAAATTCGGTTTTAGCCAATTGTACTGTCAGATTTGTTGGGCTAATTCTACATGCTTTAAACCTCGGTTTTAGCCAGCTATACTGTCAGGTTTGTTATACGAATTCTACATGCTTTAAACCTCGGTTATAGCCAACTGTACTATCAGTTTTGTTAGGTTAATTCTACATGCTTTAAACCTCTGTTTTAGCCAACTGTACTGTCAGTTTTGTTGGGCAAATTCTACATGCTTTAAAATTCAGTTTAGCCAACTGTTCTGTAAGTTTTGTTGGGCTAATGCTACAGATTGAACCTCGGGTTTAGCCAACTGTACTGTCAGTTTTGGTCGGCGAATTCTGCATGCTTTCAACCTCGTTTTAGCCAACTCTATTGTAACGTTTTGTTGGGCTAATTCTGCGTGCGTTAAACTTCTGTTTTAGCCAACTGTACTGTCAGTTGTGTTGGGCTTATTCCACATACTTTAACCTCATGTTTAGCCTTCTGTACGGTCAGTTTTTGTTGGGCGAATTCTACATGCTCTAAACCTCGGTTTTAGCCAAATGTACTGTCAGTTTTGGGCGAATTCCACATGGTTTAAACCGCGGTTTTAGCCAACTGTATTGTCAGTTTTGCTAGGCTAATTCTACATGCTTTAAAGCTAGGTTTTGACTAATTGTACTGCCAGTATTGATGGGCTAATTCGACATGCTTTGAAATTCGGTTTTAGTCAACTCTACTGTAAGTTGTGTTGGGCTAATTCTACATGTGTTAAACCTCGGTTTTTAGCCAGCTGTACTTTCAGTTTTGTTGGGCTAATTCTGCATACTTTAAACCTCCGTTTTAGCAAACTGTACTGTAAGCT
Organism: Anodontia alba; assembly: GCA_964016985.1. Taxonomy (NCBI): domain Eukaryota; kingdom Metazoa; phylum Mollusca; class Bivalvia; order Lucinida; family Lucinidae; genus Anodontia; species Anodontia alba. The sequence goes on along the minus strand of OZ024822.1, from coordinate 137,455,226 downwards.
TTGTTGGGCTAATTCTACATGCGTTAAACCGCGATTTTAGCCAACTGTACTGTAAACTTTGTTGGTCTAATTCTACATGTGCCGGCCTCGGTGGCTCAGTTGGATGCGCCAACCGACTGGACACCAGGAGATCGCGGGTTCAACCCCCGCCGAGGTCGGCAACATTCTTTCGTGGAGATTGATCATGAAATATTTTCTACGGTCATTCTCTCCCTTCCGCTGATTCAAGAAGGGCAGTTGTCAGTTTCTGGTGAAAGAATGTGCACAATACTGGTTAACCGCTTAGAGGACTAAACCTGCCCAGTAAACGTGTGGTTAGGTAAACTGACCGCGCTCGACATGACCCCATTGGGTTGACTGGGCCGTAAAACCTCAAACAAACAAATTCTACATGCTTTAAAATTCGGTTTTAGCCAACTGTACTGTAAAGTTTGTTGATTAATTCTACATGCTTTAGAGCTCGGTCTTAGCCAGCTGTACTATAAGTTCGGTTGGGCAACCTCTACATGATTTAAATTTCGGTTTTAGCCAACAGTATTGTAAGTTTTGTCGGGCTAAAGCTACATGCTTTAAAGCTCGGTTATAGCCAACTGCACTGTAGGTTTTGTTGGGCTGATTCTATTTGCTTTAAAGATCGGTTTTAGCCAACTGTGCTGTAAGTTTTGTTTGGCTTATTCTACATGCTTTAGAGCTCGGTCTTAGCCAGTTGTATTATAACTTCTGTTGGGAAAAAAAATCTACATGCTGAAAAGCTCGGTTTTAGCCAACTGTACTGTAAGTTTTGTTGGGCTAAATCTATATGCTTTAACGCTCGGTTTTAGCCAATTGCACTGTAGGTATTGTTTGGCTAATTCAACATGCTTTGAAATTCAGTTTTATCGAATTTTACTGTAAGTTTTGTTAGGCTAACTCTACATGCTTTAAAGAAGGTAAAGCCAACTTTACTGTAAGTTTTACTGGGCTGATTCTATTTTCTTTAAATTCGAGTCAACTGTACTTTAAGTTTTGTTGGGCGCATACTACATGTTTTAAAGTTCGGTTTAGCCAACTGTACTGTAATTTTGTTTGGCGATTTCTACATGCTTTAAACCTCGGTTTTAGCCAACTGTTCTGTAAATTTAGTTGGGGTGATTCTATTTGCTTTAAAATTCGGTTTTAGCCACTTGTACTGTAAGTTTTGTTGGGCAAACGCTACATGCTTTAAACCTCGGTTTTAGCCAACTGTGCTGTAAGTTTTGTTGGGCGAATTCTACATATTTTAAAGTTCGGTTTTAGCCAACTGTACGTTGTCTCAACTTGTCTATAATGTAACAAATAAGAACATTCATTTTTTTAAACAATAATTGAATCTGTGTTTGCTTCAGGGGAATGGATACAATGTCAAAGGAAGCATCTCAAAATCGTGTTTGCCCTTTCAGACAAGGGGCTACTCCATTTGGGCACAAATTATTTTCCTTTTAGACGATACCCAGTTTCAGAAGTGGCTTGGCTTGTAGTCAAACAAACAGAAATTCACAAAAGTTGTCTCTTTTGACAGAAATGGCAGAAAATCTTGTAGGTGTATTCATTCACCTTAAAGTTTAGTTCTTTTCTGTTATTTGCATGCTGTACGTGATCTGTCGATGAAATGAGCCGCACCATTCGAAAATGTACCTTCGGGGCATGTGCAGAGAGCGTTGGTTCTGATCAGACTGCGCGGATGCGCAGTCTGATCAGGACCTTTGCTGTCCGCTTACAGAATCACTGGATACTATAGAATGTATCAATGAAGAAAAAGGCACAGATTAAAATTTGCGCGTGCGCAGAATGATCTGAATCTGTGCATTTTGCGTATGTTTGAAGAAACTTTTTCACTTGACATGATCTAAATAAAAGTCTTTAACCCATTAGGCGCTAATTACAACTGCAGCATATCAAATTCTATTTTAGACTTTTCGTAGGAAATAAGGCATGACATTTCACGTGAATCGATTAATGACAAACCGGCGATTCGCATGAAATACTAAGCCTTGTTTTTTTTTATCAAAACAAATAAATAAAAAAATAAAGAAAAAAGTAGAATGTCATTTTTGAACGAAGTTTTTAGGTTTCAGAAATAGTGCCCTGCTTTATCGAAAAAAAATCACACTTAACGCAGTACAACTTACATGGTCAACAGGGAGTTAACTACGATGAACAAAATCGATTTGTTTGGCGAAGATTCCTGGATAAATTCTCATCCCTAAAAGGTCATATTCTAACACTGCGTTCCAAGCGTAAGACATTATTGGAAATGCGAAGCCTTATACTAACAAACTCGATGACATTTGACTTTCAATTTTATTTCAAGGTAACAAAAAGAGGACATTGTATCCGAATAATTTAAAGACAAGAAAATCAATATAGAACTGACTCTCGTTATTTCAAGCAATGATAACTCAAACTATTTAAACTCCTTGTATCTCAAGCTACCTTTATCTCAAACAATAAAATATCTGATCTCTTGAAGTCTGAGATAACGAGAGTCAGCTGTTTTATAAAGATATTAACAACAACAACATAAGCATATAAGCAGCAGCAGCAAGATGATGGCCTTTATGTCATATATGAACATTGAAGATCTATATCAGTTTACGTATCGTAACACAGTCTGATCAGGATCTCCTGTGTCCATATATTCCACTGTATTCAGTGATTGCGTAAGCGGACAACAAAGGCCCAGATCAGACTGCGCAGTCGCGCAGTCTGATCTAGTCCTTTGTTGCCCACAAAAGCTAAAAAGGCACTTTTCTCATGTCGCGATTCATATGTTACAAAAATACATGTAATTAAAATGACTGTTCAAACATAGCAGGGTACCATCTGCAACTTTGAAAAGAGGTGATAAGGGAAACCCAAACTAGACCATCTGAAGTGTCTGGCCAGGGTGTTCGCTTTTCGCCTACAAAAGAAAGGGCATTATGGAATCATATATGGAGCAACTTGAAAAGGACCCTTGCGCTACATTTGAACTGTGATTGTCTTTCTTGCAGAGGTATTTACCATATTAAAGCTATTTACCTGTAATAACCACCATTTTATCTTCATCTGAAGGTAATAATAATAATAAAAAACAACAAGAAACCAAAATACAATACAGCTACATTAATTTTCGGTAAAATAAACAAGAGGGCCAAGATGGCCCTGTATCGTTCACCTGATTACCAGACAGGTTTCCAGTCAGCTGGCCTTTCGGTTCAAGAGCAGTTCAATACAGATTTTCAAGATGGCGGCCATTTTTGATTTCCAATCAGAACGTTTTAAGCTACTTTTGATCTACAATTCAACTTGATACTTCCAATGAAGTGCCTTTTGGTTCAGGGATACAAAAGTTCAAAACAGATTTTTAACATGGCTGCTAGGGCGACCATCTTGGATTTCCGATCAGAATAATTTTAGCAATTTTTAATCTACAAGTCACCCAGATACTTCCTATCAAGTTTCGAGTCAATTTGCCTTTCTGTTCAGAGGAAGTTCAAATTTTCAAAAGTGAACTGGCCTTTCGGTTCAGGAGAAGAAGCGCAAAATAGACTTTCAACCATGGCGTCCATAGTGGATTTCCGATCGGAACGATTTTAGCTATTCTTGATCTTCAAGTCACCCTGATGCTTTCAACCAAGTTTCGAGTCCATTGGCCTTTCGGTTCAGGAGAAAATATATTTCCACGATAGCAGCCATGGCGGCATCTTGGATTTCCGATCTGAACGATTTTAGCTATTTTTATCTACAAGTCACTCTGATGCTTCCTAGCAATTTTTGAGTCATTTGGCCTTTCGGTTCAGGAGAGAAGGTGCAAAATAGATTTTCATGATGGCGGCGATTTTGGATTTTCTATTGGATCGATTTTAACTATATTTGATCTACTAGTCACCTCGATGCTTCCTACCAAGTTTGATGTCAGTTGGTCTTTCGGTTCAGGAGAAGAAGCGAAAAGTAGATTTTTAAGATGCCGGCCATGGCGGCCATCTTGGATTTCCGATCGAAACGATATTGCCTATTTTTTATCTACAAGTCACCTCGATTCTTCCTACCAAATTTCAAGTCGACTGTCCTTTCGGTCAGGAGAAGAAGCGAAAAATAGATTTTCAAGATGGCGGCCATCTTGGATATCTGATCGAAAGATTTTAGCTATTTTCGATCTACAAGTCACCCTGATGCCCTACCAAGTATAAGTCAATTGGCCTTTTGGTTCAGGAAAAGAAAAATGGAATTTCAGGATGGCGGCCATCTTAGATTCCCGATTCAAACGAGTTTAGCTCTTTATCTACAAGTCCCCTCCACACCCCTCCCCCTCCCCCCTCCCCCGCCAATGCTTCCTACGAAGTTTCGAGTCCCCCCACGCCCCCACCCACGCCCCCGCCCCCGCCCCCGCCCCCGCCAATGCTTCCTACGAAGTTTCGAGTTTATTGGCCTTTCGGATAAGCCAAAAATAGATTTCAAGATGGCGGCCTTCTTGGATTTCCGACCGGAATGGTTTTAGCTGTTTTTGATCTATATGTCACCCTGATGCTTCCTATCAAGTTTTGAGTCAATCGGTCCAGGGATGTAGTAGAAGTAGGCGTTTAAATCAAATTGTTGACGCCGCACGACTGACGACGCACGGCGGACGACGGACGACGCACATTGACCGATCACAATAGCTCGCCTTGAGCACTTCGTGCTCAGGTGAGCTAATAAGAATAGTATCACATCTAGCATTCTTATTAAATCTATATCCTTAGAACGGCCGAGGGTTTTGAAAAATGTAGCCAAAATGAGGGAAGGGTTGGATATTTACCTTTGGAATCCAAAATAAGCAACTGATCAGACTCAGCTTACTTGAAAACGAAAGTAGATATGTTATCCTTCACAATCAAGCACTGCCAATTTTTTACACTTACGAGAGGTCATGGCGCAGGGGTCACGGTGGGAAAATGTATGTAGCCTCGTTCGCCAGGCGACTATTAAAAACAGACTGCTGCTATCGAACTGCGCAAGGAACTGGACTAAAATGTATGCGCATGGAGATGTTTGGTTTTTGTTGTTGTTGTGTTTTGCTTTTTGTTTTGTTGTGTTTTTTTTTTTTTTTTTTTTTTTTTTTTTTTTGCGATTTGATCCCGCATGTTTTCCTCCTTTCTCTCTCTATTTCCCTCCCTTTTCTTTTGCCTTTTCTTGCACATTTCGTATGCTGGGCCATTTGAGCTGCGCTTGATTGGTGTTGACAAGGCTACATTACGAAGATACAACGGTAACCCGAACATTTTTGGTTCGAAAATTTGACCATTTGTTTCTTACTTCGGAAGCTTTTCGCACCATTCCTTTACACGTCAGTGAGCTCGTGTTCATACTATTATTACCCCGCATACTACCCTATTAAATGGTACTGGAACTGTATTAATCTCGCCGTGAAGGTCACGCAGGAAGCCTGTTCGGTTGAAAACTCTGTGTGTGTGTGTGTGTGTGTGGGGTGGGGGGGGGAGGGGGGTGGGGGGGTAACTTCCTAGCATAGTATGGATGTGCGTGCCGAATAGCCCCCTTTTTCAGCACTGCCAGGTATATGATTGGCCCCCTTTTTTCAACAAAAGGTATATGAATGGCCCGATTTTTCTGGATTCCTATGTGAAAATGCCCATTTTTCTGACATCCTGGTATATGCACATATTTTTCGCTCAGAGATTTTTCAGTGATATTTGTGTAATAACCAGCAAAAAATGGGTACAAAAATCAAAGAGCAGTATATGAATAGGTCAACATTTTGAATGATCAAGTATATGAATGGGTCCGTTTTTTGGAAGGCCAGGTATATGAATGGGGTAGGTTTTGAAATACTGGCTCGCACACCCGGCAGTATATAAATAGGTCAACATTTTGAATGATCAAGTATATGAATGGGTCCGTTTTATGGAAGGCCAGGTATATGAATGGGGTAGGTTTTGAAATACTGGCTCGCACACCCGTACCAAAATTACCCCTAAGTTACCCCCCCCCCTCCCCTCCCCCACCGAGGTTGAAAACGGTCCGTTATAGATTTAAGCAGAATGCTAATTGGAATTATGCTATATAAAATCATTGGTGATTAGATCTATCAGCAAGGGAAAAGGGACGTTCGACTTTATGTGAAAATGAACAGATTCGAATCAACCTCCACTTTCGCACTCTTTGTACAACAGACAATCACACAAACAATCTTCTAGGCCCAGTTGTTCAAAACTAATGATGTCGTTAGTTAACGTATTGTTAAAACTTTGATCATTAAATATGACATCTATGCTACTATTTTTGCTGAAAAAAATGTGAGTAGCTTTTGCATTTGCAAAAGCTACTCACATTTTTCAGCCAAAATGCCTGTGAATTAGAATTTCTTCTTACTAGAAAAGTTTACATTTTGACCATTAACGAACTCGTTAAGCTAACGATGCTTTGAACAACTGGGCCCTGATCGTTATGTCCTGAATATTTCGAGTAATCAGTAAAGAGCAGTTTTGTCAGGACAAGTTCTATTTCGTAGTTGGACGGTTACTACAGTAAAACATTAGCTATGTATTGCTTTTAACCGACTAGAATTGGAACAGATGTGCTTGAGCAAGCAGTATAAACTCAGATCGGCAGTGTACATCTTTGCAAAAAAGAAAAAAAAAATCGGCTGAACACAGATCCGTAAACGGGTCTGTTGCGTGCAGATCGTCACTGTTAATAATCCTCAAAATTTAAAGTAAATTAAACTTAAGTAGATAATAGGGGTATATCTATGTTTAAAAATTTGATCTGTACGGGGTCTTTTACTTTTACCACTCTATGGGCAAATTCAGCAGAAGAAAAACTGATATTTTTTACCGGATAATAGGTTTTGACATTTCATACAAATTATCTTAGGACACAATTATCCTTAGCAGACGACAATTTGCATGAAAAGTCAAAGCATATTTTCTGGGGAAAAATAAAAAAAAGAAATATTTTAAACTGTCGTCTGCTGAAATTTTTAACAATGTTAAGCGTTAAGCCAACACTGACAACGTTGATTGGACGGTACTCCATGACGTCATTGTCCAATAACCTCCATCCGCCAATTGCAAGGTTGGTCATCACGAAAACATGCCTATACCCCCTTAAACCCCACTTTTATATAGTAAAACTGGTGTTTACAGGGGTATACATTATTTTTCTTATTTCTGCTCAAAAACATAGATTGTGGGTACTCGTTAGAACCGCCTCGCCGAGGCGGTTCTAATGAGTACCCACAATCTATGTTTTGAGCAGAAATCTGAAAATATCAGAGTTTTTATCTGAAAATTTTCAGTTTTTGGAGGTGAAATTTTCTATGTATTTAAATAGGCGTGTTTTCGTAATGTTTCAAACTCTATATACTTTTCCTCTAAAATGCTGTTCGTCTTCTACCTTCTGTCTGACTGGGCTGAACCTGAAGTAAACAAGAATTTTTTAAAGAATTGTTGTTCTCCACCTTATAGAAAATAAGGAGACAATTTGCATGAAATGCCAAAGCTTTTATTTCTGGGGAAAAATAAGAAAACATATCATCAGTTTTTCGTCTGTTGAATTAGCCCCAGAATGGTAAAGGTGAGTGTGCAAAATCAGCAGATGGCATTCTGATGCTACCCCACACCCCCTCCCCCTCGCACCCCCTCTCCCCCACCCCACTCCCCTCGCACTAGGAAATAGCGTTTGATATTTCGTTCAAATTATCTTCTGTCGAGACAACTTATCCTCCACCTCGCACTCCCCCTCCTCCCTACCCCACCTCTTGGACTATAAAATAGCGTTTGATATTTCGTACAAATTATCTTCTGTCGAGACAAATTATTTAACATGAATCATACAACCATTTTCCTCTGAAAACATAAGAAAAATATTATATAGTCTGCTGAGCGTTGTTTCCATCATAAAGGCCTGTTTAGACTATACAGTATAACCTCAATGGCTCGAACACGGATGGCTCGTTTACCGTGGATGATATAAAATCTTTTTTCAGTCCCTACAAAATTCTTCCAATAGCTCAAGAAAACAAATATTTAGGGATTTTTTTTTCTTATTTTATCATGGAATTGTATGTTGGGTGTACTCATTAGAATCGCCTCATCGAGGCGATTCTAATGAGTACAGTCAACATACAATCGTTATGTAGAAAATCGAAAAGATTTCCCAGAATTATCGCTATTCGCTTCCTGAACTGATGCCCTGATTAACCCTCAGTGGCTCGAACTACCCATGGCTCGAACAAATTTCCATGTTCCCAAAGATGTTCGAGCCATTGAGATTCGACTGTATATAGATACAATAATTTGAACATTGATGTTTACTAGATGTATATATACAGTCGACTCTCGTTATCTCGACCTCGCTTATCTCGAATAACTGCTCATCTCGAAGCAAAATCTGGTTCCTGTTTTAACATGGAAATCTAACAACATGTAACGAAAAATTGTCGAATAAAAGGAGCAATTTCTCCTCTTTTCCACAATACTTTCAATATATCTCTAACTTCAGGAGTCAAATTACATATTCAGTTGTTAAATGTGGCCATTAGAATTATTTTTTCCTCAATTCTGCAAATCTGGTATGTTGATGTACGGATATCTCGAAGTATTTCAGAGAGTCCATTTGACTTCGAGATAACGAGGGTCGACTATATATATATATATATATATATATATATATATATATATATATATATATATATATATATATATATATATATATATATATATATATATATATATATACAGCCAGTAAATATTAATGTGTCTATATAATTTCATCAAAATCCATTCATTTTCTTTTCTCAAGACTTTGTATGGAAACGAAACGTTACCCGTCAACCAAGGGCAATAACTCTGTTGAGAGTCATCGATTTTTACCCGTTTTACAATCCCAAACCACTCGTCCCCAATATTTTCAAGAACGTTCATAAAACCGCTTAAGCAAGTTAGAAATCAATCGAAGCCCTGAAGAACGGACGAACACTCGCACAATAAAACATAACACCCCTCCACTTTCCTGTGGCGCGGTATAAAATCGTGTATAAGTCAACGGTGTACAAGCCAGCTTATCAAGAAACATGTATAAGATCATAGTCTAAACGGGCGACAAAACTACATTACTCTTGAATCTGACTAGCATGCTGTCAGTCTGCCGTCTAAAGGACCTGGAGTCGTAACTGAACTGCATGGTATGACAGCACTAACTGACGAATGAGAATTGTCGTTTTCATCACGAAAACATACCTATATAATTTTGACCTCCTTAAACCCCACTTTTATATAGTAAAACTGGGGTTTCCAGGGGTATACATTATTTTTGTTATTTCTGCTCAAAAAACATAGACTGTGGGTACTCGTTAGAACCGCCTCGTCGAGGCGGTTCTAACGAGTACCCACAATCTATTTTTACGAGGCAGTTCTAACGAGTACCCACAATCTATGTTTTAAGCAGAAACATGAAAAATATCAGAATTTTTTATGAAAAATTGCCATTTTTTGGTGGTAAAATTTTCAGTGTATTTGAATAGGCGTGTTTTCGTAATGTGGTAAATTTAACACTGCATCCTGTGGTACAAGAATTTTCAGTTGTCAACTATCCTTGCGCAAGGGCGGATTCAGAGGGGGTCAGGGTGGGGGAGTAAGTCGAGTCCCACTTTGCCTCACGATTACGTTTTCAGAGATTTTGAATTGGATAAATTGTATACCGTATTTACCCTAATAAACATTCGCATACTTGACTTTTTACCCCTTACGAAAACACACCTATTCCAATATATAGAAAATGTTATCTCCAAAAACTGAAAATTTTCAGATAAAAAAACTCTGATATTTTTCATATTTCTGCTCAAAACAACAAGATTGTTGGTACTCGTTAGAACCGCCTCGGCGAGGCGGTTCTAACGAGTACCCACAATCTGTTTCTGAGCAGAAATAAGAAAAATAATGTATGCCCCTGCAAACCTCAGTTTTACTATATAAAAGTGAGTTTTAAGGAGGTCAAAATTATATAGGTATTTTTTCGTGATGTTATAAATCTCCTAAAGTTTCAACTTTTTTTTACTTGTTAATGAGTCTAAAAAATGCAGTGGCAAACAGTGTAGACCCTGATCAGACGCCGCGTTCTAATCAGGACCTACACTGTTTGCTCAGGGTAAATACGGGGCATAATAGGCTTGTCTTATTCTTCTATCTTACATTCTCTGTCTTTCCTCCTTGACCATATTGGTAATGACAGTTTTGCAATTTTATTGATTAAAATATAAAATCTACCTTTTGAATTTACTGGTGAAACCTTTCCGGTGAACAGTCCATTTCTTGATTTCACTTTGATGCTACTTGTAGACACGTTGTCCGCGTGATGACTATTGGTTACGTTGTCCAAACGAGGTTGACTAGCGACCTTGCCGTTACGGTTCGGTGATTTTGGTGACAAAGACGATCTTTGACGTGGGACTTGAAATCTGTTCAAAACGCCTCTAGAAGTCTGGAACAAAGAGTATTTTTTGACGCAATGCACATACTGTTTTACATTAGTAGGTTTGAAGCCAGTGGGCATATGACGCTTATACAACGTCACATCAACGTCGATGCAACGTCATGACGTTGCATCGACGTTGATACGACGTTGTTTCAAAGCTTTATGTCCACTGGGATGCGCTTGGTCCAATTATGCAAGTCGTTAATGGTGAAAACACACTAAGCAGAATACGTGGGCGTGTTTTTGACGTATTCCCATTGTGTTGTAACATCACAGCAACGTTTCTTTGATGTCGCCCCAAAGCCAACATATTTTTTATATTTTTTTTGTGGATTCTTCCATCGTGCATGTCGGAACGGTCCATTATCTAATCGAAGGGTATGCCGAAACTGCTTTTTATTGCTTTTGCGATTATAACTTGTAAAAGCCATGATAAATAGTGCAGACCCTGATCAGCTGTCTCGTTCTGAGAATTGGTCCTTTTTGAGGTACAAAGCCATTACAATGATTAAAGGAAATGGATACGCTTTCAGGGGCGGCAACTCTGTCATTTTGTCTTTCTTTTGGATGGAGTCTACTCTAAAAGAAAAGACTTTGCTCCCCTTGGGAGCAAATTCTTTCCTTTCAGAGTAGACCCTTTTAGAAGGAGCTAGACGTGGAGGAAAGTAAACCGGAAGTCACAAAAGCTGTCTTCCTTATAACTAATAGCGAAAACTCGCCATGTGTATCCAGTCACATGGTCTACGCCCCTGGGCGTAGACAATCTTAGAGGATGACACTGCTCCGGAAGCACTTTATGAAAGGTCATGGATCGGTCCAATGCTATTTTCAATGGACTGCTCAACATTATTATAACCAAGTTTTAGCTTTCATATAAAGCTTGATCTACGCTTAGCACACTGTGTGCTAAGCGTAGACCGAACTTTTTGTAAAAACTCATACTTGTATAAAATATAATCAATCTTACCGGTCTTTTCTGAATGAGCCATTGTTCGTCTTCATCGTCTGTCGGATCTAATTCAGATTCGGAAGAATAATCCGTCCACTCAGCGTCGTCAGCTTGTTCACTAAAGTTTTGATTCGCACTTCCCTCTGTTCGTACTTTAGATGTTTTGGCATTGCCATCACTATCTACTTCTACGATTTCTGTCAGTTCTGTGTCGTCTGATCTTTCAGTTGAGACTGAAGACTGCGAAAGTTTTGACCCTGTAAAGAGTAAAATATAGATGTCTTTTTTTTTCCTCTTTTTTATTTGAATATTTGATTACAGATAAATTAAACTGTAGCAATGATGTACAAACATTCTTGTCCGAGTCCACGCTTAATTTAAAAAAAATAAGTACTCGGGTTAAATTATTCCATACATTAAGTAACAATCTAAAGAGAATTTGTATATATAAAGAATGTTTTAACATTCATTTTGGAGGTTTCAAGAAGTTAATGATATAAGTTTTTCCGGCATTTGTTCGATTTCGTTACCCATCTTAAAAAGGCGTCTTTTAATCGTGATCACAAAACATTATAATTCTGATTAAATTTTGTACAAAAAATATAAGTGAAGCTACCCAGAATATGCCGTAATCACGAAGCACTGCCCTCCCGAGACACCAAAAGAAAGAGAGATGAGGAAGAAATAAAAAAGTGTGTGTGTGTGTGTGTGTGTGTGTGTGTGTGTGTGTGTGTGTGTGTGTGTGTGTGTGTGTGTGTGTGTGTGTGTGTGTGTGTGTGTGTGTGTGTGTGTGTGTGTGTGTGTGTGTTACAATGTCTGGTCAAGTATATTACTTGAACTGAAAAAAAAATGGCCAAATGAAATGCCCAACTGTCGGTCGTGTCCGATTTTAGACCAGTTTCCTAAAATGGGTTAATATCTCAAATAAATGTTAGCAAGTGTGGCCTTAATATATAACTGAACAGCGACTGCCTCCGGTAAAGCAAACTCTTTCGTTCAAGACCAGCTCCAACTTTGAAAGATTTTAAGAGGACTTGGTATACTTGCTACTGCCACGGGGGTCGACTTTCGTGACCCCTCTTTGCTTTATTGTCCTCTGAAATGGGCACGCTCTAGAAGGAAAGAATCTGCTCTCTCATAGAGTAGACCCCTTTTCAGAAAGAGAAAATTGTTTTGACAGAGTTGTGTTCCCTGAAATTGCATTCATTTCTGTCATGTATTAGGAAATCTATTTAAAATTCGATGTGTCGAAAACGCAGTCTCGTCTGAGCATGCGCAGTTTTGATAACGCCCATGAAGACAAGATTTGAAATGATGCGATACATACAAGACCTCACTTTTGGTGAGATTCAGCATTTAGACACACTGCGCTCCTACCTTCTCTTTGAATTTTATAGTCATCCTGCCGGACATCCACGTCAAAGAAGTTGGCAATCACCTCTGGCAAACGCAAGTCCATGATCAGGATTATAAAGCCGCAAATTATACACAGGCAACCTGAAAAGAAATTCAACTGCCTAACTGTACAATATGGATTTGCAGCAGCTGCTCTGTCTCTCTCTCTCTCTCTCTCTCTCTCTCTCTCTCTCTCTCTCTCTCTCTCTGTACATGTAAGCATCAGCTGATCAAAAGGACAGGGGATACGTTGTGCTATTCAACACCCGAGGCTTTATTTGGATTGGGTTTGACAAGAAAATATCCAGCAGAATTGGGAAAACAGCTCCTCTGAAAGTTTTGCTTTGCTTAAGCACAAACTATATTTCGTAGTGCTTTATATTTAACAAATAAAAGCAGAAAATAACCGTTCAGTCATTACAAGAACATCAACAAAAATAATGATAATAATAACAAATAATAATAATAATAATAATAACAAGGAATGTCAATAGGCAGTGCTTATTAGATACCTTCCCCATCCCCATCTCCATCCCCTCCCCTCGCTCAGAAAGCAAAAGCAAAACGTAATGGACGGACTGACAGAACGGACGTACAGACAGAAGTTTGTACCAGTGGTACATTATGTGATTAAAATTAGGTGCAGCTTTTGTAAAATCACTAAGATAAAAATCCTGCCATTTTGTCAAAAAAAAAAAAAAAACAGCATCAAACTTGCACATGCACTTTTTTAATATGTCTGTAACATATCTTCATTGTTTCGGAAAGATACAACGAAAGATGTAAGAGGAGTTGATTTCACAAGGTATACACTATCAACCATCATTGACTAGGTGCAGTTGTACTAAAAATTGCTAAGTTAAAACCCGCTGTCATTTTGTGAAGAAATACATGTGTTTGTTTAGCAACAAAGTTTCACATGCACTTCTTCAATATGTCTGTAATGTACGTGTACAGTTTCAAATGATCAAAAAAAAAAAAAAAAAAAAAAAAAAAAAACGTTCACAGAGTAGTTGATTTCACAAAGTATGCACTATTGACTATCATTGACTAGGTGCAGTTCTGCTATTTTGTCAAAAAAAAAAAAAAAAAAAAAAAAAAAAATAGCATCAAACTTGCACATGCACACCTTCAATACGTCTGTAAAATATATGCAATGTTTTAGAAAGATCCAACGAAAAATGCAAGAGGACTTGAATTCACAAAGTATACACTATCAACCCCTTAAAGCGCCAATCACAACAATTGTCGTCTGTTTTATCTTCTGCTTGTGATTTTAAAAGTCATTTCTGCAAACAGTGTGGACCCAGATCAGACTGCTCCTTTAGGAGCAGTCTGATCAGTGTCCACACTGTTTGCCGGTATGCAAAAAATAGGTTTGAAAAGTTTGCAAGAATATTCAGCAGACGACATAAACAGACGACATTTTCAGATGCAGTTTTTCTTGGCGCTTTAAGGGTTAATCATCACAGATTTGTTGCAGTTGTCGTTAAACGACTAAGTTAAAAACGCTGCCATTTTGTGAGGAAATATCTGATCAGCATGCTTCACATGCACACACACGCACATCTTCAATATGTCTGTTATGTACCTGTAAAGTTTTGAAAAGATCCAACAAAAGCTCTAGGAGGAGTTGAATTTTAAAAGTATGCACTGATTATGTGCAGTTGTCGTAAAATGGCTAAGTTAAAACCCTGCCATTTTCTCAAAAGGTATTTTTTTCAGCATCAAGTTCAAGTATATGTGCAAGTTTTGAAAAGATCCATCAAAAGCTGTAAGAGGAGTTGATTTCAAAAATATGCCCTATTAATCATAAAACAAACATCTTATTTAAAGATTACAAAGACGCATAACTCTTGTAATACTGGCTCTTCTGCCCCTATTTTCATAACATATGTGCAGTGTCTGATGATCAAGGTATGGTGAAAATTTGAACAAAATTGGACATAGGCTAGTGAAATTATAGAGCATAATACAAACATCTTATTTAAAGAATTACAAAGAAGCATAACTCTTGAAATACTGGCTCTTCTGTCCCTATTTTCATAACATATGTGCATTGTCTAATAATCAAGGTGCGGTAAAATTTGAATAAAATTGGACGTAGGCTAGTGAAATCAAAGAGCATAATACAAACATCTTATTTAAAGAATTACAAAGAGGCATAACTCTTGTCATACTGATCATTCTGCCCCTTTTTTCTATCACATGTGCATTGTCTGATGGTCAAGGTTTGGTGAAAATTTGACTCAAAACCGGACAAAGGCTATCTCAGAAGGCTAGTGAAGTTATGGAGCAAAAACCTTAAATGTTGACGGAATGACAAAATCACAGAACGACGGATATGCTGAAAACAGTATACCCCGTGGGGATGGGGGCGAGGAGGGGAGTTTATAAATGAGTAAATTGGATTACCTGTTACAAGACATAGCCAGAAAGCTGCCCCGTAATGGAAGTTCAACACATGTGTGGCAGAAAATGGAATGGTAAGTTCCAGGGTGTTCCGAAGGAAATGTTTGATGACGTTGGCAGTGCACATGCTGGTACCCGTAAGTATGAGAAAATATGCTCCATAGCGCAGAAGAACCAGGAACAGGATATTTGAAAGCAGCCATAACGGAAATGCAAGCCTGTAAAAATTCAATAAAAGTAAGTATCAATTTGTTTATTTGTGTTGAGGTTTTACGGCCCAGTCAACCCAATGGGGTCATGTCGAGCGCGGTCAGTTTACCTAACCACACGTTTATTGGGCAGGCTTAGTCCTCTAAGCGGTTAACCAGTATTGTGCACATTCTTTCGCCAGAAACTGACAACTGCCCTTCTTGAAGAAAGTAAGTATCAAACAACCATATAAGCCTGAACAATTAAGTTTAAATGGCTTGCACAGCTTTACTCGTATTCATTCAGATAAATATTACTTTTGGCTTCAAAGAGAAACACAAGTTGCTTTCATTCCAAAAAAAAAAAAAAAAAAAAAAAATACTGGACTTATTTGTTTGCTTGTATGAAAATAACTAACGTACATTTTGCCAAATTATGTTTCCTCTCTCTCTCTCTCTCTCTCTCTCTCTCTCTCTCTCTCTCTCTCTCTCTAAAAGTGCTAAACTGCATTGCTGAATTATGTTTAATCTAATTCTCTGAACCTGATGTTAAATGCATATTTTCATTCCACACCTTCTTACCAATATGAGTGTAGGTTTGTTAGTGTAGATTTATTTATTTGTCTACCTATTTTGTGGATAGTAACCGACAGTGCATTATTATGAAGCAAATGCTCTGTTGCAAGTAGCAAAGTGTATGCATAAGATATCTGTGTGGTATTGCATCCGTCTGAAAACTCACTAATATACAGTTGACTCTCGTTATCTCGACCTCGCTTATCTCGAATACCCGCTTGTCTCGAAGTGAAAATATGGTCCCTGCCTAAACATGAAAATCTAACAACAAGTAAAAACATATTGTGGAAAAGAGGCGAAAATGCTCCTCAGGAGCAATTTCTCCTCTTTTCCACAGTATTTTCAATATATCTCTAACTCCAAGAGTCCAATTACATATATATTTGTAAAATGTGGTTGTTCGAATTATTTTTTCCTCAAGTCTACAAATCTGATATGTCGAGGTAGGGATATCTCGAAGTATTTCATAGAGTCCCTTGGATTTCGAGATAACGAGAGTCGACTGTATATACATAGTGCAAATGTACTCTAGTATACATATCGGTGTGATTTTCTTTCATAACTGTTGATTAAACCAAATCTGATGGCCCGTGATTGAAAGATCAATCCCATCACGAAAACATGCCTATATAATTTTGACGCCCTTAAACCCCACTTTTATATAGTAAAACTGGGGTTTACAGGGGTATACATTATTTTTCTTATTACTGCATAAAGCATAGATTGTGGGTACTCGTTAGAGCCGCCTCGCGGAGGCGGTTCTAACGAGTACCCACAATCTATGTTTTGAGCAGAAATATGAAAAATATCAGAGTTTTCTATCTGAAAAATTTCAGTTTTTTGGAGGTGAAATTTTCCATATATTTGAATAGGCGTGTTTTCGTAATGCTGCAACCATCTCACGCCAATAAAAATGTCGTTTAGACGTACTAGCGGCCGCGACGTCAGGACGACGTCGAAAGGATGTTAAGACGTTCTGTGCTTTTCAGGTCAGTACTAACCAAAGGAGCATGTGTGCATACAGTCCTGACTCTCTGTATAGTCGTCCCCATCTAATGCCCTCTCCGTCCAGAGTAAAATACTCGGCGATCCACAAGATTGGCAGTGGCAGGCCTCGGAACTGAGCAGCCCGGAATTCTTGGTTAAACTCACTGGCTAAACATAATAGAAGAGAAAACTCTAAATAAAGAATATCCTATTAGAACTATTAGAAGATTTTGTGAGTACTTTTTATACTTTTTCTGACGCTTAAATGTCTAGATATACCCATTTAAGGGGATATGATATAAATGGTAGATTTTCCGCCATATTATATAAGGGAGACAACTTGGTGACTTCATGTTGGCTTTACTGTTAAGTTCTTTCTGGAAAGGGGCCAGTCTAAACGGAAAGAAAATTGTGGGTAAATTCCAGTTTTGATTTATTTTATATATAAACATCTGAAATGAAATGCTTATGAAAACCAGTCTCACTTACCGAAAGGACCAAACCCAAGCCTTCCCTGTCTCCAGCTCCAACTAAATTCTTCGTTGTAGTTGATAGTCTCATTCAACTGATGTTCTGGCTCGCCTAGATAGTGAAAAAACAAGACCTCAGGGCCAGTTGTTCGAAACTAACGATATCGTTAGTTGTATTGTTAAAACTGATCATTAAATATGGCATATACCCTAATATTTTTGCTGAATAAAAAGTGAGTAGCTTTTGCATTTGCAAAAGCTACTCACATTTTTTTTCAGCAAAAATACCTGTGAATTAGATATTGTACTTACTATAACATTTAACATTTTGACCACTAGCGAGCTCTTTAAGCTAACGATGCTTTGAAAAAATGTGCCTAGATATAGATCAAAATATAACCTTGTTCGGTGACCTAAGGTACAGCGATCTAAGGCTTTTGATTCCAGAAGCCTAAGGTCACCGGACAAGGTGATATTTTTACCTATTCACTATCAACAGAGGAGGAGGTTAATACATATATATAGGCAAAAAGTTATCTTGTTCGGTGACCTGTGACTTCTGGTTTCAATTTTCTATTTGACGTTATACAACTAGGAGCCAGAAGTTTCAAGTCACCGCACTTAAAATTTTGTTCTACAACAAAATAATGTTTAACCTGTTTTAGTCTGGAGAGGGTAACTGGCAAACAGTGCAGACCAAGATCAGACGCTTGACACACCTAAAATTGAAATTGGACACTTCCAATGCATTGAGTGGGGAGTTTATTCAGCATAAAATGGGTTAAAGAGATTGGATATGCTTGTGATTTTTTTTTCACCACTGTTTACAAGGGAAACATTTTTGTGACTTCCTATTTGTTTACTTGCACTCCAATTCTCTTCTTAAAAAAGGTCTGCTGTAAAAGTAAAGAATTGGCTCCTCTTGTGAACAAATTATTTCCTTTTACAGTAGACCCTTTTTCAAATGGAGACAAAACAATTTTGAGAGAGTTGCAGGGAGTGGGGGTGGGGGATTTCGTCCGGGAGGGATTTTGTCCGAGGGGGGAATTTGTCCACTGTCGAAAAACTGAGGGTGATTTTGTCGGGGATTTATGTCCGGGGAAATTTTGTCCGTATACCGTTTTTTTTTTTTTTTTTTGTTTTTTTTTTAGATTTATTTTGTCAAGAAAGAAGTAATCCTGCAGTTTGAATGACAGATTTAACAATATTTAGGTTCATTTCCTTTGTTGTAGGCATTTTTTGACATGTGAAAATGATTCTAATGGGATTATTCCACACCTGAAATAGACATTTACATCCCATCAATGATGTAAAGTATTGGTTTTGACAACCTGTTGTCAACTTTCAAAATGTTGCAAGATGCTGAAAGTCTAACCAATCCTGAAATAAGCAGTAATACCTTTCAGTGTAATATTTAATCCACGCAGCCCAATATGGACGCCAATGGAAGCAGTGATATCTTTGCCTGTTCCAGCTTTATATTTAGTTGTAGCTTGTGTACTGGAAGATTCCCAGTCCAGACTAAAGTTGGTAACTGGAACGGGAAAATACAAATATATATGGACCACGTCAAGCGAAAAAGTGTCTTCGAGCATGCGCAAAATGTCCGGATTCACATCGCCCTGCGCATGCGCAAGGGCTCATCTGGGTGTTTGCTCTCCGCTGGACTATTCTATAGTATCCAATGCTTTTGTTTGAGACCAGCGAAGGTTGTGATCAGACTGCGCAGATGCGGAGGCTGGTCTGGACCTTCGCTTTTCTCGCATGCCCCGAAGGCACGCTTGTGGCGGCTCATATAATACTTAAAACAAAAACATATTAATGAGTCGCAACGTTAGAAAACGTACCATCTGACATGTGCGCACTACGAAGACTCTAATCAGACTGCGCATCCGCGCAGTCTGATTAGAGTCTTCGTTGTCCGCATGAAGAAACTTTGCATCCTTGGCTATCCGAAATGCGCCCAGTGAAGATTCTGATCAGACTGCGCGAATGCGCAAACTAATCTGAATCTTCGCCTGCCTCACATGTCCAAAAGTGCCTTTTCTAATGTTTCGGCTCAAATAGGTATGAAATGTGTATACAGTTTCAGACCGCTGTCTAGAAAATAAGATGATAATGGAAAAAGAAAATAAGACCAGAGGCGTTTGAAGCTATAGCTCACAATTCACCTTTAGCAATTTAGATGTCTGTATTCCGGGAGATTCAAAAGCAATAAAGCAATTTATTTGATATTGCTTCCGATTTACCCCCTGTGTTAAGAGAGTTTAAAGTTTAGCACTCTGGATAGCATTTTCAACAGACGACGTATTGAATTTTTTTTTTCTTCTTATATTTCTTATTCCTGCAGTTTATCATCTCTGATACGTTTATACCTCTTCTGACATCTGATCCAAGTCCAAGCCAACACGCAACGTCGTATCAACTTTGTTTGGACGTCACCGCGACGTCACAACGTGACCAAATGACACCCAGTGACGTTCGAATAGTTGTTACGACATTGTGTATTTACTGGGCAGACTATTTTAACAGGGCATTGTTCCCTGCTTTTGTTCCTGTTCTTACACAGTTGTTGCCATGTCAAGGAAATGAACTCTTTGAATGACCGGGGACCAAATCAGTATGCGCATCTGCGCATCGTTTACTAGACTGGCTCCAGTCTCCAGTGACTAAATATTTTTTTCTCATAGTCCTTTTTGATAATCCACTAAGGTAAAAAAAAAAAAAAAAAAAAAAATCATGACTATAAAGGCTGGTCACTAGTGACCAGCCTCTATAGTCATGATATATTACTTTGGTTTTATTTTAGTGGATTATTAAACAGATTATAAGAAAAATTATTTTATCACTAGAGACTGGAGCCAGTCTAATCGTTTACCAGAATATTTATATAATCTAGTATTTATATAAGCAAACAGTAGAAATCCTGATTAGCTTGTACTCATACCCAGAGCGCCTGCGGTGTTTGCATGCATGCCGTATTGCCTTAATTGCGCTTTAAATTTAATTCGAGCCCCGCTTTGCGTAAACGAGTCTGCGGGCGAACAATGAAGGCCTAGATCAGGCCGCGAGTGCAGTCCGACCTGGGCCTTTTGTATTGAAGAATATACAGAAAAACACACGAGCGCAGTAATGCAGTGGCTGCGCTGCTGGTCTGGGTCTTCACTGAAGAACCGCGTTCACATAGTGTATTTTTCAATTTAAGCCTGAAAAAATCTCCCATACAAAATTCCCATGTGGTGTACCCATAGTGCCACCCTATACTACTGTACCGCTCTATACTACTCGTGACCTTGAACTCTTGAAACGCAAAGCAGAATTTGTAGCAGACGACATTCTGTTTAACTATTACTATTCATAGAATATAAATGTAAAATATCATGTGAGTCGTCTGCTTCACATGGCAAGACTTATTTTCTAATAAAGATTATATATATATATATATATATATATATATATATATATATATATATATATATATATATATATATATATATATATGTAGTGGCAGAACTCGGCGTCTGATTAGTGTTTAAACTGTTTGTATTTAGGACAGAAATTGCTACAGTGAAAGCTCCTTACAACGACAGCATTTGTTCAAAAAAAAAAAAAGAAGTTGCCATTATAATGAATTTGCTGTTGTAAAGAATCCTTAATGGACAGAATTATATGTAAGAAAGGCCTTGTTTTATTCTTATTTTCTCGTAGAACATATGTTTTGGATATTTGTTAGAATCGCCTCTCTGAGGCGATTCTAACAAATATCCAAAACATATATTGCTTGAAGATTTTTTACAATGTTTTTTGCATAATTTCTCATTTACCATCACCTCTTGAGCGAAGGTTTCGTGACATTAAAATTGTCATATAACGAATTTGTCGTTGTATCGAGGGTCGGTATAAACTGAAGAGGGTTCACTGTATAAAACATGGTAATATTAAAAGCTAACCAGACACTCCCTTGTTTGGAAATGATCCGGTTCAAATACATGTAGTTTATAATAGCGCCCACTCGGCATAAATGGATTAAGGGTTTATTTAGCATCTGTAGGATAATCCCTACTTACCTAAAATAACAGCACCAATAAACAGACTTGTGGTTACCCATATAAATGTGAATATTCTCTGAAACAAACAAACAAACAAACAAAAAAACAGTATAGGAACGAATTTTGTTTTTGTGGATTTTATCGATGTGTAAACTCCGGTGAATAACTCTCAAACAGAATAATGTTAACCCTTGTCCTGCTGAATCCGGATATATCCTTCCTTTGCAAACAGTGTAGATCCAGATCAGTTGGCTTCTGAAGAAGCCAACTGATCTGGATCTGCACTGTTTGCCATTAAGTATGTGAATTTATAGCAACAATCTGGATGAAGTAATCTGATTGGCTGAAAATTAGAAGTAGGCGTGGTATCTTAATTTATTCAGCAGGACAAGGATTAAGTTTGTAGGTGATTCGCCGGAGTTTGCACATCGATAAAATTCACAAAAAATATCAATACATGTTTTGTTTTTTTTTGTTTGTTTTTTTTTTTTTTTTATAATTCTAACTTTGTCATCAAAATGTTACAAATGTTGCCAAAACTGTCAATCTTTTAAGATGGTGGAAAATAGATCTGACAGATTCCTGCTCTTGACTTTATTGAAATGTAAAACTTTTCCTTCAACTAATCAAATTGCGTGAAATTAATATTAAGATAGGGAGTTGGAATTATCATAAACTATTGCAATTATAGAGTATTGAGGATAATAATGATAATAATAATAATATGTACGTACGTGCCTACGTACGTACGTACATGCATTGCATGCATGCATACATTGCATGCATACATAAATACATACATGCATGCATGCATGCATACGTACGTACGTACGTACATACATACATGCATGCATACATACATACATACATACATACATACATACATACATACATACATACATACATACATAAGGGGTCTGGACACAGTTGATAGATTATCTAGATTTTGTATAAGGGAGACAACTTTGGTGACTTTTTTTGCTTCCCCGCACACCAAGTCCCTTCCGAAAGGCATCTACTCGAAAAGAAAAGAATTTTCTCCCAAGAAGAGCTAATTCTTTTCTTTTGGAGACCTCTTTCAGAAGGGAGGTGACAGAATTTGTTCAGGCATGTCTGTCCGAATAATTGAGTAAGTCCGGTAATCGAACTCCCTCAGAAATCGCATTACGAAAACAAGCCTATTCAAATATACTGAAAATTTTACCACCAAAAATGAAAATTTTCAGATAAAAATTCTGATATTTTTCATTTTTCTGCTCAAAACATAGATTGTGGGTACTCGTTAGAACTGCCTCGGCGAGGCGGTTCTAACGAGTACCCACAATCTATGGTTTTGAGCAGAAATAAGAAAAATAATGTATACTCCTGTAAACCCTAGTTTTATTATATAAACGTGGGGTTTACAGGGGGTCAAAATTATATAGGTATGTTTTCGTGATAATTCTGGATTCGCCCACGTATTTTGAAACAAACCATCACGAAAACATACCTATGTAATTTTGACCCCCTTAAACCCCACTTTTATATAGTAAAAGTGGGGTTTACAGGGGTACACATTATTTTTCTTATTTCTGCTCAAAACATTAGATTGTGGGTACTCGTTAGAACCGCCTCGTCGAGGCGGTTCTAACGAGTACCCACAATCTAATGTTTTGTG
The DNA here is from genome assembly GCA_964016985.1 of Anodontia alba. Lineage (NCBI taxonomy): Eukaryota > Metazoa > Mollusca > Bivalvia > Lucinida > Lucinidae > Anodontia > Anodontia alba. The sequence goes on along the minus strand of OZ024822.1, from coordinate 137,432,073 downwards.
CAGAAATATAAAAAAATATCTAAGTTTTTTTATCTAAAAATTTTCAGTTTTTGGAGATAAAATTTTCTGTATATTTGAATAGGCGTGTTTTCGTAATGACAAGTCTTAATCCACATTATATAGTGGAAGAAAATGACGCCAGAAGTGAATAAGTAATATATTCACTGGGTGTTTGCTTGATCACGATATAAAAGGTTTAATTTCTTCTGAGTTTTCTACCTATAGACTAAAAGTTACGATAGGAAATGAGTTTTTCCTACTCGGATACCGGATTTTTTTTTTCCCTACGATCTTTCGAGGAATTGGGACAATGGTTTTTTCCTACAATCATTTATGATGTCATTATAGGAATTTCATTTTGGAATATTGTGGATTACTTGCAACTTGTATGCATAAAATGTTGTGTCAGTTCTTTAGGAATAAGCATTCTTATAAAAGTAATAACTTAATACCCTGGTTCAATAGATATTGCTAACAAAAGATTGTTGGGAGAAGAAGAAAAGAAACCTTCTTCATTAAAATAAAAAAAAAATAAAAAATCGTTAGTCATACATCACGAAAACATGCCTATATAATGCTGACCCCCTTAAACCCCACTTTTATATAGTAAAACTGGGGTTTACTGGGGTATACATTATTTTTCTTATTGTAATGCTCAAAAACATAGATTGTATGCACTCATTAGAACTGCCTCGCCGAGGCAGTTCTAACGAGTACGGTAGATTTCCCTTTAGTTCGAACAGGTAAAAAATAAATATTGATCCGGGTGTTCGAATCTATGTTTTGAACAGAAATATGAAAAATATCAGAATTTTTCACCTGAAAATTTTCATTTTTTGGTGGTAAAATTTTTAATATATCTGAATAGGCATGTTTTCGCAATGTTTGTCTTTATGTTTTATTTTATCATTTTATTATTTTCTTTTCACCGTACTCATTAACTTCTAACGGCGTATTAAATTTAAACAGGAACTGATTTCAAAATGACTGACAAAATTGACACTCATTGACTGTTTTATATCAATTTCAATTGTATTTAGATCTATGAATGGGTTTACTAAATACGAAACAAAACCTACTTTTAAGGATTACAGTTCAAAACGAACAAAAACGTCAGCGTTTCATCATAACTCCAGATAAGGCGCTTTCTTCAACCGAAATGTATTGCTGGTTTTCTTATTTCTCCATGAAATGTTTTGGTTCTCATTAGAAGCGCCTCACCGAGGCGCTTCTAATGAGAACCAACAACGTATGTTTTCATGGAGGTATAAGAAAAATATAATGTACATGTAGTTACTCCTCTTATCTGGGGCTATTTTCTTGATGTACATTTTTCGTCCAATCACGATACAGCTATACTCTGATTGAATTTCGTGAAGTTTAGCGGGACTTATCAGTAATGTTATTGACACGCGTCTTGTCTAATAGAAATCGGCCCCAGTCCGTGTTCATTCTTTCCGACCAAATTAAAAATCATGTATAAGTGTAGAAAATACTTACATCAGAAAATATACCTTCGGACATGTGCGCCTATTGAATATTTAGATCCGCCTGCGCATTCGCACAGTCTGGTCAGAATCTTCACTGGGCGCATTTTGGGATAGCCAAAGTTGCAAAGTTTCTTTTTGCGGAAAAGAAAGACTCAGTGATCAGACTCCGCGGATGCGCAGGCTAACTTGAGTCTTCGTTGGGCGCACGTGTGATATGGTACGTTTTCTCACGTTGCGGCTCAAATGAATATAAAAATAAATAAATAAATAAGCCGCTCGATGAGACATGGTTTCTTCAGGTAATATGCGATCTGCAATGACCAGGGCCCAGTTGTTCAAAACTAACGATGTCGCTAAAACTTTGAATTATGGCATATACGCTAATATTTTTGCTGAAAAAATGTGAGTAGCTTTTGCATTTGCAAAAGCTACTCACATTTTTCAGCAAAAATACCGGTGAATTAGATACTGTACTTACTAGAATAGTTTACATTTTGACCACTAACGAGCACGTTAAGCTAACGATGCTTTGAACAATTGGGCCCAGATCACCAGCGAAGCAGCACAGTCTGATAAAGGTCTGCCCATATCGATGTGCCCAGTCTGCTTAAGCCGGTGCTTGGGGACGTATGCAGCCTTGCAAACTACATTGTTGCATATGAAGAGGCTTAATAACCCGAGTCTCTAATTTTCGTTTTTTTATGTGTTCTTTGTTTCCAATAGTGCCGATTCGGATCAGACTCGGGACCTCGGCTGTCCGCAATCCTCGGAGGCACATTTTGCCATGGGGTGGCTCCCTGGGCGACCCAAAATTAAATAAATAAATAAAAGTCTATCATGTATGTCTCTCTAAATAACAAATAATAATAATAATAATAATAAAAATAAAAATATAAAACAAATGCAGAACGGCAGTAAAAACACCAAATGAGGAAAAGTATATTTCTATCTATTTTGTGTTCATGTGTGTGTTGGGGGTGGGGGTGGGATCGAGGAGGTTAGAGGGTTCTAATACATAATATCATTACAACTACTAAAGCTAAAAAGAAAATACCTGTTTTCCATGGATACCGGGAAGTACAGAATAAAATGCCAGGGCAAGAATACAAAATGCAAATATTAGGCCCGCCTCCAGCACGTCTGCCTGCCAGGCTGTCTTGATTTCTCTGTAATAGGTTGGAGCCCCGTTGGCTCTGAATGCATCGTAATGACCTGAAGGTAACTGTCCGGATGATTGTTGGCCCAGCGACATCTGTAAAACAATGAAAACAAAGAAATAACAAATGTTTGATGCACAGCTCTGGTAAAGAGCTTGTAGGGCTTGTAGGGCATATGCGAGCAACGGAGCCCCAGCATTTGCGCAGTCTGCTCTTCGTTGTCACTTACAGAATCAATGCATATTGTAGAATATATCGGCGAACAGAGAAGGTCCTGATCAGCCTGCGCGCACGCGCAGGCTGATCTGGGTCTTCGCTGTGCGCATTTGGCATAGTGGTCATTTTTCTTACGTTGGGCATCGTTTTAAAAGATCAATATTATATCGGCCAGGAATGGAAGGTACATTCTCGCTTGGTGTGACATAGTTATTAAAGTCGAAACAGAGTAAATTGTTCAGACAGCGAAATCGCAGAGAGGTCTGAACATTTGCACAGTCTGGTCAGGACTTTCTCTATTACAAATAATTTTGTCAAATAGTAACGAAGTAATAATCAGTTTTATATTAGCTATACCGCCTTTATTTGGCTACTATTCTTGATATAACCGCCCTTTGAAATAAAAATAATATAGATACATTGCTTTTCTCACGTCCATCCTTATGAGACATTTTTTTATGAAACGTCAAAGCCATTTTTCTGGGAAAAAATTGGAAACATATTTTCAAAATGTCGTCTGATGAAATTTTTACCCAGCATGCTGAGGGTTAAGAGCCTGATATGAGATTCGAATTAAAATTTACATTTTCATTTTTCTTACATATTTTGTTCACTTACTGTACAAAAGCCTGAAATAATAATAGTTTGGCGTGGATTCGGACTGAGAAATAATAATAATAATAATAATAATAATAATAATAATAATAATAATAATAATAATAATAATAATAATAATAATAAAAACAAAAGTTATTGGTCGTCAATTTTAGTAGGGAAATTATAATCATTATTATTTTTATTGTTTTATTATTATTTTATACTATTAGTATCATCATTATTATCATCATAAATATTATTATTGTTATTATTATTATCAATATTAATATAAGTTCTGATTTATTTTTTAAAATAATAATAATAATACTCTGAGTAATAATAATAATAATAATAATAATAATAATATTATTATTATTATTATTATTATTATTATTATTATTATTATTATTATTATTAACAGAAATTCTTCTTTTTCTTATTATTATAATATAGAATATACTATTATAACGGTTCCGACAGACATAGAAATTCACCTTTGCAAATAAAAATTCCAAACAAAAATGTAGGATTCAATTCTAAAAGAGTCTTATATATCATGCATGCATTGTGGAGTTGGGAAAAAAAGAAAATTCCCTTTTTTTCTATCTTTGCTTTGATTGGTTTGAATTCAAGATAACCATGTTGTTTTCCCCACTTTTGTTGGGAGTGTTCATTTAAATGGAATTTAGTGCCGTTCAGGGTGTATTGCTACTTACACCAGAACAGGGAAGTCAAGGATCTATTACGTAACTATTTATAAACTTGTCACATGTGTAAAAAATCCAATCTACAAGTGTAAACGGATCGTTCCAGGTAAAAACGCCCCCTACTTTATAAGCGAAAAACTTACCGTATCAGTCTTAAGCATTTGGACAGATAGGCCTAAGCAAACAGTGCAGACCCAGATCAGACGCCGGCGCGTTAGAACACAGCGTCTGATCAGGACCTACACTGTTTGACACTCTTCCAGCAGTTCCTAGACGTATCCAGAGACGATACGAACTTTATTATTATTATTTTCTTTTTCGGAAAATTACAGTCAGGAATTAAGGTATCCGAAAAATTAGGGTAAAAGCGTAGACCCAGTCCCCGTTGTATGCATTTGTGCAGTCTGACTGATGTCGTGCCAAAAATTGAAGTCAGATTTCGCAGTAGACTGGCTCCAGTCTTCAGTGACTAAATATTTTTCTCATAATCCTGTTTGATAATCCATAAAATAAAACCTAAAAAAAAAATATCATGACTATAAAGGCTGGTCACTAGTGACCAGCCTTTATAGTCATGATATTACTTTGGTTTTATTTTAGTGGATTATTGAACAGATTATAAGAAAAATTATTTTGTCACTAGAGACTGAAGCCAGTCTAATTTCGCAGATATGGTGCAGTCTGAAACTGGTCTGCTGATGAGGCCTTTTGATATCAAGTTACCTTTTTCGTCTTCTACAACCGAACAAATAATAACGGGGGTGGTTTAAATTACGGATATTTGAATACCAGTCATATACCTATCACATTAAAAATTAGACTTTAACTCTTTCACTGCCACAGTCGATAATTAAAGGCTTTTGCAAACAGCATAGATCCAGATGTGACGGCTCAGTGAGCCGTCTCATCTGGATCTACGCTGTTTGACATTCAGTCTATCAAGTTTACATATAAACGTCTTTCCAAACGATAGTTTGTTAAAATAAAAAAGCAGACGACAAATGTCGTCTGAAATTTGGCGCCGAAAAGAGTTAAAGCTCGAGAACTCTTATGTATCTCGGACTATAAATATATTTAACAACACCAGATAAAAAAAGACAAAAGAATTTTTCATAGGTGCATTAAATATCACCTATATAATTTTGAACCCCTTAAACCCCACATTTATATAGTAAAACTGGGGTTGACAGGGGTATACATTATTTTTTCTTATTTCTGGTCAAAAACATAGATTGTGGGTATTCGTTAGAACCGCTTCAGTTAGAACCGCTTTACTGAAGCGGTTCCAACGGGTACCCATAATCTGCGAGGCGGTTCTAACGAGTACCCACAATCTATGTTTTGAACAGAAATATGAAAAATATCAGAGTTTTTTATCCGAAATTTTTCAGTTTTTGAAGGTGAATTTTTCTATTTTTGAATAGGCGTGCTTTCGTAATGATAAATGCTTATTTCGAACTTTAATTAGTAGGATTTTATGATAGTCTCCATATTCCTCATAAAATAGACATTTTTTTATACAAGAAAGGTAAATTGATATTTAGTATTAATACAATCATAAAATTGTGCCATCTGACAACAAAATTTCAGTTTGTCTCTCGGTTTTGAACTGGATCAAAAATGAAATTATTCTTTATCGTATCTCTGAATTAATATTGGCAAAATTAATTCAGAGTACGATAAAAATCAAAGCACTGAGAGTGCTGATGGTGGCGGTTTCCTTAATTTCTATAAGCCTCTAGACTACATATCATCTGTACTTTCAGTTTGTTCAATATTTCTTGATATGTAACTAAAGCAATGCCATTTTCGCTACACCATGTGTGCATTCTGCACAATTCAGAGTAACTAGTTTCAGTATCGTGAATATTTGATCCACATAACTGGTTCTGAACCCCTTTTAACCACATTTTTATTTAATTTCCCTGTACTGTGTACAGTAACATTATTTATAATCAGATAACACAGTTTTTTTTTTTTTTTTGTTTTTTTTTTTGTTTTTTATTTTTCAAGTATGAAATACTTACATGTTACTTATTTCTTAAAGGACTGAAAGGATTGTAAGTTGTGGGTATTCATTACAACTACCCTATCAATAACTTTCAAATAAGTACCAACAACATATGTTTTGTGTAGAAATTATAATTAAAAAGATAATCTGGATAATCATCTAGAGTGCTTAAATGTACATAGTTCTGGCCTTTTACCGTTAACCATCTGTTATTCCATCCATTTGAGGAGTCATTATGTCCATTCTATTATATATATATATATATATTGTATCTAGAAACAAACAAGTGCTCTACAAGCGAAGGCATCATACGCCCTTGGCAAGTAATAAGATGTAGCACATATGCGGACTACTGTGCAATTCTTGCTCCAGACCTGTGTAAATTTGTAAGTGTAGCTGGAAACCAAAAAATTACCAAAAATTTCAAAGGGACATAATGCTGCTACTATTTGTTGGATGTAATTTTGGAATAATATGTGCTGCTCCACATCATGGTCAAACTACAAATCAAGTTTCAGCTTGATTGGATGTAAACTATATGAGGAGTTAGCCGGGAACAAAAGATTAACAGAATTTTAAAGGGGCATAACTCTGCCAATATTTGGTGTACTGTAACCTCCTAATAACATGCACTGCTCCACACCACGGTCTAACAATAAATCGCTTTTCAGCATGATTGGATGTAAACTATAGAAGGAGTTAGCCTGAAATGCAAAGTTTATGGAAAATTTTAATGGGGCATAACTCTGGTAATATTTGATGTTTGGTAACCTCAAAATAATATGTGCTGCTCCACATTATATTCTTATTATAAATCGAGTTTAAGCTCAGTGTAAGTATTTACAAAGTTTCAGTTTGATCAGGTATAAACTATAGGATTTAGCCAGAAACGAAAAGATTACAGAATTTTCAAAGGGGCATAGCTCTGCTAATATATGGTGGCCTGTAACCTCAAAATAATATGCCCTGCTCCACTTCATGGTGTAACTATAAATCAAGTTTCAGCTTGATCCAATGTAATCTGTAGTAGGAATAAGCCGGAAACAAAAAAATTACAGAAATTTTCAAAGGGGCATAACTGCCAATATTTGGTGGACTGTAACCTTGAAATAATTTGCACTGCTCCACATCATGTTCTTACTATAAATCAAGTTTAAGCGCGATCAAATGTAAACTGTAGGAGGAGTTAGCTGGGGAAGTGAAAAATTTACTGAAAATTTCAAAGGAAAATAACTCTGCTGATATTTGGTGGACTGTAACCTTGAATATATATGAGCTGCTCGATATCATGGTCTAACTATAAATCAAGTTTAAGCTTAATCCGATGTAAACTGTAGGAGGAGTTGGCCAGAAACAAAAAGTTTACCGAAATATTCCAAGGGACATAACTCTGTTAATATTTGGTGGAGTGTGGCCTCAAAACAACATGCGCTGCATCACATCATGGTCTACCTATAAATCAAACTTCAGCTTGATCAGATGTAAACTGTAGGAGAAGCTAGCAAGAAACTAAAAAATTTAGCGAAATTTTCAAAGGGTCATTATTCTGCTAATATTTGATGGACTGTAACCTCGAACAAATATGCACTGTTCCACATCATGGTCTAACTGTAAATCAAGTTTCAGCTTGATCCGATGTAAACTGTAGGAGGATTTAGTCAGAAACGAAAAGTTTACTGAAATTTTCAAAAGGGACATATCTCTGCTAATATTAGGTGGACTGTAACCTTGAAATAATATGCACTGTTCTACATCATGGTCGAAGTATAAATCAAGTTTCAGCTTGATTGGATGTAAACTGTAGGAGGAGTTAGCTGGAAACAAAACACTTACAGGAATTTTCAAAGGGGCATAACCCTGTTAGTATTTGGTGGACTGTAACCCCGAAACATTATGTGCTGCTCCACATCATGGTCAATTTATAAACCATGATTCAGCCTGATGGGATGTAAACTGTAGGAGGAGTTAGCTGGAAACAAAAAAGTTTATGGCTTCAGACCCCATAACCTAATACGCCCTGTTTGAAAAACGAGTATAATAAAAACAGTAGTGAGCTTAAAAATGTTCAGATGCATCCTCTAATTTCAGAATATTTCAAATTACGGTAAAGATATTGGCAAAATGAAAATTATGTTGAAACCCCCATTTGGAGATTCCTGAATGTTCAAAGTCTTAGTAACTGGTATTGCTATTTATACTTTGTAAAAAAGCTATCCCACAATACACTATCCTATGATGTCACTGATTCTTTTAGATTTTAAATCCTCATCATTTTATTCCAGACTGCTAATTTTAATTAAAAAAAAAAAGTAAGTATTCTATTACTACTGATATTAAGACTTAAAATTTCAAGCTAGAATTTTTTTTTTAAATTATGAAAACTAATATAATTAAATTCCAAAAACTTTTTTTTAAATATGAAAAATGCATAATACAGGTTACTATGTTGGAAAAAAAATTACCAAGAACAAATTTATTTTTGATAATTACATTCCAAAGATCATTACAAAATACACATAAAACTTCAGTAAAATAACTTCAGACAATGGAATTTAAATTTTAGTTTGACATAAATTTGATTTCTCAAAATTAAATTGTATCAAACTAAATATGAAAATGTATAAGCACTGCACCCTAACAAAAAGGGAAGAGACCTTTTTTTCTCTGTATACATTCTTTGAATATTTTCAAATTAAAATTTTTTAAAAGATTTTTGAAAAAAATTTCATAAGAACCACTGTTGTAAGTACATGTATTTGGAATATTTTCAAATTAAAGTTTTTAAAACATTTTTTTTAAATTTTTCATAAAAACCAGTGATGTAAGTATTTGGAATATTTCAGTAAGGTTTTCACCATTTGACTCGCTAGTCACATGTCTTTCTTTTTAGCACATATACAACCAAAAGTGAAATAAGAGGATGTGTCTGCTTTAATCTATGAAAAATATTTGTGGTTAAAATACGGTTTCACAAAATCCAAAATCAAGCTTCGAATTCAACTGTGATTTTTGTTTGTCTCAGCTCTCTGCACTCTTCATATATAAACAAGAGGACCATGGTGGTCATTAACGCTCACCTGTGCCTAAAAGGTCACTCAATGTCTACAATATTCATTAATCTGGTGGATATAACTCCAAAATATCCATGTCCTTCACTTCTGCAAGTTTAAGGAAGATCCAATTTGAACTGATGAAGCTATGCAGCAAACAAGTTTCTACTACCAAATACTGTCAGGGGAGATAACAAAAAAGAAAACACAACATCCAGAGTTGTGGTCCTTACATGCAACACACCTTTTTAAGCTCATGTACAATTCTACCAAGTATCATCAATGTATCTTCCATGGTGCTTAAGTTTCAAAGGGTGTTGGACTTACAAGGTCTCTATTACCAAATACTGACAGGGGAGATACCTAAAAAATTGCAGTACCTAGAGTTGTAGATCTTGTACAAGACGCGTCTTCTTTACGTCTTGTACAATTCTCCTTAATATCATCGATATATCTGAAATGGTGTTGAAGTGATGGCAATCATAAGGTTTCCATTACCAAATACTGTCAAGGGAGATAACTAAAAACTGTGGCATCTAGAGTTGTGATTCTTTTGTGTGACATGCTTTCTCAACCTTATGTACAATCCTACCAAGTATCAATGCATCTGAAAAGATGTTAGAGTTACCAAGATCACAAAGTTTCTGTTAGGGGAGATAATTCTAAACCACAGCACCTGGAGTTGTAGTTTATGCAACACATCTTCAACACATTATGCAACACATCTTCTCAACCTCATGTACAATCCTACTGAGTTCAATCAATATATCTGAAAGGGTGTTGGAGTTATCAAATGCACAAGGTTTCTTTTACTAAATACTGTCAGGGCAGATGACTAAATAACTGTGGGACCTAGAGTTGTAGTTCTTGTATGTGCCACACCTCAATTCTTTCAAAAGATACGTTCTGGGAACTCAATGAAAGCATGCTACCAGGACGTTTCTAGAAGTCCTAGTTAGTACCCACAACATATGTTTACTAGGGGAAATAAGAAAATATGTACCTAAGCACTCGTTTAATCTGGAGCTCTGAAATGTAGACATTTCTTGTCTGATTCTCTTGATGTTAATACATTTTAAGATTTTTTTTTTATCCATTTCAAAAGGTACAAATTATCTGACCAGCAAGAGAAACTGGGCCTAATTCAAAACCATATTATTTAAGTAGTTGTGGTCATGATACACTCAAATTACACAAACCTTATTCCAAACTCATAAATCTGTAAAATAATGATGAATCAGAATGTTCAGAACAACAGACATGGACCCCAGAATAAAGGGTATAATCAGGCATCCATGGACAATAAGCCTTACTTGGTAAGCAAGCTTTACCCACCATGCCCATAAGCCTGAACAAAAGACATGTAGGTAGAAGTGTTATGTCCGGGATTTTGGAAGTCTACTTATGAAATCAGTAAAAAAAAGTAACCATTTCTTCAAATCAGAATATTTTCTGACTAATTTTTATGAGACAACTAATCTATCTATATTCCTTGCATTCATTACTGTTTTTGCCTGGCAAGAAATAGAAACAAAATACTGGGCCTATTTACACACACACACACACACACACACACACACACACACACACACACACACACACACACACACACACACACACACACACACACACACACACACACATCGGATAACTTAAGCATGTGTCATAAATTAATGTATTCATTTCTTGAAAAGCTTAAATTATGGGGAATATTCACCAGATAATCTATTTATCTGAGGATTCTTGGTACTAATTCATTTAATAATGTAACTCTTATATAACTGGCAAGAAATAAGAACAAATACCTGTTTGCTTTAAAAAAGTTACAATGTGTATCTTAATAAATGTGCTAAAATCTGATGACAAAATACAGCTGTATTGCGTTATGCATATTCTGGTATATTTCCACAAGACAAACAAACAATCAATTTGAGGATTTCTTGTGTTCATTTCAATTTGGAGAGTTAAACTCTGTATAAATATGAACAAATAAAAATCAAAATATAGCCTTACTCTTAAAAATGTACACTTAATATAGCTCAAACAAGTGGACAGGGTCACTTATACTGATATATCTGGACAAAATATTACAAATTGAGGCATAATCACTTATAAGTTATCGATTTTAAAGTTAACACATTATTTATTTTTACTTCGATTGCACAGAAAGCTCAGCAATCTTATGCACTTGTTCTATAAGACATGGATGTTGGTGTTTCATGAATGTGTGTTAGAGGAACCCAGATTACACAGGGAAAACCATCGACCAGCGCTCCCCCACCCTGTTTTATGCCTGATCCTGGTGCCCCATAAATCCAATGTCGGCTGCAGTGAGTTATTCACATTGGGCACCGGGAAAACCGGAGTACCCGGGGAAAAACCACCTGACCATCCACAAGCAGAACATGGCTTTCCCACATGTGACATGTGACCCGAACCATAGCGGTGAGAAATGATGAAATTTTAGTATCAGTTTATCTTAAATATGTACACTTAATATAGCTCAAAGCCGGCCTCGGTGGCTCAGTTGGATGCGCCGTCCGACTGGAGACCAGGAGGTCGCGGGTTCAACCCCCGTCTAGGTCGGCAACATTCTTTCGTGGAGATTGATCATGAAATATTTTCTACGGTCATTCTCTCCCTTCCGCTGATTCAAGAAGGGCAGTTGTCAGTTTCTGGCGAAAGAATGTGCACAATACTGGTTAACCGCTTAGAGGACTAAGCCTGCCCAGTAAATGTGTGGTTAGGTAAACTGACCGCGCTCGACATGACCCCTTTGGGTTGACCGGGCCGTAAAACCTCAACACAAACAAATAATATAGCTCAAACAAGTGGACAGGGTCACTTATACTGATATATCTGGACAAAATATTACAAACTGAGGCATAATCACTTATAAGTTATCGATTTTAAAGTTAACACATTATTTATTTTTACTTCGATTGCACAGAAAGCTCAGCAACCTTATGCACTTGTTCTATAAGACATGGATGTTGGTGTTTCATGAATGTGTGTTAGAGGAACCCAGATTACACAGGAAAAACCATCGACCAGTGCTACCCCACCCCGTTTTTGTTTGTGTTGAGGTTTTACGGCCCAGTCAACCCAATGGGGTCATGTCGAGCGCAGTCAGTTTACCTAACCACACGTTTACTGGGCAGGCTTAATCCTCTAAGCGGTTAACCAGTATTGTGCACATTCTTTCGCTAGAAACTAGGTTCTGGAGGCTGAATCAAGTTCCACCGTTTGTTTATTTTGACTGGTTCCCTCACCCTATAGCTCAATACTTCGCATATAGAACACAGGAAACCAGTTAATTGTTTATTCTGTTTATATTCGTCAGCCGAGATTGCGCTCAACATCATTAAATTATTATTTCTTCAAAAGTTTGAAGTTTTCTTTGTTTTGTATATTCGGTCGCTCTTTATAATTATCAGAGTGTAGAAGGCTTACATGTTTGAATGCAGAATTAAGCGACATCAGCGTCAATATGGAACTACTTTTTAGGAAGTTTTTAGGTTTGCAATTTTGAGAAGACGGATTGTAGAAATTCCGTATAGTAAATTTGGCGGCGGTAAAACCGCCACCAGTCTATTTTCTGAAAAAAAAAAGTTTTTTCTGGGGAAAAAGGAGACAATTTGCATGAAATGTCAAATTCTATTTTCTGGGAGAAATAAGAAAAATATTTAAAAAGTCATCCGCTGAAATTTTACCCGGCATGCTATACAGATAATATATTCAGACACTCTCTTGTTTAGAACAGAGCTGTGGAAATGCAATGCCTTTTTTGTCCTCTTTCCACCAGGACAAGAAAGAAATTGCAGTTTACTTGTCCTGGGACAGGTTATTCCTACCTTCAGATACATGACTGTATACGAGAACTATTCAGATAAGAGTTTCTCAACAAAAGTATATTTTGTGAGTATTCTTTGATGAGCCTCAGCAAGACACTTATAATGATACCCATATCTGAGCAAGACCTATAATGATACCCATATGTGAGCATGACACTTATAATGATACCCATATGTGAGCATGACACTTATAATGATACCCATATGTGAGCATGACACTTATAATGATACCCATATCTGAGCAAGACCTATAATGATACCCATATGTGAGCATGACACTTATAATGATACCCATATGTGAGCATGACACTTATAATGATACCCATATGTGAGCATGACACTTATAATGATACCCATATGTGAGCATGACACTTATAATGATACCCATATCTGAGCAAGACCTATAATGATACCCATATGTGAGCATGACACTTATAATGATACCCATATGTGAGCATACTTATAATGATACCCATATGTGAGCATGACACTTATAATGATACCCATATGTGAGCATGACACTTATAATGATACCCATATGTGAGCATGACACTTATAAGGATACCCATATCTGAGCAAGACCTATAATGATACCCATATGTGAGCATGACACTTATAATGATACCCATATGTGAGCATGACACTTATAATGATACCCATATGTGAGCATGACACTTATAATGATACCCATATGTGAGCATGACACTTATCATGATACCCATATGTGAGCAAGACCTATAATGATACCCATATGTGAGCATGACACTTATAATGATACCCATATGTGAGCATGACACTTATAATGATACCCATATGTGAGCATGACACTTATAATGATACCCATATGTGAGCATGACATTTATAATGATACCCATATGTGAGCATGACACTTATAATGATACCCATATGTGAGCATGACACTTATAATGATACCCATATGTGAGCATGACACTTATAATGATACCCATAGGTGAGCATGACACTTATAATGATACCCTTATGTGAGCAAGACCTATAATGATACCCATATGTGAGCATGACACTTATAATGATACCCACATGTGAGCATGACACTTATAATGATACCCATATGTGAGCATGACACTTATAATGATACCCATATGTGAGCATGACACTTATAATGATACCCATATGTGAGCATGACACTTATAATGATACCCATATGTGAGCATGACACTTATAATGATACCCATATGTGAGCATGACACTTATAATGATACCCATATGTGAGCATGACACTTATAATGATAACCATATGTGAGCATGACACTTATAATGATACCCATATGTGATTTACTAACTCTTTCAGCGCCAAATTTCAGACAACATTTGTCGTCTGCGTTTTTTTTGTTTGTTTTTTTTTTTTTTTTTTTTTTTTTGTTAACAAACTATGGATTGGACAGAAGTTTATATGTAAAGTTGAAAGGTGACTGTCAAACAGCGCAGATCCTGATGAAACGGCTCATTATGAGCCGTCTCATCTGGATCTACACTGTTTGCAAAAGTCTGTTGTTATCGCCTGTGGCAGTGAAAGAGTTAAGGAGAAAAGGGAGAGAACTATCCATTTTTAAACCAGTAAAGCTTGTTCGGACTTCTACATTTTGATCATTTTTTTTCCATGGACAAGTTATAAATTCTGATATTTCTTCAGCATTGTTTAGAGCAAAATTTGCATAGAAGGTGTCCAAGAAGAGTCACAATCATGGAGCATGGCCCACCAATGACACCAAGAGGAGCACGTGTGCCACAACATGGAATAACACCAGCGCCTTCTGTCCCATCGAGGGATTACAATTAAGGCTGGCACGATTAATCGATAACGATTAATTGATCGATAAATTCCACAGATTTGCTGATAATTGCTCATTTAATTTCTGTGTTTGTTACCTTACCGTATTTATCCTTAGTATTCAGACACCTCCTGTTTACCATATATCTAAAATTTGAACAAGTCCAATTTACTACCCACTGTTGTGTCTAAAATAACTGGGTGAGTGGAAAACAGTGTACACCCTGATGAGACGCCGCGTTTGCGGCGTCTCATCTGGGTCTACATTGTTTGCTCAGGCCTGTCTGACAATATACATACATGTACAATAAAGTATAACATATGATAGAGTCGTGCTCAAATAGGTAAAATTATAATCAAATCTTCAGCGATTACTAATCGATTATCAATCAGAATGGAAGGAATGATAATCGATTATATTTTCAGCTCTGATTAGCCAGCCTTAATTATAATGCCAGACAGAATCCATGAACAACGAACAGGACAAAACATGCAAAAAGCCCCGCAGAGAACAGTCATATCGCCACAATGCCACAAAAAGAACAGTGTCGATTTATGCTGTTGTTGGATCGATTGTTTAAAATCGAGCCCAAGTATACATACACCAAAATTTCCTTATGAAAGTTGTCCATATGATTATTATTGACTAATGAAATCAAACCGCGCGTTTGTACAAAATCCAGGTAACGGTTATTTATAGCCGCTCCATTCTTGTCGCTCTGACATCAGAGTGCCGTGTAAATAAGTTGTCTGTAAAACTTGGGACATTGACAAACATATGATTATTATTGCCTAATGTAATCAAACCGCGCGTTTGTACAAAATCCAGGTAATGGTTATTTATAGCCGCTCCATTCTTGTCGCCCTGACATCAGAGTGCCGTGAAAATAAGTTGTCCGTAAAACCTGGACTGGGACATTGACAAACAGTGCAAACCCAGATCAGACGTCGATGAACGCTGCGTCTGATCAGGATATGTACTGTTTGCTTAAATTACTGGGAGTTAAGGGTTTAATAAAACGGTCTAAAGTCCCCGTTCAGGAGAATTTCCCAGCCTTCACTCAGAGACAATCGACCCACTAATGCTGTCAGTGCTTTCATTTTTTATGTGTTTATGAGTTGGGGAACTCCTATGGGGACCGATTAATTATGTGAAGCTAAAATGGATTAATCCATTTCAACCTAAAGACGCAAAAATGGTAGTTAGCAAACAGTACAGACCCAGAACAGACGCTGCAGAATAGCTTAGCATTTTTCTTCTCTAGAAATATCTAAATCACATAGCCTGATGTGTCTAAAATCGAAACTGACTCTTCCAGTGTATGGTGTGGAGAAGTTTATTCAGTCTAAAATTGGTTAAGGGCGCGGATTGGAGCTAGTAGAATCGTCTAGCACTCCATCTCCCCCTCCCCACCAACCCCACCAACGCCACTCTATGTTGACCGTCCCGAAGAAGGTACTTCTGCTGCGATTTTTTCTCGTGTGTTCGTTTTTCGTTCGTTACCCCAGCGAGTACGCAACGCTGAGAAAACATCGCATCAACGTCGATGCAACGTCATGACGTTGCATCGACGTGCTTAAACGTCGACGCAACGTCATGACGTTGTATCGACGTTGATGCGACGTTGTATAAACGTCATGTGCCCGCTGGATCGTTTTTGTAATATCCTTTGTATATTATTCAGCCCTTATCCCATGCATTGAGAGGGCTTTCCCAGGTATCTCGAGATTTACCTTTAATATTGTAAAATCTTTTTTTTTTTCTTTTTTTTTTTTTTTTAATTCCCTCATATGGGCCGCGTCAAGCGAAAAAGTGCTTTCGAGCATGCGCAAAATGCACAGATTTAGATAATCCTGCGCATGGGCAAAGTATCGTCCAGCCTTTGCTCTCCAGTCAAACATTTTGTACTCACTGTTTCTGTTAGCGAGCGAAGGCCCTGATCAGACTGCGCGGGTGCGCAAGCTGATCTTTGTCTTCGTTGTCCGCTTATCTCCGAAGACACGTTTTCTTATGACGCTGCACATTTTATATCAAATTGTCCGTTCTTTAGCTATCCCTCGCGCTACATCACATGGTGAATATATTTCTCACCTTATTCGTTTTGGTCGAGATCTAGTGGGATCAGTGACCTTAACAAGAGGCCCATGGTCCTCTATTCGCTCGCCTGAGTAAAACAGCATAGTAAAACATCTGCACATCTGCAGATGCCATGCAACAGTCTTCCAGTATTGCCACAGCAACCAGGAGACAAATCAAAATGCGCGTAAAAAGGTCAAAGGTCATCCTGGAATCATCATTTGAACAAACTTGGTTGACCTTGAGGCCCCAGTGCTATAAACGAAGCTTTCTTGATTCTGGAGAAGAAGATTTTTAAAAGATTTTTTTACCGTCATATATGGACATGGCGGTTGTCAATACCCCTTTGACAGAAGGCACTGTGTGAAACCTCGTGAAAATTGATCAAGCGGTTTCAGAGAAAATGTTTAAAGATTACACAATTTCAAACATATATACAGCCCAGGGACGATAACCCCGAGGGAAGCAAAATTTTAAAAATAACTAAAAAGTTATAGCCCAGAACCAAGAGCAGATAACCCCGAGGGAAGCAAAATTTTAATAATAACTAAAAAGTAGAACTACTTTAATCATAAAATGTAAGTTTCAGCAATGTGATACATTTTGAGAAAATGATTTTTCAACATTTTCCACCATACAAATGTTTGGGGATGCAAATTTGACATTGGTCAAAGGTCATCCTAGGATCATCATTTCAACAAACTCGATAGACCTTGAGTCTTCAATACCTTGATTCAGCCTCAAAGCTTTCTCGGTTCTGGAGAAGAAGATGTTTAAGTGTGTTATATCATATATGGACATGGCAGTCATCTTGTTCATTGATGCGGAACCATTTGAACAAATTGTTAATACCCTTTCGACAGAAGGCTCCATGTGAAATCTGGTGAGAAATGGTCGAGCGATTTCTGAGAGGACGTTTAAAGATCACACAGATTCATACATATGTATAGCCCAGGGATAAGGGCAGATAACCCCGGAGGACAAAATTTTGATTGTAATTGAAAAGTTTTGCTACTTTAATCGGCGGGCGAGCCGCATATTAAGGAGTTATGCTCATCACACATCAAACACGGGAATTATACCGAACCCATCTAAAGCGGAAGTAACTACAAAGACTGTTGACAAAGTAGTCGTGTATCTAAAAACGAATAGAATAGATATTTCATAATTCAATTATGGCCTCGTTCGGGTGTACATTTATAACGAGATCGTTCGTTTCCATACCGATTTCGCCCTAAAATGAAATTATGCTTCAGCAAGTATGAGAATTCATCAAAACATTAAAGGAGCAGCTTATAGAGTATCGGGGCGTCCAGTCTTGGAGTAAGGCAGTTAAGTTTGGTACCCCAAAGTGTAGACAGGAAGAACTGGAAAGCGCGCAAAAGCACGCAGCCAGATTTGTAATAGGAAATTACTAGAAGCAGCTCATTTTCCTCTCATATGAAATTATGCTTCCGCAAGTGCGAGAATTCATAAAACTTCTTTATTGAAAAATTTGGGGGAAAAATGATAAAGACTCAACCAGAAAAGGCGATTAATAATTAAAACGAAGTATCACTTTAAAGTGGAATGCAATGTGTAAATTGTAAGTATATTTTAGAGTAAAGCGCTTAACAAGCCATTTAATTTGATGCAAGAGTTTTCAAAATCGGCCTAGAGACAAGGAAGTTATGGTGGTTTGAATACATGTATATTAAAAATGGCTGTCATGGATACCGCCATGTTTGTGACATCACACAGCCCAAATTAAATATGCAAAACCAAATTATAAAGGGTTTTAAGAATAATTTTCCTACACAGATTTTTTATAATCTTTTAATTCTAGTGACAAGCAATCATTTCCCCCAAAATAAACCAACTTTATGAGAATAACTACCTTTATGAAAGGAATTTTAATTTTTATGAAACCTCATTAAATATTCAAAATGGCGGCGCCCATTTCACCAATGTTAAAATATTCAATTATCTATAACTTACTTATTTTTCCACCGATTTTGATCAAATTTGTGTCAAAATTCATTGTTTGTAAAGTCCTTTATTTTAAAGCACAAAGCCTTTTAAGGTTGTGTTCCCCTTTAATGAGATATTTTAGACGGTTTCTAATTATTTTGCACATAATTCGGTCTGACTAAATGACGAAAAAAAAAAAAAAATGGTGGGTTCGCTATATTCGCTGGTACTAAATAGCTAGAATATTCAGTAAAAGGTCATACTTTAAATGTGCTGAAGACTTTGACGTGCATATTCATTGCAAATATTAGCTAGCAAGCTATATCGCCACACATGCATGGCAAAATGTAAAATACGTGTGAGTGAATAGGTACAAATAAAGCAAATAGCATCCCTCGTCTTTCATGGTTGGTACTGCCAACTGAATCACGTGTCCTGGAGTCATAGGTTTTGACGCACTTGAAACATTATTTGGCAGCGTGTTCATTTCTCCAGAAGCTCTTGGCTTGAAATACTATCAGAAGATCTATCGGAACGAGAATTTTATGGCGACTTTGGTTATAAATACAAAGGGATTTTGCTGATTGTATTGATTTTTCAGAACTATCTAAAAGGATTGCCATTCGTTATAAACAGCCAGGTTTCAACATATATGTTCTGCGGCAAACTGCATGCATGGTTACCCAGTCACAGCTGTTAACTTTGTTTTCCCTTTTCATTGCTAGAGCTTCAAAATGGATGACGGTTCTTTCCTGAATCTGTTTGGAGCCTGACTATCGATGTCTGTGACTGAGTTCAATGTGATCCTACTTATTGGCGTTCTTTCGCTACGGTTTCAAACAGCCATAGAGAAAGTAAATATTAAGATACCCAGTATAATATATGTGACATTGTGTTTTGTGTAAGATGTTTTGAGCTCTGTGTTTGTAACTTGTGACTTCCGTATTTTGACTTTTTGAGTTTTATGTTTTGAGTTTTCGCTTTTGTGTCTTGTGTTTCGTGTTCTGACATGCGCGTTTTGCATCTAAAGGGTGCAAAAAAGAACATAAAAGAAAGGAACAGGAAAATTGTTTGTTATTTTTCAGCTTTTTATATGCTGCATTTTGAGAAATATCTGTAGCGTTTACGGTAAAGTCACTGGCTACGGGTTGCCAGTGCATTGTTCATTACTTTTAAATCTCAAAACATGGATGTCACACGTTACAAACACAAAACATCCTTTCACAACACACAATGTCACATATAGGCTTCCGTACTGCAGCGACATCGAAGTGTCTTGTAATGTTGCTTGTTAGCTAGAATCATTCGAAAACTTATATCTGAATTCTGGTTCATGTACATAAAAGTCTCATCTCCCTCTGAAGCATGTCATCGAGTTGTCACTTGGGCTAGATACTAGTGTTATTTGCCGCCCTTTTTGGGTCGATTGTTTAGAATCGAACCATAGTATACAAACGCCAAAATGTCCTTAAGGTAGTTGTCCACGTGTTTACCACTGACTAATGTAATTAAACCGCGCTATTCATATCGCTGTGACATCAAAGTGCTGTTGATAGAGGGTTATCTGTAAAACCTGGACTGGGACATTTGCTCGGGGGTGGGGGTGGGATGGGGGCGGGTAACGAAGGTAATTGTGGTACGGGTATGCGAGCCAGTTTTTCGAAACCTGTCCCATTCACATACCTGGCCTTTGAAAAAACGGACCCATTTATGTACTTGATTGTCCGAAATGTTGACCTATTCATATACTGCCGTTTGATTTTCTTTTACCCTTTTATTGCTGGTAATTAGACAAATATCGCAGTCAATTCATTGAATACCTAGAGAACAAGCAGCCTCGAAAAATCTCTGACTGAAAAATATACGCATATACCTGGGTGTTAGAAAAGTGGGGCCTTTCGAATACGAATCCAAAAAAAATCAGGTCATTCATATACTTTTTGGTTGTAAAAAGGGGGCTAATCATATACGCACATCCATAATATGCCATATATAGGAAGATACCGCCCCCCCCCCCCCCCCACACACACACACACGCCCGCCCGCCCCCGCCCCGGAGGACATTTGGGACATTGGCAAACAGTGCAGACTCAGATCAGACGCCGCAGAGGGTTTGCACTGTTTGCTTAAATTACAGGAAGTTATGGGTTAAATGAAACGGTCTCAGGTCTCCGTTCAGGAGTATTTTCCCAGCCTACACTCAGAGACAATCGACCGTACCTGTGTTGTCAGTGCTTTGATTTCAAGGGGAACAACTTTTGTTACTTCCTGTTGCTTTCCTGAACATCGGGTCTCTTCTGAAAACAGGTCTACTCCCTAACTGCCAAGTTACCCGATTATCGGACAAGCAATACCTAAACCACCTAGCATTCTGCTCAAATCTATATCGGACCGTTATTGGCCCGACAGGATTCCTATCGGGCCGATAACGGTCCGATATAGATTTGAGCAGACTGATCACTGGAAACAAGGTATTTGCTGGGTGTTATGACGCAGTTTCGAAAGGACTGTCCTGAAGTGAACCTGCGGACCGTGTTCTGCGAATAGATTTGCGCTGTGAAATCATGAATTAGAAAACTTGCACGGTGGGTTTTTTTTTTTTTTTTGTCGTCTGTGGATTTTTTTATTAAATGAACTTTTTTCAAAAAAAAAAAAGTAAATAAGGAATACCTTCAAAGTGTCAAACAGTTTGGATCCAGATCACGCCCGATATTTTGTCGGGGCTGATCTGGGTCCAAACTGTTTGCAAATGTTATCAGCAGACGACAAATGTCGCCACTAGCGGGGAAAAGGTTAAATAAAATCCACGCAAAAATCAGGAAGTTATAATGAACCAATCTTCATTTAATCTGCTTTGGAATAAAAACCGACACACAAATGTGGAAAGAGGCCCGTGCGCCATATTCGCAGAGCGGAGACACCACATCAACCTGCGATATACACAGTTTAATCAGGACCGTCCCTGTTCATCAATAGGTTCAACAGTAAGTTTATGTAAGCGGGCAAAAGTGGCCCCGATCTAGGTGCCTATGAATATCAGAAACTGCAGAACTCAGTTTGAGCTGCCGAAGATACACATATCATCACGAAAACACGCATATATAATTTTGACCCCCTTAAACCCCACTTTTATAGAGTAAAACTGGGGTTTACACGGGTATACATTATTTTTCTTATTTTGCTAAAAAAAACTTAGATTGTGGATACACGTTAGAACCGCCTCGCCGAGGCGGTTCTAACGCGTACCCACAATCTATGTTTTGAGCTAAATTTGAAAAATATCAGGATTTTTCATCTGAAAATTTTCCTTTATGTGGTTGTTAAATTTTCAATATATTTGAATAAGCGTGTTTCCGTAATGTTAAGTTTGTATCAATGTATAGCAAATTTCAAATATAAGCCTCAACATGAGAACACCTACCGTCTGACATGTGCGCCCAACGAAGACTCAAATCAGCCTGCGCATTCGCGCAGTCTGATCAGAGTCTTCTTTGTCCGCATGAAGAAACTTTGCAGCCTCGACTATCCAAAATGCGCCCAGTTCATATTCTGATCATATGCGCAAATGTGCAGGCTGATCTGATCTTCGCTGGGCACACATGTCCGAATGGATTGTAGGAAAGAAAGTCACAGGTAAAAAAGTCACAGTTTTGGGTAGGAAGAAAAGTCACGGAATTGGTTTTAATCTTGTTTTCCTTAATGTTACGAATGCTACTTTTTAAAAGTGTTGACAATGACGAACACCGACAGACAACGGAGATTGCAGAGACACGATACAAAAAATAAAAAATAATTTCATTTTTTATCCAGTTCAAGAACGAGAGACTTACTGAAAATTTGCAGGCTGTCAGATGCCACATTTTATGATTGTATTAATACCATATATCAATTTATTAAACATTTCTTGGATAATAAAATGTCTATTTTAAGCAATATGAAGCCTTTTAGCCACAGAGTGTGCTATTTTTCACACCTGTAGATCAGGTACATACATCAGGGAATTGATAATACCCCACATTTATTGACAACCGCATTTTTTTATGTGGCCGGCTTCGATGGCTCGGATGCGCGTCCGACTGGTGATCAGAAGGTTGCAAGTTCGACCCCGCGGGGTAGGCAATGTTTTTTCGTGGAGAATGATCATGCAATATTTTCTACGGTCATTCTCTCCCTCAAGAAGGGCAGTTGTCAGTTTCTGGCGAAAGAACGTGCACAATACTGGTTAACCGCTTAGAGGACTAAGCCTGCTCAGTAAAAGTGTGGTAAGGTAAACTGACCGCGCTCGACATGACCTCACTGGGTTGACTGAGCCGTAAAACCTCATCACAAACAAACAATTTTTTTAAAGTGGAAGATTTCTATATTTTCATTTGTGACTTTTTTTCCTTTGACTGTTTTCCATGACTTTTTTCCGTGACTTTTTCCCTGTGACTTTCTTTCCGATCACCGTCCGAATGTACGTTTTCTGAGGTTGTGGCTGATATCCCCAGCTAGCATTCTACGTAAATCTACATCGGGCCGTCATCGGCCCGTCAGCTACCCTGACGGGCCGATGACGGCCCGATATAGATTTACGTAGAATGCTGACTGTGTCATTACTGTAATTCAATGGCTTGATAAGCCTCTGGGTAATTTTAATCACAAAACAGATGCAAAACTGCTTTTACATAATATTCCCAGTAAGCATTCTACATAAATCTATAGCGGGCCGTTATCGGCCCGTCAGGGTAGCTGACGGCCCGATAACGGCCCGCTATAGATTTATGTAGAATGCTAGCTGGGTTGCACGTGCAAGAAATTGAAATATTTTTTATGTAAAAATTAGAAAGTTCATGGAGATGTAGATTAGTAGAGTATTCCCTCGTTTTGATATGCATAAATTAGCATCAAATAAGTGCACTAGATTAAATTAAAATGTAACAGCTCGACTTGAACTGGTCAGGTTTTCGTAACCAAAATATTTTTGGAAAGATCTGGTGATATTGCTTACACTATAAATAGTCAGAAATAGGATCAGATAATAAAATATTCGAATGTTTGCACGTGTATGTAAATGTGATTTCTTCGACGACCATGATATTTGAAATACAAAATTAAATATTTGACTTCCACGACGATGTGGTACCAAATTCACTTTCATATCTTCAGTGGTTCAAATGTTAGTGTATTTTGACTCCTAAGAACCCTTTTCCCATGACAGGTCACCGTTTCAAGGCATACTTTTTGTTCTGAATGTGTGTTTAAATTAAATAGTGCACTTGTAAATTTCCATCTGGAATAAAAAATCCCCTTGTATGTGCAAAGAATCCGATAAAATCGATTCCATATGAGCCGTAGCGTGTAAAAACGCACCTTCTGATATTGCGCCCAACGATAACTCAAATCAGCCTGCGCATTCGCACAGTCTGATCAAAGTTATCGTTGTCCGCATGACGAAACTAAAAAACCTTGGCTATCCAAAACGCGTCCAGTGAAGATTCTGATCAGACTGCGCGAATGCGCAGGCTGATCAGAATCTTCGCCGGACGCGCATGTCAGAATGTACATTTCTTGACACTGATACGTTTCTATATTACATAATTAGGATTATGCAAATTAGTATGAGTGCAAAGTACCAGGAAGATACCTTGAGCCTCGATGTGAGAAAACGTACCTCGTGACATGTGCGCCAAACGTCGACTCAAATCAGCTTGCGCATCCGCGCAGTCTGATTAGAGTCTTTGTTGTCCGCATGAAGAAATTTTGCATCCGTGGCTATTCGAAATGCGCCTAGACTGGCTCCAGTCTCCTGTGACCAAATATTTTTCTCATAATCTTGTTTGATAATCCACTAAAAGAAAACCAAAAAATATCATGACTACAAAGGGTGGTCTAGTGACCAGCCTTTATAGTAATGACATTACGTCGGTTTTATTTTAGTGGATTATTAAACAGATTATAAGAAAAAAAATTAGTCACTGGAGACGGGAGCCAGTCTAAAATGCACCCTGCTAATGTACAGGCTGATCTGAATCTTCGCTGGGCTCACATGCCGGAAAGGTACGTTTTCTGTCTTTGAGGCTCATTTTCCATTTTAACTCTTTCAGCACCAAATTTCAGACTACATCTGTCGTCCGCTTTGTTGTTTTTTTTTTTTATACCAACTATCGATTGGAAAGAAATTTACTTGTAAAATTGAAAGACTGAATGTCAAACAGCGTATATCCTGATGAGACGGCTCATAATGAGCCGTTTCATCTGTATCTACGCTGTTTGCAAAAGCCTATCAGTATCGCCTGTGGCAGTGAAAGAGTTCAAATTAATGAACCAGTTTATTTAGTCCCTAGCTAAAATAGCAAGTCATTCTGATTTTGCATTTTTTTTTAATTTCATTATCAATTATAATTTTTTTTACCTAATTCATTGCATGGGGTCTTTAAATCAGGTATGCCTAATGACCTACATAATGAACAACTGCAAGCAATGAAGACCCATTTGGTCTGCACTGTATGTGCTTGCCATTAAAATATACCCTAACCCTTAAAACGCCAAGAAAACCTGCATCTGAAAATGTCGTCTGTTTATGTCGTCTACTGAATATTCTTGCAAACTTTTCAAATCTGTTTTTGCATAAAGGCAAACAGTGGGTCCACACTGTTTGCATAAAGGACTTTTAAAATCACAAGCAGGTGAGAAAGCAGACGACAATTGTTGTGATTGGCAGTTTAAAGGTTAACAAATTAACACTGGAGTGGAGGGCATACAATGACAAAAACACGCGCCACACATGATCCCACTGATGTTCAAAGAAAGAAAAACTGCAACAGAGAACTTGAGCCCACAGTAGGAAAACTACTGTTGGGGGTAGGGATGGGGACTCATTACGAAAACATGCCTATTCAAATATATAGAAAATTTCACCTCCAAAAACTGAAAATTTTCAGATAAAAAAAAACTCTGATATTTTTCAAATTTCTGGTCAAAACATAGACTGTGGGTACTCGTTAGAACCGCCTCTGCAAGGCGGTTCTAACGGGTACCCACAATCTATGTTTTTGAACAAAAGTATGAAAATTAATGTATACCCCTGTAAACCCCAGTTTTACTATATAAAAGTGGGGTTTAAGGGGTCAAAGTTATATAGGCGTATTTTCGTGATGTGAAACCAGTTTTACTAGACTGGCTTCAGTCTCCAGTGACTATATATATTTTTCTTTTAGTGGATTATCAAACAGGATTATGAGAAAAATATTTAGTCACTGGAGACTGGAGACAGTCTACAGTTTTACCTGCGCGAAACCTCATCAAATTCAGATTTGTCTTATAATAGGTCTATATACCCTGCATATCCTTTTTCAATGCAGTAAAATTCGATGACTCGAGCACCGATGACGCGTTTACCGTAGCCGATTCGAACTCGTTTTTGAGTCCCTAAGAAAGTCTTCCCAAAACCCGAGAAAACAAATATTTAGGGACATTGTAGGGCATTTTTCTTATTTTGTCATGAAAATGTAATGTTGTGTGTACTCAACAGAATCGCCTCATCGAGGTAAATCTAATGAGTACACTCAACATACCGTTATTTTATCATATAAAGTCGAAAAGACATCCCTAAATCATCCCCAATTGCCTCCTTGCCTCAGTGGCTCGAACTACCCACATCAACAAAAGATTTCCATGGCCCCAAAGATGTTCGAGTTATTGCAGTTCGACTGTATTTTGGGGTAAAGGGAGTTCTACAGTACGTAGACCTGTTAACGTAAAGCTTTTGCTTAATATGGCCCATATTTAGGAAGAAAATGACCTGTCGTTACGAAAAATATATAGAAAATTTCACCTCCAAAAACTGAAAAATTTTAGATAAAAAAACTCTGACATTTTCATATTTCTGCTCAAAACATAGATTGTGGGTACTCGTTAGAACCGCCTCAGGGAGGCGGTTCTAACGAGTACTCACAATCTATGTTTTTGAGCAGAAATAAAAAAAACACTAATGTATACCCCTGTAAACCCCAGTTTTACTATATAAAAGTGGGGTTTAAGGGGGTCAATATTCTATAGGTATGTTTTCGTGATGCTTGTGTGTGCAGCATTATTAGCCTTAAGTGGACTATTAGCCTTAAGTGGACAATAAATCTGGCCTATTTTCTGTCATTTTATTAAACAGGGGATATAAATTTAAGACTTCCTTTTTGGTTCTAAAAACAGTGGTCCACTTTAAAAGGAAAGCCTTTGCTCTCAATGGGGTGCACATTAAAATCGCCTCGACTTGTCCCGGAAGTTTCACAATGAAATTCAGAAATAGGAGCAAATTCTGTCCTTTTAGAATGGTACCCTTTTTACGAGGGCGGCAACTCAATTTTGACAGTTGTCTCCCTTGAAAGTATATCCATCCGCCTTAACCCATTTATGCCTAGTCTCGGGTTGGGGTAACTCGGAAAAATTTTGGGCGTGGGTGTGCCGTTGGAACTTTGATTATTCATATAATTTCAAGACTGACAAAACATACCTATTCATATAATTTGCATATAAAAAAAACCCTATTCATAT
Source organism: Anodontia alba (assembly GCA_964016985.1). Taxonomy (NCBI): domain Eukaryota; kingdom Metazoa; phylum Mollusca; class Bivalvia; order Lucinida; family Lucinidae; genus Anodontia; species Anodontia alba. The sequence goes on along the minus strand of OZ024822.1, from coordinate 137,404,625 downwards.
AATAGAAGAATATTAGTAAACACCAGTAGAACCAAAACAGACAACTTACGTGGGAATTATATGCAAAATATATGTGCATTTTGCCTCTTGTTTTGATTATGTATGTGGTCAAGTAAGTTGTCTGCCAAAATTGGAAATCAATGGGCTATTGATGTCATGTTGCTTTAGAAATGGGGGCTTTTGATATAATTTAGTGCTAAAATTGATACCTTATCATATAATCTCAGGCATGAAAGTATACCTATTCCAGCGGCACATCCCTGAACTGCTCCATATAAGAAGTGACCCCCGAGTGCCTAGTGGACACTTCTACTTCAACTCTTCAGACAGGCCCATTTCCAGTAGAAGGGATGTCTGGTTACTTTTTATTATTACCTTGTTCTGTGGAAATACATATGGCATTTAATGCAAACAGTATAGACCCTGATCAGATGCTGCGTTCTGCCCTTTTATGGGACGCTAGGCATAAATTGATTAAATCACCCGGAAGCAACTCGAGATCTCATAAATTTTGAGGACATAAATTGTGTCATGGTATCTGTTCGGTATTTGTTCTGCTACTTTGGTTCACTGCACCGTTATCTCAATCTCTTCAGCTCCATATCTGAAATATCGAGAGAGAATGGCAGAAAATATACATGAGCCTATACGTCAGAAAACATACCGTAGGACAAAAGCACCCAAGGTAGATTCAGATCATCCTGCGCAGTCACGCAGTCTGATCAGAATCTTCACTGGGTACACTTGGATAGCCAAGGATGCAAAGTTTTTTTTTCATGCGGACAATGAGGACTTTGATCATACTGCGCGGATTCGCAGGCTGATTTGAGTCTTCGTTGGGAGCACGTGACAGGAGGTCCGTTTTCTCACGTTATGTCTCTTATGAGAGTTGAACGTGACAGGTGGTTGTCCACGTGATTATCATTGACCAATAAAATCAAACCGCGGGTTTGTACGAAATCTGATCTTTATCCATGCGGACAGCGAAGACTCTGATCAACCTGGGCGGATCTGAGTCTTCGCTGGGCGCACATGCCATTTTGTCACTTTGGATGTGACATTCATACTGTTTGCCATGATTTGTTTACTCTTCCCCTTGGTGTCTTTGGTAGGCTATGTTAAGTAGTCGACTCCCGTTATCTCGAAATCCAAGGGACTCAATGAACACTTCGAGATATTCCTACATCGACATATCAGATTTGCGGAACTGGGGAAAACAATTAATCGAACAAGTACCTTTAACAGAATGAATATGTAATTTGACTCTGAGTAAAAGATATATTGAAAATATTGTGGAAAAGAGGAGAAATTGCTCAATTTCTCCTCTTTTCCACAATATTTTGTTGCCTGTTGATAGACCTCTGTGTTAAAACAGGGACCAGATTTTCACTTCGAGATAAGCGGTTATTCGAGATAAGCGAGGTCGAGATAACGAGAGTCGACTGTAAATGTGGCTTTACCTGAACATCTTCGCTGTGCGCACATATCGTCCGAAGATACAATTCCTGACAATGCCGCTCAAATAAATTTGGACCAAGTAACAAAGCGCGCACACAACACTGCAACAACGTCGCAACAACGCCGATGCAACGTCATCACATGACGTTTCGTCGACTCTGAAGCGACGTTAATACGATGTTGTTTCAAAGTTTTGTGCACGCTGGGAAGAAACGCCTTACCCCGTGTTGACGTAGAGCTCTTCTTCGATAGGAGGTGGAGGCGGCGGACGAAGCCGACGAGATTTTTGGAACCTCGTGGTCAAACCCCGCTGCTTCTTTTCATATCGAGGACCAGAGGGTGGTTCCTGAAACGAAACATCAACATGTCAGGTCAGGAGAAAACCCCACTACCATGTCTACAACAAACTCGTTCAAGGGCCATTCATTTGTCTATAGCAATTTCGTTCAAGGGCCATTCATTCAGAAGTCATAAATCTTCACTACAGCTGTTATAAGTGTCGTGAGACGGTCGTAACACAGTTTCCTCTTACCTCGGTATTTCGCCGTAGTATAAGCTCTTGCTCGATTAGATAAAGTTGTTATGGTTGATAAACATCGGTTCTACTTACTCAAATGGGCCATGCCATGCGAAAACCCGCCCTCGGGGGCATGAGCGGACAGCGAAGGCCCAGACCAGACTGCAGATGCGCAGTCTGATCATGACATTCGCTGTCCGTTGTCAGAATCATTTAGGATACTATAGAATGTATCAGTGGAGAACAAAGACCTGGATGGGACATTGCGCATGCGCAGGGTGATGTGAATCCGCACATTCTGCGCATGCTCGAAGGCACTTTTCCGCTTGACGCGGCTTATATAATATCTGTGATGACCAATAAACATAATTAATCAACAGTTTAGCAACAGGGAGTGGTGAAACGAATACAGTCCACTCTCGTTATCTCGACCTCGCTTATCTCGAATAACCGCGTATCTCGAAGTGAAATTCTGGTCCCTGTTTTAACACAGAGATCTACCAACAGGCAACAACATATTGTGCTCCTTAGGAGCAATTTCTCATCTTTTCCACAATATTTTCAATATCTCTTTAACTCAGGAGTCAAATTACATATTCATTCTGTTAAGATAGTTCTTCGATTAATTGTTTTCCTCAGTTCCACAAATCTGATATTTCGAAGTACGGATATCTCGAAGCGTTTCATAGAGTCTCTTGGATTTCGAGATAACGAGATATATGTATATGCAAATTCATGTGTTTTGGGATTTACGTTTATCTGATGCAATCTCATGGCCAATACTACATTTCGATATATGTTCTACATAATCTAGGAGTATAATCTCTCAAAAGAAAGTTTTAGTTAATTCACCATATAATTCCATTTAGATCTAACTGCTCATTTTTTTTATCATTTTACCATGAAAACAGGCTCATAAAAAAACATTTTCTGTTTTAGATATACGTAGAACTATCATGAACCATATATATATATATACAATATATATATATATATATATATATATATATATATATATATATATATATATATATATATATATATATATATATATATATGTATATAACCGTATAGGCTCATAAAAAACATTTTCTGTTTTAGATATACGTAGAACTATCATGAACCCTATATATATATATATATATATATATAACCGTATAGGCTCATAAAAAAACATTTTCTATTTTAGTTATACGCAGAACTATCATGAACCCTACCCTCATCATGCGCAATGCCCTTATCGTTGTATGTTCGCTAAGTAACTCAGGGGTCCTGAGTTTAATCACCAGTCGGTACAGTTGACGGGATTATTATTTGGTCCACGTCGAGCGAAATAATGCTTTCAAACATGAGCGCAAAATGCTCTGATTCAGATCATTCGGCGCAAAATATCATTCGGGTCTTTGCTCTCCAATTCATGCATTCTGCAGTATCCAATAATTCTGTAAGCGGACAGGGAAGGCCCTGATCAGACTGTGCGGATGTGCAGGCTGATCTAGGCCTTTGCTGTCCTCATATGCCCGAAGACACGTTTACGCATGGTGAGGCCCCATTTACACAGTCTCTCCTCCTGCTACATCAAAAAAAAAAAAAAAAAAAAAAAAAAAAAAAAAAATGAATTCCTTACCGGAGCTTCGTATAATTCCTCATCTTCTATGGCTTGCAGGGGTAGCGGAGCTGGTTTCCTGTTTTCAATGGATGGTCTCATAGGTTCCCTACTCGCATCAGGGGCACCATCCATGTCTTTCATCTCTAGATCTTTCGGTCGTCGGACAGTTGCATCACCATCATCATCCTCTGTGTAATCAAAGGAAAATTTATCCATTCCATCACTGAGTTTCTAAAGTGAACTCTTCCCTCTCTGAATCTGGTCAGAACGAGGTCTCAGTAAAAAATCGAAACAGAATGGCAAACAATGTAGATCCTGATGAGATGGCTCATTATGAGCCATCTCATCAGGATCTACACTGTTTGCAAAGGGGGTGTGGGGCGGGTGGATACACTTGGTCGATATACTTTGGTCATTTCCGCTAAGGGAGATAACTGTGACTTCCTGTCTGTTTCACTGCACACCATGCCCATTCTGAAAAAGGGTCTACTATAAAAGGAAAGAATTTACAAATTTTCCATTAAAAGTAGACTCCTTTTCAGAATTGGGAAAAAACCTCCCTTAAAATGTGTTAATTATCCTCAGCTCCCATGTGAACCCAATATGAGAAAATGCCTCTTGTGTTATATGCTATTGGGAATGAAATGCATTTTCAAGGGAGGCAACTGTCAAAATTGATTTGTCCCCGTTTGAAATGGGGTCTACTCTAAACGGGAAGAATTTTCTTTGGAGTAGATCCCTTTTTAGAAGGGGATTAATAAGCAGGAAAGCAAACAGGAAGTACCAAGTGTTTCAAGTTGCCTAAACAGCGAGGAATTATGTGCGATCAGATGAGAGTCCTCTCCGTTGATGTATTTAGAAATACCCAACGATTCTGTAAACGGACAGAGAAGGTTTTGATGAGATTGTGGGAATGCACAGGCTAACTTGTTCCTTTACTGTCCACATACGACATAAGGGTACTTGTCTCATGTTGCCGCACCCCATACCGTACGGTATCCGGTCCAGCTTTAACCCATTAACCACTAATCTCAACTACAGCAGACGACACCTTGACATATTTCTTTTCGGAGAAAATAAGGTATGACATTCCATGCGAATGATCTGATTAGCAGACGATTCACATGAAATATCATGTTCTATTTTCTCTGAAAAATAGCAAAATCAATTTTACAATGTCGTCCGCTGCAACTTGAATTTGCTTAGCGCTTTAAGGATTACAGCAAAGTTTCAATTTTCAGGAATTAAACTTTACCACTCCATGCTGCAAATTTAGCAGACGACAAATTGATGATATTTTTTCTTATTTTTTTCCAGAATACAGGATTTCACATCATGTCGAATCATGTTTTCTGGGAAAAATAAGAAATGTCTAAATATGCCGTCTGTTGAAAATTTAGTGCTCTGCGTAAACGAAACGACTTGAATAGTTTCTGTATTTTGCGAACTTTAGCAAGTATCTCAGACATCCTTTAACCAATATCATAGTTTTATATAATAGACTGGCTCCTGTCTCTAATAACTAAATATTTTTTCTTAAAATCCTGTTTGATAATCCACTAAAATGAATAAAACATAATACCATGACTATAAAGGCTGTATATGCCTTTATAGTCATGAGATTATTTTGGCTTTATTTTAGTGGATTATCAAAAAGAATTAAAAGAAAAAATATTTAGTCACTGGAGAGTGGAGACTGGAGCCAGTCTAAGTTTTACATGAAATGGGCCGCACCAGGTGAAAACGTGTCTCCGGGCAGCGATGGCCCAGATCAGCATCCGCGAGGTCCAATCGGGCTCTTCACTGTCCGCTAACAGAATCACTGGATACCACAGAATGTATGAATGGAGTAACAGCCCGGATGATATTTGCGCATGCGCAGGATGATCTGAATCTGCACACTTTCCGCTTTATGCAGCCAAAATGATCACACATTTATTTGCTTATATTTTACCATATGTTTTCTTCTCGTTTACGTGTAAAGAAAGAGTGCAGATATAGTCTGACAAATGCTTTAGCAACATTTTGAATTTCTTACTTTAGATTGTACATTAAAAGTTCTGCTCATGTATACGCTAGAGGGCGTAAGCAGTGTTGCAAACTTCATTACTGCTTATGAAGAGTCTAAATAAAACCGAGACTCACATTTTCTATCTCTAATGTGTTCTTTGTTTCCAAAGGCAATCTTTTTTTACTTTTATTTAAACAGAATAAAATAAAGAATAATTCAAATACAGATGATTGAAAATATTCCACATACGTGCCTATCTATCAGAATGTAGTGTTTCACGCATTATGGCTACATTTAAAAAGAGCAATATTCAGCATTTTACAGAATTTAAATGTATTTTTAACTTTAAATAGGAATATAAAATAAGACTTTTAACCTGAAATGTAACGCCATTTAATTGATTCACTTCCGAGGGAAACAACTTTCAAAGTAGTTTTGGGGTTTACTCTAAAAAGAAAGAATTTGCTCCAAAGGGGAGCAACTTCTATCCTTTTAGAGTAGGTCCCTTCCTAGAAGGGGTGTAATGTACAGGAATGCAAACGTCGCATTAATTGTCTTCCTTGTTGGGTCGGTTGCCAAAACCGTCACCAGATTTAACAAACCACATTTCGACAATCCGTTTTCCTGTTACTACCAACTTAATAACTACCTTTTCGTATTACGCGCAGGTCTTCCTGGGTAGAAACCAGTCTTAGGCAAAGTGAATAAAGTGTATTGCTCACGTCAAAGCTGAGCACTTTTGGGTAACCAAACAAAATTACTAACCAGTATAAAATTCATAATAAGTGAATCCTTTCTATGAAAGCTAGTTTGCTAACAATAAAGTATCAATCGCTTGAGATTGTTCGGACAAGAAATCCTTCGTAAATGCAAATGTTCGAACGAAGTTAGAAACATGATCCCGATAGCTAAAGCTGACCTAAATCAACCAAGGAAGCACAAACATATTAGCACTCGTCAAAATTCTTCAAGCAAGTCAAGACACAGCAAACGCTCCAGCAATAATAAATACATGTATTTTCTTACTTTAAACAAATGTGTTTTCTTTTTTTTTTCTTTCCTTCTCACTCATACTGGTGCTTTCCAATGACATTCATTGTCATTTAACGTCTCACTTTCAGAAAATTACTCGAAATGAGCTCAGTCATCCCGAAGAACGGGAAAATATATACCATACAGAAGTAATGTACGAGATGACTTTTTACGGCCGCCAGACAGCATTTAACAATAACACCTGCTGTATAGAACATAAATATATTCTTAGAGGTTGGACCTCCAGAAAATGAAATCCCAGCGTGCACATGACGTTTATACAACGTCGTATTAACGTCGATGCAACACATGACGTTTATACAACGTCGTATTAACGTCGATGCAACGTCACGACGTTGCATCGACGTTAATACGACGTTGTATAAACGTCATGTGCACCGTGACGTTGCATCGACGTTAATACGACGTTGTATAAACGTCATGTGCACGCTGGGATGAAAATATCGGATTCAGTTCATGAACAGAATTGTAATATTCAACACTACTAACTAAAACCCTGAACAACTGAGCCAGGGCAGAGCATTTCCTATAAGAGTTCACTGCGCCCAGCGAAGACTCAGATCAGCCTTCGCATCCGCACAGTCTGATCAGTCTTCACAGGGCACTCTGTCGGTATAGCCAAGGATTCAAACCATCTTCAGACGGACAGTGAAGACTCTGATCAGATTACGCGGATGTGCGGACTGATCTGAGTCTTCGCTGGGCATACATGCAATCTTAAAGGAAATGATGTTTCCCGGTTCATTTTACAAAACCAGTAAAATATGTAAGGTTGGCTGAAAGAAAAAAAAAATAGAACAAGCACAAGCATACAATCACTCACTACATACCATAATTTCTGATTCCTGTAAAGAGAAGATTGTCCAGCTGATGATATAATGACAGCTTCTATATATAGAAAATATATATGAGCATGCGCAAAGGAACCTGGCCCGGGCAACAGACAAATGAGCCAGGGCATAGTATTTCCTAAAAAAAAACTGAATGTGCTCCCAGCGAAAACTCACGCGGACTGCTCAGTCTTCGTTTTCCGTCTGAACAGGCTTAAGATCCTTGGACACCCACAGAGTGCCTTGTGTAGACTCTGATAAGACTTTACGTATGCGCAGACTGATGGCTCTTTGCTGGGTAGCTGGGCGCACATGCAGTCTTGTAGGAAATGCTGTGCCCCAGTTCAAATATGAGTCAGCGCATGACAAAACCTACAAAATGGCATGTGCGCCCAGCAAAGACTCAGATCAGCCTGGGCATCCGCCCAGTCTGATCAGAGTCTTCGCTGGCCGTAAGAAGAAAGTTTGGGTCCTTAGCTACCCATTGAACGCACATCGAAGACTCTGATCAGACTGGACGGATATCCAGGCTGATCTGAGTCTTCGCTTGGCGCTCATGCCATTTGTAGGTTTTGTCATGCGCTGGATCATATATTTTACAGCTTTGACATCTATGCGGATTGCTCAGGGTCTAAATGCTTGCAGTACAATTTCTGAAGGAAATGTAAAAAGAGCAAAAAAGATCCTGACAAGTCTGTGTGAATATTTACTGCTCTGCAAAGCCAAGCTGCACCTTTCTTTATTTATAAGCTCGTAAATACCAACAGAGAATCAAGCACCTAAGGCACACGTGAAACATGAAATTAGAAAATGTACATAAAAAAAACACGTTAACCTGCACACTTAACTTAGAAGGGCATTGTCTTCCTTATCTGGTGGGTCAGGTCTCGGTGCCGACCTAAATCTTCCATTAGAAAGTTGATTCCTGATAAAATGTAATTGTTTGGGCCCTCCATGGGTCAGCTAGCGGTTTCCTTTGGCTCAGGCCACCAGTGTCTGAGGTGATTGCCAGAGCCCCATCTTTTCATTTCAGTGATTTAATTTGATTTCATATTTTCTGTGATTTTTCACTGACTGGGTTTGGGAGCTTTGTTGAACCGTAAATTTCTCATTTCGTAAATTTCACACCCATAAGAAAAAATTGGTACCAGTAGGTCACATTTGCCAAATGTGAAATTTACGTATGGTAATTTCGATAAATTTAGGGGTCTAAAATTTGTGCAAATTTCTCATGTTGATAATTTCTGACGTGTGAAGAATTGGTAAGTATTCGTCACACCTGTGACCTGTGTTTTTCTGGAGTGTGAAGAATTGGTACCAATTACTCTTACATGTGTGAAGAATTGATACCAATTCCTCTTACATGTGAAGAATTGGTACCAATTCCTCTTACATGTGAAGAATTCATGAAAATATTGTTACGACCAATCATCCTCTTCCGCTGATTCCAGTAGAGCAGTTGTCAGCTGATGGAGAAAGAATTTGCACTAAGTACTGGTTAACTGCCTCCGGGAGGCTTGTCCAGGAACAGTGTGGTTAGGTCAACTGACCGTCAATAACCTTAGCTGTCGATCGTAGACGTCAAACACTAAATCAAACAAACAAAGCAAAAAAAAAAAAAAAAAAAAAAAAAAAAAAAAAAATATTGCGCAGAATAGCTCCTTAACCACTCAGAAGAATCAGCGCATTTGTTTTTCGTTGCACTGATTGAAGAATATACCAAGTTTCTAAATCAGAAGTTAAAAATAATTATATGGAAGGCCCAGGGAGTGTCACAATAAAACAACGCAGCCTATCCCAAGCACCAAGAGGAAGAGGAAACCCCTCCGAACAGAAACCACATAATTACAAATAAACATTAGCAGAAAAATTAGCTCTTGCTAAGACTTGCTTTTATAGTTACACAGGCTGGCGGGTGTAGTCGGAAACACAGTGGAAAGGTTTTCTCGCGACCAGCTCATCTTAAGCATTCTAACTTTTGTTCCAGAAGTTCCAACAGTAAAACATTGGAATTTCCTTCCACGTTTATAAAATTATGGTATGCGTGTGAAGAGTTGGAATCGAATGCAGAATGCAGCAGCTTTGTAAGGTATTTTATCGATGAGGAATATGCATGATTGCTACATGAAATTTGACTACGTGCGCATTTCTCTCACACGTGAAAAATATTTGTATGAAATCCGTGACGTATTGGTACCAATTCTTCACACGCTGTGAGGGTGAGGAATTGGTACCAATTCTTCACGGCGTAAAATTTAGGAAGTGTGAAATTTACGGTTCAACAGAGCTTCTATACTAGCCGAACTATTACAGTAGACTCCCGTTATCTCGACTTCGCTTATCTCGAATAACCGCTTATCTCTAAAGGAAAATCTAGTCCCTGATTTAAAATGAAAATCTAACAAGAAGTAACAGAATATTGCGGCAAAGTGGTGAAATTGCTCCTCAGTAGCAATTTCTCCTCTTCTCCACAATATGTTTAATATACAGTTGACTTCGTTATCTCGACCTCGCTTACCTCGAATAACCGCTTATCTCGAAGTGAAAATCTGGTCGCTACCAAAACATGAAAATCTAACAACATGTAAAAATATTGTGGAAAAGAGCAGCAATTTCTCCTCTCTTCCACAATATTTTTAATATATCTCTATCTTCAGGAGTCAAATTACATATTCATTTGTTAGATGTGGTTGTTCGAATTATTTTTTCCCCAATTCTGCAAATCTGATTATGTCGAGGTACGGATATCTCGAAATATTTCAGAGGGTCCCTTAGAATTCGAGATAACGAGAGTCGACTGTATATGTCTAATTTCAGGAGTCAAACTACATATTCATTTGTGAAATGTGGTTCTTCGATTCATTTTTTTCCCTCAATTTGGCAATTCTGATATGTCGAGCTTTACGGATATCTCGGAGTATTTTAAAGAGTCTCCAGGAATTCGGGACAACAAGAGTCGACTGTAATTTGTATTTTTACAACTTTTGAAGTAGGATGAAGATTTGGAGCCAGTAATATCGATTTAATCTTACAAAAGCACTCAAACATACATGTTTGTTTTAAATAGAAAAGGAGACACGCATTTCACATTACGAAAACACGCCTATTTAAATATATTGAAAATTTTACAACCACAAAAAGGAAAATTTTCAGATAAAAAAATTCTGATATTTTTCATATTTTTTCTCAAAGCATAGATTGTGGGTACTCGTTAGAACCGCCTCGGCGAGGCGATTCAAACGAGTACCCACAATCTATGTTTTTTAGCAAAATAATAAAAATAATGCATACCCCTGTAAACCCCAGTTTTACTATATAAAAGTGGGGTTTTAGGGGGTCAAAATTATATAGGCGTGTTTTCGTGATGAAACATTAACCCGTTTAGCACTGCAGACTGAAAAATGCTTTTGCAAATAGTGTAGATACTGTTGAGGCGGCTCATAATGAGCTGTCTCATCAAGATCTATACTGCTTGCCCTTCTGTTTTGATTTTTGACCGAGACCCCTATTTGGAACTATGGTTCTGACCAAACATGGATTAGTCCACGTCAGAAACGCAGATATGAAAGGGTAAATAAAAATATTCTCTTTCATTCTCCAAAATATACAGACGTGGGGTGGGGGTGGGGGTAAGGTGGGGAGGGGAGGGGCCTAAATTTAGTAATTTTGTAATACAAAATGGACATTTTGGTACAAGTATATGCCATTTAAATAGAAAAGACACACATTCAAGGCAAATATCTAACATTGAAATGCGTGTCTCTATTTCTTTGGGGTAGGAGCTACTCTTTAGAGCAAATTCTTCCCATTAAGAATAGGCATTAAATTCTAGAACGATAACTATCTGTCTGTAAGATTTGTCATCCTTTGCATATGGCGGTAAAATCTTTTAGTACTTTCAGTAAGGACCGTTTGCAGATTTTTCATATTCTCTATCATATTTCTTTTCCCCAACTATTTTCCTACTGTCAACACACACACACACACACACACACACACACACACACACACACACACACACAGAGAGAGAGAGAGAGAGAGAGAGAGACAGAGACAGACAGAGACATATAACACATAGCTAATGGCATTTATAAAGCATGCATTCATATAGATTGTTAAACATATGTACTTGCAATAGAATTTTAAAATGTTTGTGTTAGTGTTGGGAATCGGAGAGGAAAATCACAATCGATTATCGGAAAAGTAAAACCGATTAATTATCGATTATACAATATATATCCTCTATATCACTAAAAATGCAATAGCATATTATAGCATAACTACGTTAATTCAAGATATTGGGTTGTTTCAAGACAAAGCAGATTTTGCAGCCATGTTTCTAGTCAATGAGTCTTTCATAATTCTCTTAATTTGTAGGTCTCTTTATGTGACTTTTGGCCCATGTTTCTAAAAATAGAATTTCAAATAATCGATAGTGAAATAAATATCGACAGTTGCCGGTAATGGGCTCATCCGATTAGTTTTCGATTATTTTGATTAAGCGGCAGAACACTGGTTTGTGTAAAGCATAACGTTTTCGTTTATATAAAAAGAAACAAGAAATATGATATTACCATCGTGGACAACATCGTCTGCATCTTGAAGAACGTCTGCACTGAAAAATGTAGCCAGCTTGCTAGGGAACCTCAGATCAAAGAAAACAATTACTACACCAAGGATGACACAAATAATACCTGTAAAGAAATATTGTTCCATTTACGTACGGTAAATAATAGGCATATTGGAAAATAAGGAACCTGTTAAGCTAAGCATTTAGGTGGGGAAAAACACGCGTATGTTCTGTAAATACTTTATTTGAACTTTTTAAACTGTGAAAAAGAATTTATAGCAATACACTGAGTGATGGCATTTCATAAATGTACATCACAAAACAAGATACGATGTTCACTTTATACTGTAACAATATTCGCCACTTGCTAACATAACAGAAACAACTCGCAAGTTCACTAGAGTACACTTAATGAACTCCTGCTGAATACATGTATATTTCCCAGCACAAACTCTACATGCAACAAGTATTAGCTGTCACAAAAAGCTTGGTCTACCAAGACCAAGCTTTTTTGTGAAAGCTAATACTTGGTTACAAATAACGTGGAACAGTCTATAGAAAAAAATCATTGGACCAGCCCATGACTTTAAAGTGCTCCCGGAGCGATATCGAATTCTAAGATTGTCTACGCCCATGGGCGTAGACAATCAGAATTGTTCATGTTTTAACTCTAACGTAAGTCTTTTTTTATCTGTTAGTTTTTTTTTAAGCCTGTACACAATAGAACCATGATAATACTTGTGTAGTTGAGCATGCACATGGCTAGGCGTTTATTTTTCTTAAAGTGCATTGTGTATGTCTTAATGTTTACTCTCGCAGTTCTTAGTAAACGTTTACTAATATAAAAGTTTGTTTCAGTTATAACTGTAGGTTAATGATTTATGCGAAAAATTCTTATACCCACCCACGGGATTTTCAACACAAAATTAGAACTCAAGGGTAAGGACATAATATTTTCAAAACTGTTTAATTCCCGGGGTGGGTAATCCCACCACTACTCCATCTTCCTGTCTGGAGGTAAACAGTGATAGGTGTATAAATTCTTATTATTTCTGCAGGAAGGATATTTATAATTTTATAATGTTAACTATGGAAGAGTAGTTGGTCGTAGCAATGGCGGTTTCAGAGTGGGTCGAGGATTCAGTCGAACTTCTCTTTGACACAAAAATCATTTTCATGGGATTTTTTGATAGATTTGATAAATTTGGGATACCGTATTTACCGTTACTATTTACACCCCTTACTCTTTACTTCTCTTCCACAAATCTATGAATGTGTGTAAAATTGCTGGATAAGTGGTAAACAGTGTAGGCCCTGATCAGACGCCGCGGTCTGTTGCATCTTATGCCTGGGACTACACTGTTTGCTCACCCGGGGCTGTCTTTCCGAATACGTAGAGTAAGTACGGTAATTTGATTAAATCAAACCCTTCAGAGATCATCTGCCCCTACGTAGACAGGGTCCAATTAACCATTCTCTTGCTGAATACGACATGTCCTGTCTTAGCAAACAGTGCAGATCCAGATCAGTTTGGCTTCTGAAGAAGCCAGCCGATCTGGATCTGCATTGTTTGTCATTGAAAAGGTGAATTTCTATCAAAAACTCGGATCAAGTAATCTGACTGGCTGAAAATTAGAAGTGGGCATGGCATCTTAATTTATTCAGCATGACAAGGGTTAACAGAATGAACAGAATGAAACCTACCAGTCACCAAACAGATATAAAAAGAGCCACCAAAAGTGAATTCCATTACACCGTCTTCGAACGGTATCCTCAGCTCATTGAAATTACGTATTGACGCCCAGATGATGTTTGCCGTCACCATACAGAGACCAGTTAACGCCAAGAAATACGCCCCATAACGTAGTAACACGAAGAAAAATATGTTTGTCAGTAACCAAAGTGGGAAACACAACCTGGTACACATAAGATAAACTTTACAATTGCAAATGTCTGACATATATGTGTGGCAATATGAAAATTTCTTAGCAGGACTGGATATGTTCGGTAGATTTTCTGCCATTTTCACAAGGGGTTGGGGCAGGGACAACTTTTGTGACTTCCTGTTTGCTTTCCTGCACACCAAATTTCTTCTGAAAAAGGGATCTGATCTAAAAAAGAAAGCATTTGCCCCCAAAGGGGTCTACTATTAAAGGAAAGAATTTGCTCCCATAGGGAGCAAATTCTTTCCTTTTAGAGTAGACCCTATTCAGAAGGGGCAAAACAATTTTGACAGGGTTGTCTCCCCTTAACGTGTATCCAGTCCCCTTTAATGCGGGGACAACTTTTGTGACTTCCTATTTGCTTTCCTGCACACCAAATTTCTTCTGAAATGGGATCTGATCTAAAAAAGAAAGCATTTGCTCCCAAAGGGGTCTACTCTAAAAGGAAAGAATTTTTCCCAAAGGGAGCAAATTCTTTCCTTTTAGAGAAGACCCCTATTCAGAAGGGGCAAAACAATTTTGACAGGTTTGTCTCCCCTTAACGTGTATCCAGTCCCATTTAATGCAATTCACAGCGCCAGATAAACGAAGTATTGAATCTGAAGACATTGTTTTGTTATATTTGTACCAAAACATATCTTGTGGGTACTTGTTTATCGCCTCAATGATCACCTTATCTGGACCCATGAATTCCACATGTCCAAAGCGTGCAAATATATGACATACCAATTTTCCCCGAAGTATTCGGTCAGCTCCATTTGACTCCCTGTTGTTGTGTCTAATATATTGCTGAACGACTTGCAAACAGTGTAGACTAAGACCAGACGCCGAAGAACGCGGCGTCTGATCTTAGTCTACACTGTTTGCTCAGGTCTTGTCCGAATAATTAGGGTAAATACAGTTTGATTACGCTGAAGAAAGCAAGTTCAAAGAAAGAAACTTACGAAAATAATCGACGTTTTATCTGTCAAAACTAACAAATAGTTCTCCAAATGTATAAGAGACTGTGAATGAATACTTTCCTTTTTCACATTATTCCAAAAGTACATGTACTGCATTACGCAGCAGAAAAGTATAGTTTTTAGTTTAACCATTCGATTCATACATTTACGTTGCTAGTGTTTTATATCATTCTTACATTTTTTTTGTTTGTATAATAATTCAGTTATTTTCTTTTTTATCAAAATTATAATTGGGCCTCGACATGCGAAAACGTGTCTTCGGGCATATACAGACAGCGACGACCCAGATCAGCCAGTGCATTTGCGCAGGCTGATCAGTGCCTTTGCTGTCCGCTAACGGAATCATTTTACACTATAGAATGTATCAATGGAGAGCAAATGCCCGAATTACATTACGAAATTACGCCTATTCAAATATATAGAAAATTTCACCTCCAACTGAAAATTTTCAGGTAAAAACTCTGATATTTTTCATATTTCTGCTCAAAACATAGATTGTGGGTACTCGTTAGAACCGCCTCGACGAGGCGGTTCTAACGAGTACCCACAATCTATGTTTTGAGCAGAAATAAGAAAAATAATATATACCCCTGTAAACCCCAGTTTTACTATATAAAAGTGGGATTAAAGGGGGTCAAAATTATATAGGCGTGTTTTCGTGATGTAGACTGAGCATTCGTGATATGAATCTGAATCTGGGAATTTTCTGCATGTTCGAAGACGTGGTACATGTTGTAATACATTTCTGTCTCATCTGAAGAAAAGCAATGCTACGACTTTATAAGCTGCCAGAAACGAATGAATTCTTATTCCAGAAGCTACTAAATGACCGTCCATTTAAAGGCGATCCACCCCTAATGTCAGAATATTTCAAATTAAAGATATTGCTATAATATGACGACAATAATGTTGAAAACTGCATTTAAAAAGTCCTCTTGGTTCAAAATTTTAATGTATTCAAAGTCGTAGTAACTTGTGTTGCTGTTTATCGTTTATTAAAACAGCTACCCCATAATGCACTATTCTATGATGTCATCGGTTATTTTTAAATTTGAAATTTAAATTTTATTTAAATCCCCATAATTCTATTCCAGACTGCCCAGTTAATAAGTGAACTCAGGAAATGATACGATCATATTGAATATTTAGACTTTATATTTCAAACTAGCTTTTTAAATGATAAAAACTGGTTTTATTGAATTTTAAAAACATTTTAAAAAAAAATATTAAAAATGCAAGCTACAGATCATTATGTTGGAAAAAAATACCAAGAAAAAATAAATTGTTGAAAATTACATCCTGACAGATTATTATATAAAATTTCGATAAAATAACTTCAGAAAAATGGAATTTAATCAAGTTTAAATTTTACTTAAATTTAATTGATTATAAGTTAAATTTCATCTCAAAATCAAACTGATTATGAAAATATATAAGCACTTCAGCCCGTCGTGTAAATATGGAGGACGGGTCTGTTTCTCTCTGCGTACATTCCCTGAATATTTTCAAAATAATGATTTTAAAACATTTTTAAAAATTATTCATAAAAACCATGATATCACTGGTTCCTCATGAATATTAATGAGATGCAAATGAGCAAAAACTTAATTAAAATCTAAATAACTCGGTGTTATTTTGAATATTTCAGTGGGGTTTTCAACACTGGAGTCGCCAGCTTTCTGCTTTAAGGCCCCTAAGAAAATAAAGGCACCCACCAAAGCATAATATGAGAAAACCACCCAGCCTGTCGGTAATGGCGTCCCCATCTGATTCCTTCACCGTCAAACGTGAAATATTCCGCGATCCAAAGGATAGGGAGCGGAATCCCGCGGAACTGGGCGGCTCGGTACTCCTGGTTGAAAGGTCCGGCTAAATGTTAAAGAGAAGAAATAAGAGAAAAAAATAATTTACACATGTTACACCTCTAAGTCAGAATCAACAAGGATGATTAGATCATGTACATTTCATCCGCAGCGCGTGACAAGGACTCTTATGCCATATGCGAGCAACGAAAGTCCTAAAGGGGTTTCCTTCTCCGCTTACAGCTTCAATAGAAACTGCAGAATATATCGAGGATCGGAGAAGGCGCAGATGGGCAGGCTAATATGGATCTTCGTATATGGCATAAAGACCTCTTTTTCGCTTTTTCGCACCCGTGTGCCCAGTAAACATTCTTTATAAATATATAGCGGGCCGTTATCGGCCCGTCAGGGTAGCTGACGGGCCGATAACGGCCCGCTGTAGATTTATAAAGAATGCTAGCTGAATGTTGATTAGCGTTTTAACTCATGATGCTCACAAAATAGAAAATCCCAAAGAATCCAATGTATTTTATATCTGCAAGAAGTATACTATACTTTTTGCTGATCCCATTTTGGCAAAAAATTGTTATGGTTGGAAGGCTAGATGATAATTACAATTGACATAAGTTTCTTTATGTAAGGTTGTTTACGACTATTAGCTCTGCTGGGATGTAGTGGTAAACCTCATACTCAGAGCACAGCCAGTCAGAGCCAAATTCTTCTGCAAACCAGTAGACCTGAGCTGATAGTATACATATATGATTTTTTAAGGCTGTTGTCCACGTGATTATCACTAACCAATACAATCAAACCGCGTGTTTGTACGAAATCCAGGTGACGATTATTTATAACCGCGCTATTCTTGTCGCTTTGACGTCTGACGTCAGAGTGTCGTGTAAAGAGATTTATTTTGAGCATGTTCGAAAGCACTTTTAGGCCTTGCGTGGCCGGTATCTGTTTTTGGTAACTGTTTACCCTCTACAATGAAAGATATGACAAACGAATGCTTACCAAATGGTCCAAATCCGAGTCTGCCCTGGTTCCATTCCCAGCTGAAGTGCTCGTTGTAATCGATCTTCTCACCGAGCTGCGTCTCGTTTGGGCTTCCTAAGAGAAGAAACAAATGTTTTCGGCGATTGTCAATGGCTCAAACTACCTACATTGTATGCCTAGAAAAAATTCCCATGGCCCCAGTGATGCTCGAGCCGTTGAAATTCGACTGTATACAACAGTATCCATTGATTTTGTAAGCGAGCCGGTATGCTACTTTAGGGCCATTTTCTCAAGATGATAAATGAGGGTATATCCCCTCGCTGAAAATGGAGCTGTCCTTCACGGAGAAAGGAGGGGGCTTTGGAGCTGTCCTGGTCGAAAAATACGTGATTTTGGAACCAAAAATTAAAAAGAAATACGTATTTGAAAAGCAGGTCTTTGGAGCAACATATTCTCCAATAAAAGCGGAAAACGATAATATCCCGCCACTATCGTGTGGCGGGCAGATACCTGTCATACATAAAAACACTAAAAGATTTGCTAATTACATGTAACTACATGGTAACTGCCGACCATTCCATGACCTCTTGAGAAGGCACACACTATTTATTTATTTATTTATTTATTTATCTAATTTTTCGTAATCATTATTATTAGCTAGAGAAAAATACTGCCTTATTGTCCTATTATCTTGTCTCATTATCATGTGACTATAATTTGTTGCTGTCATCTTGTAGGGGAAGGGTCGTAACTAATGTTGTGACCCAACCCAATTGCATACATGTATATGTAAGAGATGCAATAAAATATGTTTATACTAGATAACTGTCAGAACGGACGAAACTTGTCTAATACTAAACCATATCTCCATAATATCAATTCACATACCAAACTGGGTGAAAATCCATTGATTTTTACTCAAGTTATCGTCCGAAAACGAAAACATGGACGGGCGAATGAACGGACGCGCAGACAGACACACGATCATCCAACGCGAAACCATTATACCCGCCATTATCGTGTAGCAGGGTATAAAAAGAGTTTTACTGAAGCAGCTCAGTCGAAAAAAAAATGGGATCTTTAGGAGTGGTCCAGGCCGAAAAGTAGGGTCTTTAGGAGCTGTCCAGATCGCAAAATGGGGATGGGGCCGCCAAAGGAAATAGCTTTTACAAAACAAATATTCGCTTTTCTTCTCACTGGAGCTGCTCATAAAAGGAAGTATTTGCTCTCTCCGAGAACAGCTCTTCTATAACCAATTTACTTAGAGTGGACTCTTCTACCACAACGTTTTGGACCGGTCCATTTGTAATAATAGGGGCGCCTGGCTAGTTATTACCATGTTTTTAAGCGATTTCTGTATTAAATGCAAACAGTTTAGACCCAGATCAGACGCCGCGTTCTGCGGCGTCTAATCTTGGTCTACTTCTACTATGTTTGACAATGTCCCTTGTATAGGACGCCAGGCATAAATGAGTTAATATTAGATGCAATTTTTGAGTAGTTTCAAATACTATGGAACTAAAACCCTGTCTGCAAGTTTTCTCCCTTTGCTCATATTACTGCTATGTATGCTGGGTAAAAATTCAGCGGACGACCTTTTGAAATAGTTTTTCTTATTCTTCCCAGAAAATAGGCATCGACATTTCATGCAAACTGTCTCCAAAGGATGAAAAAAAAAAAAAAATAAAAATAAAAAAAATAAAAATAAAAAAAAAAAAATAGAAATTATCATTTTTTTGTCTGCTGAATTAGTCCATAGAATGTTAAAGGTCAAGACACTGTCAATACATGCCACTCAATGTCCAAAAAAGCCTTACGCTATATACGAACAGCGAAGCCCAAGATCATCCTGCTCATCTTAGCGTCTGACAAGGGCTTTCTCTGTTCGTCGATGTATACGACAGTATCCATTGGCCACCTTTAGGCGAGGAACGAAGGCCCAGATCAGACTGCACTTTCGCGCAGTCTGATCTGGGCCTTCGTTCCCCGCATGCCGCTTAAGGACCCTTTTTCACATTCACGCACAAATCATAATATTTTGGCAACACCAATCCTGCCAATGTAGGTATACCTTTTAGAGTAATGTTGACACCCCTCAACCCTATGTGAATCCCTATATCGGCTGAAATCTCTTTGCCTGTGCCCGCCTTGTACTTGGTCTTTGTGTGAATTTCGGACGTTTCCCATGTATAGGAGAAGTTTGTCACTGAAAAAAAGAAACAAAACGTTGGTGTTCATTCTACTACAGCCGTCAATCCTTAGCGCCATAAAGTGAGCTTTTTGCAAATCGTGTGGACCCAGATCAGACGCTACAAAATGTGCTGTCTGATCTGGTCTGCAGTGTTTCCTACGACAATAGCACTTTAAATGGAAAACAACCAGTAACCGTCTCTGACGCTGTCTTAAAATTAAAACAGGTCATATTTGCTTCGTGTATGTATCTAGTGTCCTGCTGGATGAGTGGCAAACAGTATAGAACCTGATTAGATGTCTGATCTATTTTTACACTGTTTGCCTGGCCAAATACTTCGTGTACATACGACATGACAGTTACTGTGTAATGTAACATCATTTTAAATTGGTAGAGAGGCAAAAAAAGTATATAACCCTTTTTTGTTTTCTTTTTTTTTTTTTTTTTTTTTCTTTTTTTTTTTTTGTTTTTGTTTTTGTTTTGTTTTTTTAACACCGGGTCTAGTAGTGTAATTGATTGCGTTAAAATGTTTTCGCGGCGACTGTCAAACGTCTGGCTTTGCAAAATATAAACGTTAATTCTTTTGCAGTCATAAATTATGGCGTTATGACCCTTAATTAAATAAGCAGTATTTCCAGTCAAAACGCATTTTATATATAAGGCAGGTGTCATTCTGTCTTGTATAACATCGAGTTTTGAAAAGAAAATTGTCAATGAATGTCAGTGCAGAGAGAGAGAATGAAGAGAGAGAGAGAGAGAGAGAGAGAGAGAGAGAGAGAGAGAGAGAGAGTAAAAGCTAACTCCTCCAAGGGAAACAACTTACACTCTAACATGAAAATACTGGAAATTTTGGATAAATTTGGAATACCAAATTCCCTGATCTGACTTTGCAAAATATAAACGTTAATTCGTTTGCAGTCATAAATTATGGAATTATGATCCGTAATTAAATAAGCAGTATTTCCAATCGAAACTCACTTTATACAAGGTAGGTAACATTCTTAACTTCACATATACCTTGCACAAATGATTGTGAGTACAACCACATTATTAGGCAATCCGAACCCCATCAAACGGTTTCAAACTTATTTGAATTTCTAGCTGTCTCAAATTACCTCCCTTTGAATATAAAGATATATAGTGAATTAAAAGAAGTTCTGTCTCAACTGGTGTTTGTTGCTTTGTTGGGCCTCTTTTTGCTAAATTGACATTGCATTTCTTAAAATCGAGAAATTTGAGAAGAAAACTGTCAATGAAATTGAGTGCACAGAGAGAGAGAGAGAGAGAGAGAGAGAGAGAGAGTAAACGTTTACTCCTCCAAGGGAAATAGCACACTCTGATATGAGAACACACACACACACACACACACACACACACACACACCTACCTTAAAATTCACTTGGAACCGGCCCTGCTTGCTGACTACAACTGATGTATTTCGTTTTCAAAACGACAGCAAAATTGTTTCAGCAGCATCAAATCTCCGTAAGAGTTCAAAACAAGTGATTTCTCAGGGGCGTATCCAGGGGAGTGGGGGGCGGGGGTCGATTTGATCAAATTATCATCTAACCCAACGTATTCGGACAAACATTGTAGACCCATCAGTGGCGCAGAACGCGGCGTCCGATCAGAATCTACACTGTTTGTTACTCACCCAGTAATTTTTCACGCAATCACAGGTAGTAAAACCGATTTGTTGAAAAGAAGTACAGTCGAACTTCAATGGCTCGAACCCCTTTGGGACCATGGAAATTTGTTCGAGATATGGGTAGTTCGAGCCACTGAGGGTTAGTCATGACGCCAGGTCAGGAAGCAAATGGCGACAATTTAGTGATTTTTTTCGAGCTTCTGGACAATAATGGTATGATGTGTGTACTCGTTAGAATCGCCTCGACGAGGCGATTCTAATGAGTACACACAACATACAGTTTAATGATATAGTAAGACAATTTCCTTAAATATTTATTTTCTTGAGCTATTGGAAGAATTTCGTAGGGACTCAAATAGGCCTACCGAGTTCGAATTAGCCATAGTAAACGAGCCATCGGTGTTCGAGCTACTGAGGTTCGACTGTATAAGGTAAAGAGTAAGGGGAGTGAACAGTTAGAGTACAGTCAGGTATCACAAAGTTATCAAATTTATACATTAAAAAATCCCCATAAAATGAAATCTTGAGTAAAAGAGGGGTTCGACTGAACACCAGGGCCCCCTATGATTACGCCCGTTTCTACTCCAAATCCTCCAAGCATGTCTTAGCCATCAAACAGCCTATCACTCACAGAATTCCAGCTTCTTTTTTACAAAATAAATAAATAAATAAATAAATAAAGTTGTCTTAAGATTTCTTTCAAAAACACAAACATATACATACGAATGATGACGGCTCCTATGTAGAGACTCAAGGTTACCCGGATGAAGGTGAACAATTTCTGGAAGAGAAACGTTCAAAGCAAAATGACAAATGTGAAAATAACCAAGAAAGTCCATTTTGAAGACTACATAGATTATTGTATAGTAAATCTAGAATTTTATCCCCTTTTTAGTCAGGACACCCCTTATAGGGTAACTGGCAAATAGAGCAGACCCAGATCAGACGCCACAAAAACGTGACGTCTGAGCAGGGTCTACAGTGTTTGCATTAAATACATGAATTCCTATTAACATAATGATAATTAAACCTAACCGGACACCCTGCCTGACACCCGAAAACTGACCTGTACAAAAAGTTGAGGTAGGAGAGTCCACTCGGATAAATGGGTCAAACTTCGTTTGGAAATTAGGAAGAAAGGGATTAATTTCAGGGGCGGTAGAGATCAGGTACCCGCGGGAGGTTCTTCCATAAAAGCGGACGTCATATACTGGACAATTAGAGCATTTTTTACACTACAGCATGTACTTCTGCGCAATCTTGTCAGCGTCTTCGATGTTAACCCTTAAAGCGCCGATCACAACTATTGTCGTCTGCTTTGTCTTCTGCTGGTTACTTTAAAAGTCATTGTTGCAAACAGTGTGGACCCAGATCAGACTGCTTCTTTCTGATCTGGGTCCACACTGTTTGCCTATATGCAAAATGTAAGTTTGAAAAGTTTGCAAGAAGATGCAGCAGACGACATAAGCAGACGACATTTTCAGATGCAGTTTTTCTTGGCGCTTTAAGGGTTAATCTCTTACAAAAATGTGTGTGCGTGCATGTGTTGGGTGATGTGTCTATATATTTGTGGTAATCCCATGTGCAAGGTAATTTCATTGGGCATACTGGAAAAGCAGGGATGGACTCATGGTGTGGACCGATGGGCTGGACCCATAGTCTGAGTTCGTGGGCTGGACCCATTAGCTGGGCTGATGGGCTCGGGTTATTACATGTGAGCATAAGGTCAGTGTCTCCAAAGTCCCGTTTACGTTTAAGGTCAGTCCAGTATCTGACCTGTGATGTTTGTTTTCTTTGCAAGGTCCTGAGCTGGGAATTTGCAGAAAAGTTCTCCCTTGGGACACAGTGACATGAATTATATATGTGATATTGTTTCTCTTTGATACTGTGCAGGATAGGGGAAATTGTAAGCATTCTGCATTTGAACAGCTATGATCCGGGTCAGTCAGGGTTGCAGCGAAGTTTTACAGATAGTGTTGTCACAGAAGGATTTTACGGCCTGTTCAACAATGTTTTATTCATAAGATACAGTCTTTATACAACTTTGCATAGATTTGTACAGCCTTGCTTGCGTGCACCTTTAATGGACATTTAGATTTCAATAATTATTTACAGAATTATGCCTCCTAATAAATGTGAAAAACAACTACACTGCCAAAATTTCCATTTTTTATGTTTGATTCGGATAAAGTTTATATGGTGTTTTTGTGATGAACAAACAAAGGTTTCACTAAGAAAACATCATGTACGTGTCAATTCAGATATAAGTACTTGTAAGACATTAAAATTGGTTTTGTCATATCTTCCACAATTCTCATCCATTTCTCACAAAACTTAGTGGTCAGGCATTTTAGACTTAACAATGAATTTAAGATTTTGTGGGTTTGTTCATTGCTCACAAGGGTCATTCCTTTAAGAATCTATTTATCTTCACTACAGCTGGTGTTAATGCATTTAGTAGCTGTGAAACGTCTCCTGTACTTCACTATAGTGTAGTTTATATTTCTGTCCTTTGTAATCAATGTGCCCTTTCTGGGAATTTTGAAAATAGGGTCACTGATGAACATATATGAATCATTTTCGCTTAAGAAATTAATTATTTTATAATGTAACAAGCACTGTGGTGCAGTCACAGTGCATCATACTTGTGATCTGGAGGTACAGAGTTCAGATCCCATAACTTCCATAGTAGTTCAGTCTTCCTATTTACACAGTTCTTTTTCCTGTTTCTGTTCTACAAAATTCATTGTGCTAAGAGTAGACACTAAGGCTGGCTAATCGGAGCTGAAAAGATAATCGATTATCAGTCCTGCCATTGTGATCGATAATCGATTAGTAATCGCTGAAGATTTGGTCATAATTTTACATGTCTGAGCATGACTCTTACCATATGTTATACTTTATTGCATGTATTCGGTCAGACAGGCCTGAGCAAACAGTGTAGACCCTGATGAGACGCCGCAAATGCGGCGTCTCAGCAGGGTCTACACTGTTTGCCACCCATCCAGTTATTTTTAGACACAACAATGGGTAGTAAATTGTACGCTTGTTCAAATTTTAGATTATGTATGGTAAGGAGTTGAGGTGTCTGAATACTAAGGGTAAATACGGTAAAGTAGCAAACACAGAAATCAAATGGTCGATTATTAGCAAATCAGTAATGATAATCATTTCTGTGGAATTTATCGATCAATTAATCGATTATCCGATTAATCGTGCCAGCCTTAGTAGAGAGCCTGACTAGATTGTACATTCATTGTTGCACACATCACAAAGTTATGTACTGGTCATATCTTATTATCTGTTTGTTAACCCATTTATACTGAGTGGACTCTTCGAGCTGGTCTATTTTCAATAGCAGGGTGTCTTCTTATTTTTTTATTATCACCATGTTGTATGGACATTCCTGTACTTAAAGTTAACAATGTAGACTCTGATCAGACGCCGCATTCTGTGGCGTCTGATCATGGTCTGCACTATTTTCTACTTACCCTTTTTGGGGGTTTCCCGACTAAAATGGGTAAATTCAGGTTTTCTGTTTGTAATGATCAAAGTCTCTGGCTGGACTGTACATGCAATGTTTCATACT
Source organism: Anodontia alba (assembly GCA_964016985.1). Classification (NCBI taxonomy): domain Eukaryota; kingdom Metazoa; phylum Mollusca; class Bivalvia; order Lucinida; family Lucinidae; genus Anodontia; species Anodontia alba. The sequence continues at coordinate 137,379,449 of OZ024822.1, read as the reverse complement.
GCTCGTAGTAATATACTGGTCATATTTTGTTGTCTGTTACTATTAATTCAGGTTTTCTGTATGCAAAGAGCATTGTTCCTGACTGGACTGTACATTCATTATTGCATACTGCTCATAGTATTGTACTGATCATATTTTGTTGTCTGTTACTATTAATTCAGGTTTTCTGTGTGCAAAGACTGAACTGTCCATTCATTGTTTCATACTCCTCATAATGTACTTGTCATATTGCGCTATCTGTTATGTAGCTACACAAGTTTTAGAAAAAAAACATTAACCCTTAAAGCGCCAGTCACAACTATTGTCGTCTGCTTTGTCATCTGCTTGTCATTTTAAAAGTCATTTTTGCAAACAGTGTGGACCCAGATCAGACTGCTCCTCTAGGAGCAGTCTGATCTGGTTCCACACTGTTTGCCTGTATGCAAAAATAGGTTTGAAAAGTCTGCAAGAATATTCAGCAGACGACATAAACAGACGACATTTTCAGATGCAGTTTTTCTTGGCGCTTTAAGGGTTAACCTTAACTTTGTTTACAGTGAAAGCAGAATTGGTTAACTCCTCCCAGAAGAGCACATCGGTCCACTCCATGAACCCTACTTTTCCAGTACGCCGTTTTAGGATAATTTAACGCTTAGCGTTCTGGCTAAGACATATTTAATTATTTTCTTACGTTTCACAGAAAACAGGTTTTGATATTGCATGCATATCAGTTCGGCGTACTGGAATAGCAGGGGTGGGTTCATGGGGTGGACCGATGGGATGGGCACATGGGCTGGACCCATGAGCTTGGGCTCAAGGTTAAAACCTGAATAAGGTGAGGACTTCCAAAAGGCTGCATCACGAAAACACGCCTATATAATTTTGACCCCCTTAAACCCCACTTTTATATAGTAAAACTGGGGTTTACAGGGGTATGCATTATTTTTCTTATTTTACTAATAAAACATAGATTGTGGGTACTCGTTAGAACCGCCTCGCGGAGGCGGTTCTAACGAGTACCCACAATCTATGTTTTGAGCAGAAATATTAAATATATCAGAGTTTTTTATCCGAAAATTTTCCGTTTTTGGAGTTGAAATTTTCTATATATTTGGATATGCGTGTTTTCGTAATGGCTAATGTTTATCTACTACCACAATGAAGACAGCTGACCACTCATGAAATTAAGCATTGCTTATAAAGAAGCCGCTTGAGACAGGATGTCAAGAAATCTGTGTTACTGCCATACACTCACTAAAAATGGAGGCTTGGAAATTATCTAATCATGTTTAAGCTTTTTTTTTTACATCTCATCAATGGTATTTCGGTTATGTTGGGAATATGATAAAATATTAAAATCATAAAGGTTCTGTTCAGACGAACACAGTACAAACACAGCAATTTCAGATCATGTGGAATTTAACCCCCTCCACCCACCGCACAACCTTGCTATCTCAACTCTTTGGGTAGGTTCTTTTCCCACAGAAGGGGTGTCTGTTTACTTATTATTATTATTATATTTTATAGAAATTCCTATATTTAATACATACGATGTAGACCCTGATCAGACGCCGCGTTCAATGCCGTCTGTTCTGGGTCTACACTGTTTGTCAATGTCTCTTTTATAGTACGCAAGGCATAAATGGGTTAAGGCTAGCATGAACATAATTCTCAGGCAGGGAATATGTCTGCTGTCATGACTCCAAATATCTAATAATATCTCATGGGCCGCTTCAAGCGAAAACATGCCTTTGAATATATACAAATTGCACATCAGATCATCTACCAGTGGCGAAGCCGGAACTGAATTATTTTACCCACACCCAGGAAAAATCTTGAAAACAATGCTTAGAATCGCTTCGGAAATAGGGGTCACTCTTAAAGGAAAGAATTTGCTCCCGGGGCAAATTCTTTCCTTTAAGAGTAGCCCCTATGGTAAACAAGCAACACTATTTTATATTAATGCTAGTTCCACTGGGGCGTCCAACTGATATTGGCTTACAGTTGGGCAAGGCCTGCTATATCCTTGTAGTGGGTAAGGGTAGAGGGAGAATGTTTTTATTTCTTCTGTTTCTTCACTTTCATTCCTGTTCCTCTTTCTTCCCTGTCCCTCTCTTTCATCTCCTCTACTCTCTCTTCTATCTCTTTTCTCCCTTTCTCTGGGAGACGACACAAAATGACCCTCAAGGGTTGACGTGTCGTTAAACCCCAACACAATCAATCAATTAATGCTAGTTCATTATAAATATTTTTCTTACGCATGTTACGCATATGCGTAATGTACGTAATGAACGCCTATCTCTACCATGTGCAAGGTACGAGGGCGAGCCAATAAGTATCCAGCCTATCCCATTTCCGATGGACCGAGACGGTCATGGTTTTCATGCTTTGTTTCAATATATGTTTTATACATGGGTACAAAATTGTACACGTATCGAGTCATTCTTTAATAAGATATTGAATGTTAAACATGGCTAGTGATGCAAAGGCATGCTTTTCATCTAAAGTTGAGTACCGTGCTGTAATTCGGAACTTGTATTTAAAAGGTAAAACAGGCAAGGAAATACACGGCGAGTTAGCCGATGTTTATGGGTGTTCTGCACCATCTTATGCTCAGGTTAATTTCTGGATAGGGGAATTCAAACGCGGTAGAACGTCTTTAAAAGATGAAGCCAGGCCTGGACGCCCACTGGATGCCACCGACGAAGAAATGTGTAAGAAAGTTCGGGATCTGGTATACTCTGAATTCAGGTGAAAGAAATAGCGCAGGCATTAGGCATTTCACATGGTAGCGTTTCAACAATCTTACAAGATCGTTTAGGTATGCGCAAGCTAACAGCCCGTTGGGTCCCCAAATCCCTTAGCGATGAGCAAATGGCTACCAGAGTATCAGTATGCAGCGCCTTGTTGAAGCGTTTTAGGTCAAAAGATGATTTTCTTTTGTGTCTGGGGACTATAGATGAGACTTGGGTTCATTATTATGAGCCAGAGAATAAAGCTCAGAGTCGTCAGTGGGTAGGGCCAGGGTCCAAAGAAGTTCAAGACGCAACCATCTGCTGGCAAGGTGATGGCCACAGTATTTTGGGACGCAAAAGGCGTTATCATGTTGGACATTTTTTACCCAAGAGAAGTACAATAACTGGAGTGTACTATGCAAAATTGTTAGACCAGCTGAGAACCGCCATCCGTGAAAAACGCGGAGGTAAACTCTCTAAAGATGTTTTGCTGCAACAGGACAATGCGAGAGTCCCAACTTGCAAAGTTGCAATGGATGCTGTAGAGCGGAAAGGGTATGAATTAATACCACATCCTGCCTATTCGCCTGACCGAGCTCCTAGCGACTTCTTCCTATTCCCAAACTTGAAAAAGGATATCCGTGGACTTCATTTCCGGTCTGATGAAGAAGTCGTGATGGCAGTTGAGGAGTAGGTCAATGGAAAGGACCCTGACTTTTTCAGTTCTGAGCCGATGGCACTTGAACACCGTTGGTCTAAGTGCATCACACTAGAGGGCAATTACATCGAAAAAGAAGAGGTGGGTCTCAACCGGAAATAAGTTAGGCTGGTTACTTATTGACTCACCCTCGTATCATTCGGGCCTTTGCTCTTCATTTGTACATTCTATAGTATCCAATGATTCTGTTAGCGAACAATGAAGTTTCTGATCATACTGCGCGGATGCGCAGGGTGATCTGAGTCTTCGCCACCAGCATATGCCAGATGACACGTTTAAGCTTGGCACGGTCAATATATCGTGTGTGAACAGCAACTTCAAGTTGATTTAGTGATTATGTAGACAGCTGATCACACATACACTTCGGCAAAACCTCGGCGTCTCTGGGGTTTGAACCTTACAAACAGTAAGGTTAGAAAATATAACTTATAGTGTGTCAAGTCTCAGTTTAGTCTGTATATTCCCATTGTTTTGTCAAAGTTTTTGCTGCCGCTCTGGAAACAGAGGGTGTAAGATGTCTTCAGTGAGCATCAAGAAAACATACCTATATAATTTCCATCCCCTTAAACCCCACTGTTATATAGTAAAATTGGGGTTTACAGGGGTACACATTACTTTTTCTTATTTCTGCTTAAAAACATGGTTTGTGGGCATTCACCTGTAATAATCCGACCCCATCAGCCCAGCCTGTGGGTCTGTCCCATCTTTTTACAGTGTGTTGTTCTTCTTTTTATTTATTTTTTAACGTAAATCACTCAGAATGCGCCCCCTTCCTCCTACTCCCCACTAAGGGAGGAGAAGGAACGATCATCAATGACAAAGGCCGAAACACCCATCCATTCGGTGATAGCCTTCGCCCGCTTCGCGCTCAGAAGGGGACGCTGTTACTCCTCATCGTGATTTACGGTCCCGTCAGTTTTACCTGACGTCCCGGCGATACATACTATAGAAATGATCCCTAAAAGTATGATCTTACTATTCAACCATGTGAACACACCTTATATATCACGCAAAGGTTAAAATATAGTGGTTTCTAAATTTAGCCTAATTTCCTGATTAATTTGAAGAATAAACGATTTCTTTTTGGCTAAGTTTTCGACAACCTGTATTTCTGTTTACTTTAAATGATTTATAAACTTTATTTTGTTCAAACATACTTTGTTATCGCTTTACAGACAATTAATTAGCATTATATGTGGGGACGATACAAACACACCTTATTATAGAACACGCTTGATGAGTCACCTTACGGAAACCACCGAAATCACTCGAGAGGTTACGAACAACAAATGGTGGTTTTGGAGTGCTCCACATGACCTCGTACAACGATCTTTTCGATAGTAAATTTGTCGAACTGTGGAGCAGTCTGGTGTTGGGGAGATGGAGTTATGTGTCACATATTTCCCAACAATATATGTCCCAAAGATCCTCATATTTGTAAACGGAATGGTTTTAGATAGTCTCTCTCTCTCTCTCTCTCTCTCTCATTGCCCGTCAGCTCCTAAAGGGCGGGCCTTCCACCCCAATGTGAATGTGGCAGATATCGATTTATGATGTGAAAAAAAAAAATAGTGTTCTATCCTTTCCCCGCTCTCTGCACACAGGCTGTGGGTTCAACTAACTACCCGAATAGCCAACGCTCTCTTTCTCTCACTCTCTCTCTCTCTCTCTCTCTCTCTCTCTCTCTCTCTCTCTGATAGCCAAGAAGCCAACCTTTTTTTCGGATCGTATCAGACCTGCATGGATCGAGCCTTCGCTGATTCATATCTTTCAAATTTAAACAATATGTACTATATATAGCACCAGAGAATATGGGTTCGAATTCTTAACGTGGGATGCGGTCGATTTAGGAAACCGAGCATTAAATCTATAGATTTCTTCTAGCTTTTCACAAAAGTCATTGTGAAAATGAAATAATCACTCAGGTACAAGAAGGTGTTCGAATGACTCCCGCCCCATCACCGGACCTTCAAACCCCTTCTGGACCTGCCACTGAGCACGTTTTAAACCTAACTTTATAAATATTTGTGTTTAAAATTCAACGTTTGACATCATTTTAGCATGCATTACTAAATGAAAAAGATAATTAAGCAAAACTTAGCATAGAAATTTTGGCGGAATTAGGATCAGAAAGATAAAAAAAAAACTGACCTCCTTCCCTCTGATACCAGGCAGAATAACATAGAAGGAGAAAGCGAGAATACAAAAGGCGAAGATCAGACCAGCCTCCAAAATATCTGCCTGCCAGGCAGTTTTGTTCTCAGCGTAAAATGTTGGAAATCCATTTTCCCGGAACGCTTGGTAGGCCATCTCTGCAAAAGAACTCAGAAAATCAAGACAGTGCTGCGAACAAATAATGGACCGCGTCACGCGAAAAAGTGCCTTCGAACATGCGCAAAATGCGTAGATTCAGATCCTGCGCATTGCCCAAAATATCATCCGGGCCTTTGCTCTCCATTCATACATTCGATAGTATCCAATGATTTAGTTAGCGGACAGTGAAAGCCCTGATCAGCAGGATGCGCAGGCTGATCTGGGCCTTCGCTATCCGCATATGCCCGAAGACACGTTTTCGCATGACGCTGCCTAATAAGAACTGTTGCCAAAATATTCATAGCTGTTAACCCATTTATGTCGAGTGGACTCTTCTACATTAACTATTTGGACCGGTTCATTTCAATATAAGGAGTGTCTGGTCAGTTTTATTATTACTATATTTTATAGAAATTCCTGTATTTAATGCAAATAGTGTAGACCCCGATCAGAGCTTGGTCTGCACTGTTTGCCAGTTACTCTTTTGAGGATTTCCAGACTAAAATGTGTTAAGATATATGTACTTGTATTTATTCTTCTTTTGCTACTACTACTACTACTACTACTACTACTTAGAAGAAGGAGAAAAAAGAAGAAGAAGAAGGAGAACAGGAAGAAGAACAAGAACAAGGCGAAGAAAACGAATAAGAACGAAATGGAGAAAAATAAGAAGAAACAGAAGAAGAAAAAAAGAACAAAAAGAAGAACAAAAAGAAGAAGAACAATATGAACATGAACAAGAAAAGAACAATGAGAAGAACAAGAATAAGAACAAGAAAAAGAACAAGAAGAACAAGACAAGAACATAGTGAAGAACAAGAAGAACAAGAAAAAGAAAAACAAGGAGAAAAACAAGAAGAAGAAAAAAAGCAGGCGAAGAAGAAGAACAACAACAGTAACAAGAACACCTATTTTACATGTAAAATTATAATCTTGTTTATTTATTTATTCATTAATTTATTAACGTTTAGCATGCTAGGTAAAATTTTCAGCAGACGACATATTGCAAGATTTTTCGCAGTTTCCCGGAAAACAGGTTTTGACATTTAATTCAAATTGTTTCAAATCCAATGGAAACCATTTGCGTGAAATGTCGAATCCTAGTTTCTAGGAATAATAAGAAAAAATATCATCAATTTGCGATAAAGGTAGAATAGCTTGTATACAATGACACCTTTATCAGAGAATCTAATATGCATGGTGGATAGTCCGCCATTTTACAAGGGTGACTACTTCTATGACTTCTTTTATTTTCTGCACAAGTCCCTTCTGAAAAGGTGTCTGCACTAAAATAAAATAATTTTCAAATGCTCTCCTTTTAGAATATACAATTTTTAAGAAGGCAGGCTAAAACAACTTTGTCCGTATTCGTGTCTCTCTCTGTCTGTCTGTCTGTCCCTCTTGCAGCGGGCACATGACGTTTATGCATCGACGTTGAGGCGACGTTGTGTTAACGTCGTGTGCCTGCTGGGTCTCTCTCTCTCTCTCTCTCTCTCTCTCTCTCTCTCTCTCTCTCTGGCAGTCTATTGCACCAAGATGCAATCTTTTTTCTCTATGTTTTGTAAGATGTTACTCTCTGTTTCTGCCTGTCTGTCTGTCAGTATCTGTCTGTCTCCCTCTCTCTGTTCGTCTCTGTCTATGTCTGTATCAGTGTCTGTCTATGTCTGTCTGTCTGTCTGTCTGTCTGTCTGTCGCTCTCTCTCTCTGTGTGTGTCTCTCTCTCTCTCTCTCTCTCTCTCTCTCTCTCTCTCTCTCTCTTATAGACATTTTTTCAAACTTAGTATATAAAATATAAAAGTGCAGATTATCATGTTTATATTCGCACAAATAAATGCACACAGTCTCCTACCGGGGGAAATTTCATGATTTGTCAAACACTATCTAGAAGACAATTTGCATGAAATGTCTGCTGCCACTAAGGTTGATATATAGAACAGCTGAAGTGTGAGTCACCGTGACTTAACGCTTAGCATGCTGGTTAAACTTTCAGCAGACAATATTTTTATTTTTTTATTTTTTTTTTTTCCAGAAAACAGGCTTTGCCATCTCATGCACATTACAATGTGCATGGAATGTCAATATCTGTTTTCAGGGATCATGAGAAGAATATTGGTAATGTGTCACCTGCTGAATTTGCTCAGAGTCCGGTAAAGGTTAAAAGATTTGAACAATTTACAATGTCAATAATTACACTTACCTATATTTGTTCTTATTGAAGGATTCAGTCAATTTAAAATCAATCACTTCCTTATATGTCGTAAATTTTCCATGAAAATTGAACCTATCAGTATGTGTGTAAGCATTTGTTTATTACTATTTTTGGTTTTGGATAAGTATTTATCACTTCCTGGTTAGGATTGCGGGGTTGTTGGGCCGTCACTTCTTACCTTTATTATTCTCTGGGCTAATTCAGCAGATGACAAATTGTCTTTTTTTTTTCTCTCTCTCTCTCTTATTTTCCCAGAAAATAGGTTTTGACATCATATGCAAATTGTCTCCTAAGGAGACAATTTGCATATGATGTCAAAACCTATTTTCTGGGGAAAATAAGAAAAAAATATTTCAAAATGTCGTCTGCTGAAATGTTTACCCAGCATGCAGAGCGTTAAGCTTTTGTGAAGATACACGTATATCGTATCTCTTTCAGTAATCAAACTGTGTGCTATTGTTCAAATCGTTTTTAAAATCCGTGACATCAGCTACACGTGTATTATAATTTACTTTGGCACGAAAATAAAAATATTTAAAAAAAATATAAGGAAAAACTACTAAAAATCGAACAACAAGCACATACATTGTGTGCCATGTTTGAACCGCATAGACCAAAATAAATATTCTTGTAGGATAATAAATATAATCGTAGAAATTATATGATATACGGACGGGATTTGCCAAGTAATTTCACCAATATATTTAGGTAACTTCCATATACAGTGAACCCTCGTTACAACGACAGCATTTGTTCCCAAAGATGCTGTCATTATAATGAATTTGCTGTTGTAAAGAATCCTTAATGGACAGAATGATATATTAGATAGACCTTGTTTTATTTTTATTTCCTCATGGAACATATGTTTTGGATATTTTGTTCTGAGAATCGCCTCAGTAAAAATATCCAAACATATGTTGCATAATTTCTCATTAACTGTCACCTCTTGAGTGAAGGTTTCGTGATATTCAAATTGTCATTATAAGAATTTTGTCGTTGTATCGAGTGTCGATATAAAGAGGGTTGACTGAAACGACTAGTTGTGAAGCAAAGTGCCACAAAAAATAAAAGAAAGCCAACATCGTTAATTGCAGTTATTTCCCTTTGACCACCTGGTATCTTGTGCAACTTCGGCCTTAAAAAAATTCAGCATATTGGTCCGATATTCAACCAAATCAGGAAACAAGACTTTTTTTTTTGTTGTTGTTGTTGTTGTTTTTAATGGTAAACAATAAAGAATATACGGAATAAAATAAATGGCAAAATTCTAATTTTCACTTCTCAAAGATAAAAAAAAAGAAAAAAGAAAAAAAAACGAGATTGGTAGCGAGGAAACTACAGTCGAACTTCGATGGTTCGAACCGCTTTGGGACCATGAAAATTTGTTCGAGACAGCGGTAGTTCGAGCCTCTGAAGGTTACTATTAGTGCCACACCAGGAGGCACAATGGACATATTTGTGGGATATCTTTTCGGTGTTCTATATTATAAATGTATGTTGTGTGTACCCATTAGAATCGCCTCATAGAGGCGATTCTAATGAGTACACACATCATACATTTACAAGATAAAAGAAGAAAATCTCCCTACATTATCTGTATATCGTATTGTGAGGAAATCCCTGCGGACTCAAGAACGTGTTCGACTCATCCATGGTAAACGAGCCATCGGGGTTCGAGCCACAGTTCTACTGTATATATGATCCGCAACGTGATGCGCGCCCAATGAAGATTCAGATCAGCCTGCGAATCCGCGCGGCCTGATTAGAGTCTTTGTAGTCCGCATGAAGACACCTTGCATCCTTGACTATCCCAAATGCGCCCAGCGAAGGTTCAGATCAGACTGCGCGAACCCGAAGGTACGTTTTCTGGCTTTGCGGATCACTCGGTTAAGGTGTCCCATAGTCTTGTGGTCGTAGGGTAGGGAGGAATTAGAGCCCATTGTGTCTTCGGAAACAGAGTATGAAAGGCGGGAGTCCAGTCCTCTCCTTTCTCTGCCTTAAATTTAGCCTCACCCCTCCGAAGGGTACCCATTCACTGCTGGGTAAACAGAGTTTTCAGTTCGATGGTCTGAGCTTGGCTCTTACCCGCAATGTTCAGCACCGCAACCAAATGTCCTAACCATTCGCCTAAATAAGGCTTCATTTCTGGGTGTGCGCCCTTGCGAAAATTCAGATCAGCCTGTGCAGTCTTATTCTGAGAATCTTCACTGTGCGCAATGAGGATAGACAGGGATGCAAAGCTTCTTTATGCGGACAAAAGACAAAAAAGACTCTGGTCAGAGTGTACGGCTGTGCAGGCTGATTTGAGTCTTCGTTGGGCGCACATATGAAAAGGTACGTTTTCACACAACGCGACTCAGTTTTATACACGTAAAATACTTTCAATACTTCCCGTCATAACTTATGTAAATATAGAACTAAATTAAGCGCGTTCGCACTTTCTGCGGACAAGATGTAAGCATATGCCTCGAAGGAGCTTTTCCCGTAATTCTTGCAATTCGTATTATAAATTCTATTACCAGTTGTCATGGCTGTTGCTGCTCAAATTATAAAATCCATTACCAGTTGTCATGGCTGTTGCTGCTCATATTATGAAGCATTGAAGGAGCTTTTCCCATAATTGTTGCAACTCTTATTATAAATCTGTTACTAGTTGTCATGGCTGTTGCTGCTCATATTATAAAGCCTTGAAGAAGCTTTTCCCATAATTGTTGCAACTCTTACTATAAATCCATTATTAGTTGTCACGAATGTTGCTGCTCATGTTATAAATCCTATTGCCATTTGTCATTGCTGTTGCTGCTCATATTATAAATCCTATTACCAGCTGTCATGGCTGTTGCTGCTCAAATTGTAAAATCCATTAATACTTGTCATGGCTGTTGATGCTCAAATTATAAAATCCATTAACACTTGTCATGGCTGTTGCTGCTCAAATTATAAAATCCATTAACACTTGTCATGGCTGTTGCTGCTCATATAAAGCCTTGAAGGAGCTTTTCCATAATTGTTGCAACTCTTACTATAAATCCATTACTAGTTGTCACGACTGTTGCTGCTCATATTATAAGTCCTATTACCACTTGTCATTGCTTTTGCTGTTCATATTATAAATCATATTGCCAGTTGTCATGGCTGTTGCTGCTCAAATTATAAAATCCATTAACACTTGTCATGGCTGTTGCTGCTCATATTATAAAGCCTTGAAGCAGCTTTTCCCATAATTGTTGCAACTCTTATTTTAAATCTATTACTAGTTGTCATGACTGCAACTGCTGGGTGTGGCCGGGTGTAGCGAAGGTGTCATATACCTTACGTCACCTAGGCGTCCAACTGATATCGGCTTACAGTTGGGCAAGGCCTGCTGTCCTTGTAGCAGGTAAGGATAGAGGGGGAATTCTTTTATTTCTACTGTTTCTTCACTTCCATTCCTGTTCCTCTTTCTGCCCTGTCCCTCTCTTTCATCTCGTCTACCATCTCTTTTTCTCTTTTCTCCCTTTCCCTGGGAGACGACACAGAATGACCCACAATGGTTGACGTGTCGTTAAACCCCAACTCAATCAATTAAAATGACTGTTGCTGCTCATATTTTAAATCCCATTACCAGTTGTCACGACTGTTGCTGCTCATATCATAAATCCCATTACCAGTTGTCATGATTGTTGCTGTATCATATTATAAATCCTGTTAATACTTGTCATGACTGTTGCTGCTTATAACATAAATCCCATTACTATTTGCCATGACTTGCTGCTTATATTATAAATCCCATTAATAGTTGTCATATCTGTTGCGACTCTTATTATAAATGCCAGTACTAGTTGTCATGACTGTTGCTGCTTATATTGTAAATGCCATTACTAGTTGTCATGTCTGTTGCTGTTCAGAATATAAGTCCCATTACTACTTGCTATGACTGCTCTGCTTATATCATAAATCCCATTACTAGTGCCATGGCTGTTGCTGCTCAAATCATTAATCCAATTACTAGTTGTCATGACTGCTGCTGATCATATTATAAATCCCATTACTAGTTACCATAGCTGTTGCTTCTCGTATCATAAATCCCATCATCAGTTGCCATGACTGTTGCTGCTCATATTATAGATCCCATTACCAGTTACCATGGTTGTTGCTGCTCATATCATAAATCCCATTAGTGTTGTCATGGCTGCTGCTGCTCATATTATAAACCCCATTACTAGTTGTCATGGCTGTTGCTGCTCATATTATAAATGCCATTATTAGTTGTCGTGGCTGTTGCTGCTCATATTATAAATCCCATTGCTTGTTGTCATGGATGTTGCTGCTTTTATCATAAAGCCCATCACCAGTTGCCATGACTGCAGCAGCTCATACTATAAATCACATTACAAGTTGCCATTACTGTAGCAGTCCATACTACGAATCACATTACAAGTTGCTATAACTATAGAAGCACAAACTATAAATCACATTACAAGTTGTGACGACTGTATAAGCCCATACTATAAATAACATTACAAGTTGCCATTACTGTAGCAGTCCCTACTATGAATCACATTACAAGTTGCTATGACTGTAGCAGCCCATACTATAAATCACATTTCAAGCTGCCATGAGTGCAGCAGCGAATACTTTAAATCACATTACTAGTTGTCATGACTGAAGCAGCCCATACTATGAATCCCATGACTGTAGCAGTCCATACTATAAATCACATACAAGTTGCCATGACTGAAGCAGCCCAAACTAAAGGCCTTATTACCAGTTGCCATGACTGTAGCAGCTAATACTATAGATCACATTAACAGTTGCCATGACTGTAGCAGCCCATACTGTAAATCACGTTACTAGTTGACATGACTGTCGCAGCTCATACTATAAATTACATTACCAATTGCCCATACTATAAATCACATAGCTAGTTGTGTAGCAGCTCATACTGTAAATCATATTTCAGCACATACAATAAATCAAATTACAGTTGCCATGACTGGAGCAGCCAGTACTATTAATCACATAACCAATTGCCATGACTGTAGCAGCCCATACTGTAAATCACGTTACTAGTTGACATGACTGTCGCAGCTCATACTATAAATTACATTACCAATTGCCCATACTATAAATCACATAGCTAGTTGTGTAGCAGCTCATACTGTAAATCATATTTCAAGTTGCCATGACTGTAGTAGCCTATACTGTAAATCACAAGTTACCGTTTGCCATGACTGTAGCAGCCCATACTATTAATCACATTACCAGTTGCCATGACAGTAGGAGCTCATACTATAAATCACATTACAAACTGCCATTTTGTAGCAGCCCATACGTTAAATCGCATTACCAGTTGTCATGACTGTATCAGCTGCCCCCACCCCCACCCCAAGCAGCCCACACTATACATCACAGACTGTAGCAGCTCATACTATAAAGCACATTGGGCTTACTAGATCTAGTTGCCAGATGCAATGACCATTGAGTGCTAGACATGATCTGATTGTAGACTAGGCCTACCAGAACAATTCATAGGCTACTAAAACAAAAAATGCTTTACTATATGTAGCCTACATGTATAAATATAACAAAATATAGGCATGGATTTTGCCACCATACATCGGATTTATGTTAAAGGCTATCTGTAATTTATTTAATGATAGATTATTATCAGTCGATTTTGTACCATTAAACCTTGTCATTTTGTGAAAGGCCTTATGCCATACAAAATAAAATTTAATAGGCTTGTCAAAAAATTGGAGGTGTACCGTACTTGCAGGATTAACCAGAGCCTCTATATACCTAAGACTGTATGATCTTTTCTTTTTTTTTTTTTTTCATTGAGGGAGGGAGGTGCGGTGTCTAGTTGCGTGTGGACGTGTATTGCCACAAGCTGTGGTACCACGTGCACCGAACCAATAGTTTTGTGAGACAAAAATCGTACGATGGATGATCCGGGTGTGACAGGCGCATTCTTAACGAATATTTTTGTTGACGGAAATGTTATGAAGCGGAAAGTATTTTATTTTTGAGTCCTGTTTCTCGGTGAACAACTTATTGCACTAATTATATATTGCAGTAGCTTCTTGTTTTACCTATAGTTAAGCATTAGCAGATCTAAGGACTGATTTTAAATGAAAACGCAATAAACGATGTAGTAAAAATTTAGAATACTTAGCATTGGTTACCTCTTCACACGGTACCAGTGTTCGGACATTAATCTCACTGAATAAAAAAGCTACATTGATATCATTTGTAAAATGATTTATTAGTGAACCTGCAAGTGGATTTGACTGCTTCCTAAATATGCCTACCAAAACGAATGAATGCATAAGCATTGGTTAAGAACGTGAAACTATTAGAGCCACATCAGTTAGGCATTCGATGACTCAAAAAAGTAAACAAACTTTGCATTTTCCGTGTTTCATGAGCAATATAAATGTTTTGAGGAAATTATTGAAAAACGGGGAAGTACATTCAACAGCCCATTGATATTGGCGTCTGTGATATAAATCTTAGACAACCTTCTTCACGCACATTGGCTGAATTATTTTTCACGTGCTGAAGGTGTACCGAAAGCCATAGAAAATGCATGGAAATTCATGGTGTTTATTGTCCTTTACTTAATTTTGTGCTTTGCTAGAAGTTTAGCATATCATCATGCACACACTATAGACACATATGATTATTTGTGTTATGGATATTTTGGTTGTCAATGCAGCATTGTTGAGAAATCGCTATGGGAAGGGTCCAGTGTGACTGGTTACACATTAGATCTAAATAAATGAAAGCAAAACTTACAGCTCTAATGCATAACCACTCATTTTCAACCCTTACTGTGGCGATTTCTCAACAATGCTGCATTGACAACCAAAATATCCGTAACACAAATAATCATGTGTCTATCACATGTGCGTGATGATATGCTGAACTTCTAGCAAAGCGCAAAATTAAGGACAATAAACACGACAAATTTCCATTGTTTTCTATGGCTTTCGGTACACCTTCAGCATGAGAAAAATAATTCAGCCAATATGCGTGAAGTAGATCATCTGAGATTTACTCCACAGACGCCAACATCAATGGGCATTTAAATGTAATTCCATGTTTTGTCAACTAATTTCCTCAAAACATTTATATCGCTCATGCAAAGTTTGTTTAACTTTTTTAAGTCATCGAATGCCTAACCGATGTTGCTCTAATTTATACACATTCTTAATGGTTATTAAAGCATTCATTTGTTTGGTAGGCGTGTTAAACTGAGATGTTACCTTGTTTCTTAAACTGAGCTGTTACCTCTGCCAATATACATATGCATTTGACTGCTTCTTAAAACAGAGCTGTTACCTCAGGCAGGCATACTTTCCTCAAGTTTATTTTAGGTTTTTATAATTTTGATAATGATGAACCTGAGGCACATATGAAATAATGAAGTATTTTAAAAATTCAACAGGGTTATCATTAACTCCAAATGTAGAGTCATTGACTCCTCCTTTGATAGTTTGGACTTGTATTATTCAGAGGAATTTAGCAAAATTACATTGTGTGATGCCTACTTTTGGCAGATAATTGCTTTGAGACTTCTTGTTTCAAAATCTAAGTGAGACCCCTGGTTCAAGTATAGATTCAGGAATGGGTTCTTTTGAACCCTATAAATATGGGGCCCATTGTACAGTGGAATAGTTTCCCTTCCTTGGCTATCCTGACTGAAGTCCTGACCATCTGCAGCCTGAACCATACTATGCTGTGATCCTGAGAAATTGTCTTTGTCAGTTTTTTAATTTAACCCTTGTCATGCTGAATAAATTAAGATGCCTTGCTCACTTCTAATTTCCAGCCAATCAAATTACTTGATCTGAGTTTTTGATAGAAATTCACATATTTAATGACAAACAGTGCAGATCCATATCAGTTGGCTTCTGAAGAAGCCAACTGATCTGGATCTACACTGTTTGCTAAGACAAGGCATTTCGTGTTCAGCAAGAGAAGGCTTAAACTTCTTTAATTCCATTTACTTTGTAGCCTTAAGTAAAACATCTTAACCTTCTTCTGTTGTAACAGAATAGGTATATAGGTCAGCCTTGTTGTGGAAGCTGGCTTTTATTGTGACATGTAAAGTGAGTAGTTTTTTCATGAAGTTAAGCAACGCATATTGCAGTTAGTACCTAGATGGATGACCCCTTGCTTTACTTGGTGAAAGACCCGACTAACGCCACATTTAGTGGCAAGCAGAGGGATGAGAGATGACACCACTGTCATCTCCATGCCCCAGTAACAGGGATAGGTGTCCCTGTAAGCTTTGCATAGGCTCTGTCCTCAGGGCGAAGTCAAGAGAAGATGGAGAGAAATGTAACAGAATAGGTATATAGATCACTTCTATAGCCTGGCTGTGGAAGTCAGCTTTTATGGTGAAGCATGTACAATGTAGTTAGGCAACATACATGGTGATTAGTACCTGGATGGGTGACCGCCTTGCTTGGATATTGACTTGGTGAAACACCTGACAAATGCCACACTACAGTGCTCCAGCTAGCCCTAATTGGAGGGGTGAGCCACCCCTCTTGCCCGCTCCTACTGCCCCTCTGCCCTTCTGAATCTGCCATCTGTCTTATTCCAACTCAAGACATAAAACCCTACATTTTGGTGAAAATTTCATGAAAATCGGACAAAAATTAAAAAGTTACCGATGTTTTAAGGTCAGTTTTATGTCTAGCATATTTTTGAGGTATTTATTGTGGAATGGGTTTTTATTTTGTAACATGTCTTGATACTAAGCACATCACATAACACATGATGCCCTCATTCTTGTATGACCATGCAAAAAGTGCCCTACCTGGCACCCCTCTGCTCTCAGATCCTAGCTGGAGCACTGCACTATCACATATTTTATCCTGGTGGCTAGCACAGCTGCATGTAATCCTTGCAAAAGAGGTGCAGGTTGTATAGCCCATTGTTATTATCAAGATACCCCTATTGTCTAAAATTATACACCTTGCTTTCATTTCAGGCTTGTAGTGCTACACCACAGAAAGAAGCTTCATTAGTAAGGATCACTGAAGTAGCATGCAGCCTCATTGATAATCACTGAATCATCACCTAAACAACAGCTTTGAAGATCACTAAAGTATCACATACCTGTTTTGAGGATTACTGAAGTATCACTGCCTGTATTGTGGATCACTGATATACATGACAGGCAAACACTGAGGATCACTGAAGTGCCGGACAAAAGAGAACTACTGAAGATCAACAAAGTATCAGATGTCACAGAGGTACATTTGTTCCAGACATACATACCTTATGGATAACTTAGTTAACAGATACAATTGAATCACCACACAAACTAGCACTGAGGATCATTGAACAGATGTCAATGCAACATTGAATATATTAGCAACCAGAATCACTGAAGCACCACAGAGGGAATAAAGAGAGATGTTTCTGAGAAGCTGGTAATTCACAACAAATGTCACTGAGCTGATATCAGCACTTCATGAACAGATCTTGAGCTGGTGTATTGGGGAGAAGTAATAATCTGTTGAACCATAATGAAACGTCAGTTGTCAGTCTCGGTGGATCTATCAAAGTAAGTATACTGGGCCCAGGAACCAGGAAAATTTACATTTATAGTTTAAAGATTAACACTCAGCACAATTATTGAGACCCATGTATTCAAAATTTTAATTTGACTTGAGAATACTGTATTTAACTTAAGTATTGAGACACCTTACCTACTTACTGTATTTGTCTTAAAATTTGAAATAATCCATTCTACTACCTCTTGATTTGTCTAACATATTGCTGTACATATGGCAAATAATCTAGACCCTGATCAGATGCCACATTTTGCAGCATCTGATCTGGGTCTACACTGTTTACAAAGGACTATCTCCCCCAGGACTTAGGTTTAGTACAGTACATTTGCTGGACTGAGGATTGCTGGAGTTGGTATGTAGTGGGTAAACTGATGATGATATTCTGTCAAAAAAACATGCATAAGTACTGGTTAGAGGACTAAGCCTGTCCAGGAAAAGTGTGGTTAGGTAAACTGACAGGCTCCACTTGGCCTTAGTAGTGTTGAGTGGGACGTTAAACTCCATACCAACCATCCAAGACTGAATATGATGACAATAAAAGAGGAACAAAGAGAGGAATTTGAAATTATGAAAACTTTTACCACTCTATGAGTATATTCAGCAGACATTGTGACAAACTGATCATATTTTTACTAGAAAACAGGCCTTGACATTTCATGCAGATTATCTCAAAATTATCTTGACATGGCCTTAGTAGTGTTGACTGGGCTGTTAAACTCCAAACTAACAAACCAAGACTGAATATGATGACACTGAGAAATGAAGAAAGAGAGGAAATTATGAAAACTTTTACCACTCTATGGGTATTATATTCAGCAAACAGTGTGACAAATTGATCATATTTTCCAGAAAATAGGCTTTGAAATTTCATGCAGATTATCTCCAAAGAAGACAATTTGCATGAAATGTCCAAGCCTATTTTCTGGAAAAAGAAAAAAGAAAAAAAAAAAAAAGAAAAATGTTTCAAAATGTCGTTTTGTGAAATTTTTACCCAGAGTGCTTTAAAGTGTGTAGAGGAATAGATATACACAAAATTTCCCAAAAGTTTTGCTGTCATTTTGAAAAGGGAGACAGCTTTTGTAGATAATGTTGTCTCCTTAATATTTGAAATGTTTCAAAAATAATGGTTATTCCTGAAGATAAGAATTTGCTCCAAAAGACCTGCCGAGAACCTCCACCTTCCAAAACCCAGCAAGAAGGGAGGCAACTATTTCCATGTTATTTATTCCACTTGGTGTATCCATTCCCATCGCACTAGTTAAGGTGCTTTTTTCAATCTAAAAGTATTGATATTTTTCTTATTTCTCCACGAAAACGTATGTTGTGGTACTCATTAGAAGCACCTCGCCAAGGCGCTTCTAATGAGTACCCACAACATATGTTTTCGTGGAGAACTAAGAAAAATATATACCGGATACCCTTTCTTATCTAGACCTATGCATGATTCCTCTTAAAAGCAAAAGACTGTCATTGGGAAGCATGGCTAATGTTGTTTTATTGTAGACAACATTTCTCATAAAATATTTTTGTGTTGTTACAAGGGTTGCTGTTGGTATAATATGCATAACGCCAGATACATGTAAGGGGCTTTTTTTTTTTTCAAACAAAAAGCACTGATATAGTCTTATTTCTCCACAAATTATATGTTGTTGTACTCATTAGAAGCACCTCATGGAGCAGGAGGTGCTTCTGATGAGTACTCACAACGTATGTGTTCATGGAGAAATAAGAAAAAGAATATGTGGATGTCTGCTCTTATCTGGAGCTGTGAATACCGAAATCCATCTTTATTGATATAATCATAGCACTAGATAAGGTAGAGTGGCCGTATCTTTTATTTCCCCACGAAATATATGTTGTGGGAACTCATTGGAATTACCTCAATGACTGACAGTGATGTCATTCTAGTGAGTATCGCAACATGTTATTAAAGAGAAATAAAAATATCAATACATACTTTTTCTGAGCTCTAGATAAAAGGGAAAATATTTTTACTTATTTCACCACAGAAAGGTATTTTTGGGTACTCATTATAAGTGCCTCACTGAGGCACTTCTAATAAGTACCAACAAAAATGTTTTTTGTGGAGAAATTAGAAAAACACAAATGGTTTTAAACTTTTTGGTTAAAATAGTGCCTTATCTGGAGCTATGTTTTTTCATTATTGCTTAGCACTGTAGGTAAAATTTTCAGCAGACAGCATTTATAATATTTTTTCTTATTTTTCCCTGAAAGCAGGATTTGACATTTCATGCAACTTATCTTCAATGGAGGCAATTTTCATGAAATGTTAAATTCTGTTTGCTTGAAAAATGAAAAAAAAAAAAAAAAAAAAAAAATATCACCATTTTGTCATCTGCTGAATTAGCTATCAACAATGACTACAAAGACAACACTTCAAAGACAATTTGCAAATTGTTTGCAGTTACAATATTCTCCCTTTTCCTCTGTTGACATAATATTTCTTTATTAATTAAAGTCAGTATTGTTGTCTTCAGTAGGTGTCTTTCACAGGTATTCCTGTATTTTTTATGGGTATTCCAATATTTCGGTAGTATTTCGGTATTTCGGTAAGCCGTGTGACCCTTAAGAGCTATAAAAATAATAAAAAAATATCATCTCATCTACAGCTGTGTGTTATTACAGGTTGAAGAACGAGAGGGCCAAGCATGGGAAACACTATCAGCCTACCGATCTGGAGCACATTGCTAACATGATCACACATGGGGTTTGTTCACTATCTACCGTATTTACCAAAGTATTTGGACAGATAGGACTAGGCAAATAATGTAGACCCAGATCAGATGACACATCCTGCTGTGTACGATTCGGGTCTAATCTTGTTTGCTACTTAGCCAACAGATTTTAGACTTAACAACAAGTTGTAATGATGAGTTGTCAAAATTTTAGAAGCTGGGTAAGGGGTTAACCCATTCAGCCCTGCAGACCCATACAGACACTTTTGCAAACAGTGTAGAGCCAGATGAGACTGCTCATAATGAGCCTTCTCATCAGGATCTACACTTTCTTTTTCACTGAATCTCTTATTTACAAGAATGGACTTTTCCAAATTCAAAGATAGGAAAGTCTACTTCAGAAACTTGTGTGATAGAGTTAACTCTTGTCCTGCTGAACCCAGATATGCCCTGCCTTGGCAAGCAGTGTAGATCCAGATCAGTTGGCTCCAGAAGAGAAGAAGCCAACTGATCTGGATCTGCACTGTTTGCCATTCAGTATGTGAATTTATATCAAAAATCTACATGTAGATCAAGTAACCTGAAAATGCATAGAGTAAATATGTATATGTATATATTTATCTGTAGTCACTGAGTCACATATGATTATTCTACCACAACTCCAGATAAGAGGGGTAGCCTTTGTTCCAGTTAAGAGTAGTATCCAGGGCCCCGTTGTTCAAAGCATTGTTAGCTTAACGAGCCTGTTAGTAGTCAAAATGTTAATTGTTCTAGTAAGTACAATAGCTAATTCACAGGTATTTTTGCTGAAAAAATGTGAGTAGCTTTGACAAATGCAAAAGCTACTCACATTTTTTCAGCAAAAATACTAGCATATATGCCATATTTCATGATCAAAGTTTTAAGTGTACCTTTACTAACGATATCGTTAGTTTTGACCAACTAGGCCCTGATAATTATGTTTCTTATTTCTCCAGAAAAACATACCTTTTTGCGCAGGATTGTGGAATTACAAACTTTATTTCTTGTCCACGGACAAGTAAGTGGTCAAAATCCACTTGTCTAAGGTTTACTTGCCTGAAAATTGACACTTTTTTTTAATTCCTTGAAGAAAACATATATTGTGGGTATTCATTAGAAGGGCCTCATGTAATGAATACACCACAACCTCTTTATAACATGGTTCGTTATAACACGATTTTGTATATAACACAGTTCAAAGATGGATCCCAAAAATGTATAGATTATATTGAAAAATGACCATAAATGGTCATTTTTCAATATAATCTATACATTTTTGTTTGGGTATAACACAGTTGTTTAACTAACACGGTTTATGGTATGGACCCCAACAATAGTGTTATAAAGAGATTGTGGTGTATATATCTCATGATCTGGATAGTCGTCTTAGCTAGGGCCATGAAGTCCTTGTCCCAGGACAAGTAAATTGAAGTTTCTTACTTGTCCTCAGGGAAATGGAACATGTTGGACAAGTCGGGCATGGTATTTCCATAGCAACAGATAGGGCACTTTTTTCATCCGAAAAATGCTGATATCTTTCTTATTTCCCCACGAAAACATATGTTGTGGGTACTCATTAGAAGCACCTTGCCGAGGCACTTCTAATGAGTACCCACAACATATGTTTTCTTGGAGAAATAAGAAAAAAGTTATGTGGATACCCCTTCTTACCTGTAGCTATGGTTTCCACAGCCCTGGTTGTGTGTACTCATTAGAAGCGCATCATATATTTAAACCAGCGCACGAAAAAACCTACAGTAAGACGTTTGACGAACAAAGACTCAGATCAGCCTGCTCATCTGCCCAGTCAGATCAGAGCTTCATTGATTGCGTATGCCTTCTACAGCCTCCAGGCTATCCAAAGAGGGATAAACCAGAACCCCTGCCGTAGAAGGTGGATAGTGGATACACCCACTGATCTTAATCTTTGCTGGTTACACAGGCCTTATTGTAGGTTTTGTTGTGTACTGGCTCATTTCTCTTATCTGGAGCTATGGCACATTTCTGAAAGTCTGTTTTCTCACATTTTAGATTACTTTTATCAGGAATTACTGTAATAGATCTAATTACTGCACAATGCGCTTAGGTTTTTCAAAACTACTGGTAAAACATTTTAAGTAAAATATACACCCAGTAAAGAAAGATTAGCAGAGGACTTCATATTAAGAGGATTAGTAATGATGCTTATGCAATATTTGTTTCTGATTGTTTTCAGAAAAGCATATGCTGTGGGTACTCATCTGAATTGCTTCAACTTGTTGAGGCAATTCAAATGAGTACCCACAACATATGCTTTTATAAAGAGTAGATACAAATACATGGGCTGTAACCTGAAGACTACAAAATTGCTTGAATGTGTGCTGATAGGGGTATGTGCGGTAATTAGGTAGAATATGGTACATGTACATTCTGCTTGTTTTATCATTTGCATGAAGCTCACTACAAATACCATCAGAACAAGGTCATAACAGGCTAAATTACACATAGCAGAAATTGTCTGTTTGTACTTTTTATCAATTCTTAAGAGGTAGTGGAATTTTAGCCTTATGACACCCCATACAGTATTTATTTTTATTTATTTTTTTTTTAAATAGAGCCTTTTGGGGATTTCGGCTGAGCAGTTAGGACAATGTCACATTTCATTGAGATTTTATTGGTATTTCTTCGTAACTTAGCCTGAATGTATTTCTTCAATTTTAACCAGAAAATTGGACTTAACATTTCTTTTAAATTGTGAAAGAGACAGTTTGAATAAATTGCCAAATCTCATTTTCTGTGAAAGCAGGGTAAAAGTGTTTTAGATTAGAGTCATTGTCCTAAAATTTTGTTCCAACAACTTTTCTGGCAAAATGGCATAGACAGTGCATAGTCAGACCAGACTGCTCCAGTCTGATCAGGTCCCCCAGGGCTTACCACTCCACCAAATATTTTGTGAAACAAATGTGTAAAAACCAAATTTAAGTAAAATAAGTATGAATAAAGTGCTAAAGTTTTAGAACATTTACCTAAATAAAAGGGTAATCAGAAGGCCTTTTTTTTCTGAAAAGCAAAACAAGTTACCAACAACATTTTCTCACCATTTTCATTTTGTTTTTTGTCACTGAATTGAGTTTTTCACACAGATATGGATTGTTCCCAGTATGTATGGTTTCAAGAAAATGCAGGACAATGCGGCATCCAAGACAGAGGTTATCACACTATTTATTTATGGAATGGCACTATTTTGTTTATTCACCATGTCAACTCTTTACCATGTGCTGTCTTTTGCTGGGGCTAAAGGGTAAGGAGAATTTGCTACCTTAAGTATTTAGTCCAAACATTTGTACCATAGCTACAGATGAGAGTGGGTATCCACATAATATTTTTCTTATTTCTTGATGAAAACATATGTTGTGGGTACTCATTAGAAGTGCCTCAGTGAGGCGCTTCTAATGAGTACCCACAACATATGTTTTCATCAAGAAATAAGAAAGATATCAGCATTTTTAGGATGAAAAAAAAAACGCCTTATCTGTTGCTATGTTGTACATTAATCCTGGTCCTGTTAAACCTGGGTAATTACATGTACATGTATGCCCTGCTATTTGCAAACAGTGTAGATCCAGACAGTTTTGAAGAAACCAACTGATCTGGATCTGCACTGTTTGTCATTAAGTATGTGAATTTCTATCAGCAACCTGGATCAAGTAATCTGATTGGCTGAAAATTAGAAGTGGGTGTGGCATCTTAATTTCATTCAGCTTGGCAAAGGATGATATAGTCTTACTGATTATTCCTATTGGGTCTGCAATGTCTGCATATGTTCTGCATATGTTCCTGTTGTAAAACTCAGTTTTTTTCCCAGAAAGTAGGTCTAGACTTCTTGTTCAATTTTTTTTTTCAGAAAAGCTTTGAATAATGTCAGATCTTGTTTCTGGGAAAATTAAGAAAGATGCCACACTTCCAATCATGAGGTTGCAGGTTCAAATCCCACTGGAGGCAGAATACAGCTCATGGCTGTATGACATTTCAGTGCATAGAGCCTTTCATTATCACCTTTCTGTCATCTGGTAATGACTTAAATAATGTTGAAAGGGATGTAAAATACCAAAGAGTCAGTCATCATTTATCAGCAAGACGATTCTAATAAGATGTTACAACATGTTTTCATAGAAAAATATGAAAAGTAGCCTTACATATATGGAATTCTGGGCCCAGTTGTTCAAAGCATCGTTAGCTTAACGAGCTCGTTAAGGGTAATTTCGTTAACTGTTTTAGCGGATTCAGTATACAATATTCTGATATTTTTTTCTGAAAAAATGTGAGTAGCTTTTGCACTGCAAAAGCTACTCACATTTTTTCAGCAAAAAATTTCAGCATATTTGCGTATCACTCGATGTAAATTTTAACAAATCGTTAACTAACGACATCGTTAGCTTTGAACAACTGGGCCCTTGGTACTGTATTTACTCTGAGTATTGGGACACCTTTACTTTTACCATTAATGTCCTAAAATTTGAAAGTCCATTCTATTGCCTCTTGATATGTCAAGCATGCCTGTCTGTCCCAATTAAGGCTGGCTAATTAAAGCTGAAAAGATAATCGATTATCAGCCCTGTCATTGTGATCGATAATTGATTAGTAATCACTGAAGATTTGGTAATATTTTTACCTTTCTTTCTGATCATGACTCTGACCATATGTTATAATTTACTGCATGTATTTGGTCAGGCAGCCTGAGCAAACAGTGTAGACTCAGATGAGACGACGCTAAATGCTGCGTCTCATCTGGGTCTACACTGTTTGCCACTCATCCAGCTGTTTTTAGACATAACATTGGGTAGCAAATTGTACTTGTTCAAATTTTAGATAAAGTATGGTAAGGAATTGAGGTGTCTGAATACTAAGGGTAAATACGGTAAAGTAACTGACACAGAAATCAAATGATCAAATTTTTGGCAAATCTGTAATGATTATCATTTTTGTGGAATTTATCCATTGGTTAATCGATTATCCGATTAATTGTGCCAGCCTTAGTCCCAATACTTATGGTTATTACTCTAAGTTTTGGACACCTTAACTCTTTGCAGTACTCACACTAAAATTTGAACAAGTCCATTCGACTGCCTGGCAAGGTGTCTACAAAGTATTGATGGAAATAATATGATCAAACTGGTTTTAAAGCAGTTTAATCTGTGTCTCTACTCAGAGGACTTGTTGAAGAGGAGTATTTGATGATAATTCTGGGATGATTTTTCTTATGTCTCCGGAAAACCATATTTTGAGGCGCTTTTAAAGAGCACCCACAACATACATTTTTATAGAGAACTGGAGAATATTAACTCTTCTCTTGCTGAACATGACATGCCCTGTCCTAGCGAACAGTGTAGATTCAGATCAAGCCAACTGATCTGGATCTGCACTGTTAGTCATTAAATATTTGAATTGCTATCAAAAATTCAGATCAAGTATTCTGATTGGCTGGAAATTAGAAATGGGCCTGGCATCTTAATTTATTCAGCAAGGCAAGGGTTAACCCAGAATTATTATAAAATACTCCTCCATAACAAATCCACTATGTACTGTTTCTTCAGGTGTGACAATCCAAATATTTAGGGTAAATTTGATAATCATCTTTCTGTATTCTTTGTCAAAAAGCTGGGACAGTTGCAATTTCATGAATGTAAAATAAAAGAAAAACAAAAAAAAAACACAAAAAAACACACAATTTAATCTTCAGTCTGTCTGAAAAAAAAAGTGCAATAATGTCTACCAATGTTGATCCTCAAGTAAATGTTCTGTACAGTCTGTGGTTTTTGCTGAGGTGTAATACTTTTGGTCATTTAAATCAAACATTGACAGACTGCTGCTATGCAGTCTCCCTGTAAACAAATGGGAAATGTCTGACATTTGGACAATATAATATCTACACTGCAGACAGACAAATGTTTTTCTCATTGCATTATTTACCATTAAAATGCCAGTCACAACAGCAACAAGCCACGTTAGTATTTTGTTTTTTTTTTGAAAATAAGGCATCTTTCATGTGAATTGGCTGCATAGCAAGAATTCACATGAAATGTCAAGCCTTAGTTTCATTGAGAAAAAAACTTTCAAAATATTTCTGCTACAGTTTTGCATGGCACTTTAACCCATTTATGCTGAGTGGACTTTTCTACCATAACTTTGGAACAGTCCATTTTCAATGAACAGAATATCTGTTTAGTTTTTATAATTACCATGTTTTATATGATTCTTGTATTTAATGCAAACAGTGTTGACCCTGATCAGATGTTATATTCTGCAGGGTCTGATCTGGGTCTGGAACTCTGAAATGCTTCGAAATATCCGTACATCGACATATCAGATTTGCAGAATTGAGGAAAATATAAATCAGACAACCACATATCACAAATGAATATATAATTTGACTCCTGAAGCTAGAGATATATTATTGCATAAACAGCAGTGTCGCACGCTATTAACAGCTGTGCATTTACCGGCAAAAAGCTGTGTATTAACAAGGCAATTCATGCGCTGTTAATTCACGGCTACGCAACTTTCAATATGATCGTACCGGGGCCACAGATTTGCTGCCGTTATGAGATGTGTACTGCCTGGCCCTGGAATGAGCATAGTCCGTGGAAATTGCATTGGCGAGACATGCTGAAAATGCAAAACAAAGTAGTGCAAGAAATAACGCGAAATGTAGCAAATGCTTTCAGTTTTTATGCAATAATAGCGATCAAACATGGTTTTTCGATGCATTAACATTGGACAGGTACCTAGGGAGGTGTTGAGAACTGCGGCCTCCAGCCTCGGGTTTTTAACACCTCCCTCGGGACCTGGCAAATGTTAATACATGAAAAACCATGTTTGATCCCTATATTGAAAATATTGTGGAAAAGAGGAGAAACTACTCTATAGGAGCAATTACTCCTCTTTTTCACAATATTTTGTTACCTGTTGTCAGAATTCCATGTTAAATCAGGGACCAGATTTTCACTTTGAGATAAGCGGTTAATCGAGATAAGTGAAGTTGAGATGATGAGAGTCGACTGTAAGTAACTGTCGGATCTCTTCTGCAGTCTGCTACAGTGGGGGATATAAATGGATTATAACGCTTAACTAATCTAGACAAAGGAAATATACAATTCAGCAAAGGGAGGCAATTAATTAACTCTCTTCTGAAATGAAAAGTAAATAAAACGGTAACTGCACATATTTGACTTCAGCAGATTAAATGTAAACTTGCTTATAAATATCTTTAGGAAGTTGGATAATAATTCTGGTCCTGCTGAACCCAGATATGCCCTGCCTTTGCAAACAATGTAGAGCCAGATCAAGCCAACTGATCTGGATCTACCCTTTTATTCAGTATGTGAATTTGTATGAACAATCTGGGTCAAGTAATCTGATTGGCTGAAAATTAGAAGTGGGTGGGGCATCTTAATTTATTCAGCATGGCAAGGGTTAATTATGAACAGTTGTGAAAAAAATGTTTACTTTTCGTATTTACAGAATAGTTCGGAAGTTGTTTCACATGGGAGACAGAGCTGTAATCTATTTCTTCATAGCAGCTTCTTACACACCGTGGTAAGTAGTATTCATTATGAAAACATGCTTATATAATATTGACCCCCTTAAAACCCACTGGAGTTTTAAGGGGTATACATTATTTTTCATATTTCAGCTCAAAAACATAGATTGTGGGTACTCGTTAGAACTGTCTCTTATTTTGAACTACTGTAATAACATTAAATATTGGAACAGACAGGCCTGAGCAAATAGTGTAGACCCAGATCAGAATCCGCAGTCTGTGGCATCTGATCAGGAGCTACAATGTTTGCCACTTATCCGGTACCATTTTAGACACATCAACAGGTAATAAAATAAGACTAGTATGGTAAGGAGTTAAGGTGTCCAAATATTTAGGGTAAATACAGTATGATATAAGGATTTCATACTTGGAGCAGTTATATCTTGGCAAGAGCAGCAGAAGCCCACAGTCAGTTAGGGGATAACTGCTTTCAAATTTGGCATTTGGGGAGGTAAATCGGCGGTTTTACGGTTGGAAATTTTGTTTTACGGCAACATGTCAGCAGAGCCGTAAAACGTAATTTGCGACCGTAAAACCGCCAATTTACCTCCCCAAATGACAAATTGATGCAGTTATCCCCATTCTAATGCATTTATTCATTTTTTCTATTGAAAAAATGTACTGTTTGCACAAAACGACAAGTGCTGTGAGCTGCGTAAAACCAAATGCCAGCCAATGAGAAGCGACGTTACGTGATGACGTCGGATTTGCGACAGTATATCGCAGAATATACCGTCACAAATTTTTGACATTATCCAATCAGACATCCCGTTACATACGTGAGTGCATTAGAATATTTGATCATAGCTTATCTTTCACACTTCCCTGCCTTTGTTGTCATGTTCTTTTAGGTTTGTTTTAAACACTTCTCCATAACTATAAGGGCTAGGGTATTCTTGTATCATTTATGCTCAGAAACATACCAAAATATATGACATCATTTATTAGCTTTATGAAGGCTTTCCCATAATGGTATAAACAGGGTCTTCTCTGTTACCTAGTATGTTGCACAGATCTAGTGTTTTTGAAAGCATGCAGTGGAAGCCCTGATCAGACTGCGCAAATGAACAGGCTGATCTAGGCTTTCATTGCCTGCATATTTGATAAGGGCTCTTTTCTCAATACTTCAAAGATATATCTGAATATTATAATTTGTGAAAAGTGACTTAACCATAATCACATATGAAGAATGACTTCATCATAATCACATGTGAGAAGTTACCTCGTCATATTCACATGTAAAAAGTGACTCTATCATAATCACATCTGAAAAATGCTTTTTCCATAATCACAAGCAAAAAGTGACTTCATAATCATGTGTGAAAAGTGACTTCATAATCAAGTGAAAAGTGACTTCATCATTTTTTTCACTTGTGAAAAGTGACTTCATAATCACATGTAAAAAGTGACTTCACCAATGTCACATGTGAAAAGTGACTTCATAGTCACATGTGATGTGGCCATCATAATCACATGTGAAAAGTGATTTCATCATAATTACATGTGAAAAGTGACTTTACCATAATCGCATGTGCAAAGTGACCATCATAATCAGATGTGAAAAATGACTTCCTAATCACATGTCAGGAGTGATTTTATCATAGTCAGATGTGAAAAGTGACTTTATCATAATCACACGTGTAAAGCAAGGTCATCATAATAACTCTTAAGTATTGAGACAAATTCCCATTATATCATAATTCCTCAAAAACTTGTTGATTTGTCTATAAAATCTGTCACAAAATTTACGGGCTGAGTAGTAAACAATGTAGAACCTGGTTGGCAACATTCTTTTGTAGAGATTGATCATGAAATATTTTCTACAGTCATTCTCTCCCTCCTGCTGATTCAAGAAGGGCATCAGTTTCTGGTGAAAGAATATGCACAATATGGTAGACAGTCTGCTTTAGAGGACTAGGCCTGCCCGGTATACGTATAGTTAGGTAAACTGACCACACTTGACATGACCCTGATGGGTTGACTGGGCCATAAAACCTCAACACAAACAAAGACTGAGCCTATTTTACTTATAATGTGTTTACCCTAAGTAATCAGGTCCTAGTTGTTTGAAGCTTCGTTAGCTTAACAAGCTCATTAAGGGTCATTTTGTTAACTGTTTTAGCAGATTCAATGTACAATATTCTGATATTTTTTGCTGAAAAAATGTGAGTAGCTTTTGAACTGCAAAAGCTACTCACATTTTTTCAGCAAAAAATTTCAGCATATTTGCATATCACTCGATGTAAATTTTAACGAATCTTTAACTAACGACATTGTTAGTTTTGAACAACTGGGCCCAGACAAATAGGCTTGAGCAAACAATTTAGACCCTGATCAGATTACAGAATGCATCATCTGATCTGGGTCTACACTGTTTACCACTCATTAAGCAGTTAAGAAAAATGAGGGTCATTAATGGGTCCTAATTGGCCAAAACTAGCTAGTCTGGACCAGGACATTTCAACACTTCAACTGTTTTAATTCATTGTGTGTGTGTGTGTGTGTGTGTGTGTGTGTGTGTGTGTGTGTGTGGTGTGTGTGTGTGTGTGTGTGTGTGTGTTCGTGTGTGTGTGTTGTTCTTAAGGGTAATTCCTTTAAAAGTTTATTGTTCAAATTTTAAGACAAGTATGGTAATGGGTTATTAAAGGTGTCTGAATGTTTAGGGTAAGTGTACATATGCTTCTGTTTTATCTATGCTCAGGTTGGTATTACGAGACTTTGGTGGACTTGGTGATTTCATGATATGGGTTGTCTGGATTGGGGCAATACTCGGTATAATCTACCAGTTCATTTTCCATAGCAAGTAAGTGTCTGTAAACCACTTCAGTTACTTTACATATAACCCTTAAAGCGCTAATCATAATTGCAGCAGAAAAAATTTTGATTTTTTTTTTTAGAGAAAATAAGGCTTAACATTTCATGTGAAACATCTGCTAGGCAGATGTTTCACATGAAATGACAAGCCTTATTTTCACAGATTTTTAAAAAAAAAATGAGAATTTAGCCTGCTACAATTTTGCTTACCCATTATGGGTCAATGATTTTTATGTCCCTGCCACAATTTCTGTGCAGTAAAAGCAGCAGTAACCTATGAAGGGGACTTGATACCATAGCTTTAGATAAGATGCTTTTTTCAACCAAAATTTCTACGGTCATTCTCTCCCTTCCGCTGATTCAAGAAGGGCAGTTGTCAGTTTCTGGCGAAAGAATGTGCACGATACTGGTTAACCGCTTAGAGGACTAAGCTTGCCCAGTAAACATGTGGTTAGGTAAACTGACCGCGCTTGACATGATCCCATTGGGTTGACTGGGCCATAAAACCTCAACACAAACAAAACAAACAAATTTTTCAACCAAAAACTATTCATGTTTTTCTTGTTTCTCTGCTTAGCCATTTTTTTTTGGACATTATGTTACCGATTTTCTGACGGCATTTTAAAATCATGTCTTCTTACAGCTTGTTTTGGATCTTTCCAACTCTTTATAGAAATGATGCAGACCTATTGAAGACGTGCATATAGAAGATTGATGCTGAAAAATATTTTTGGGCAAACAGATAGGGTTTAGATCTTACTCATTTTCAGAGTAATTCTTATGACATGTATATGATGCTTGTACAGTCGACTCTCATTATCTCAAATTCCAAGGGACTCTCTGAAATACTTCGAAATAACCGTACCTCAACATATCAGATTTACAGAATTGAGGAAAAAATAACTCGAACAACCACATGGAACAAATATATGTGTAACTGGACTCTTGAAGTTAGAGATATATTGAAAATATTGTGGAAAAGAGGAGAAATTGCTCCTAAGGAGCAATTTCTCCTCTTTTCCACAATATTTTTTTACCTGTTAGATTTTCATGTTTAGGCAGGGACCAGATTTTCACTTTGAGATAAGCGGTTATTCGAGATAACGAGAGTCAACTGTATTATGACTTATAGTACATACATGTATTTTGTGTGATCACCATCTCTTACAGCTTTTATTAGATCTTTTCAACACTTTAGAAATGACGCAGACATATTTAAGATGTGCATGTGGAAGTTTCATGCTGAAAAAAATATTTTTTCACTCATCTATTTATTTGGTAGTTCTTGACAGCTGGGTTTTGTATGTTCTGAGATAGTGCATGCATGTTTCAAACAGTATCTAATAGGCACTGCAGTGGGTATCTAATAAGCACTGCAGGGGGTATCTAATAAGCACTGCAGGGGGTATCTAATAAGCACTGCAGGGGGTATCTAATAAGCACTGCAGTGGGTATCTAATAAGCACTGCAGGGGGTATCTAATAAGCACTGCAGGGGGTATCTAATAAGCACTGCAGGGAGTATCTAATAAGCACTGCAGGGGGTATCTAATAAGCACTGCAGGGGGTATCTAATAAGCACTGCAGGGGGTATCTAATAAGCACTGCAGGGGGTATCTAATCAGCACTGCAGGGGGTATCTAATAAGTACAGCTTATTGACACTTCTTATTTCTCTAGGAATGCATATGTTATTGATACTCATTAACCCATTGTATACTGAATAGACTATCCCACACAATATATTGGAAGAGTCCAATTTCAATTTTAGGTACTTCATATTACATATTCCTAGAGAAAAATGGCTAAACTATTTGCGAACAGTGGAGACCCTGATCAGATGCTGCCTTCTGCAGCATCTGATCTGGGTCTGCACTGTGTGCCATTTACCCTTTTAGGGGTCTCCCAACTACAATGGGTTAAAAGCACCTTGCTGAGGCACTTCTAATTAGTAACCACAACATATGTTTTGTTTTCATGGAGAAATAAGAAAAATGTGAATAATCACCTTTTATCAGGAACTATGATCAGACAACATTCTTTCGTGGAGATTAATCATGGTGTATTTTCTATGGTCATTCTCTCCCTTACGCTAATTCAAGAAAGCAGTTGTCAGTTTCTGGTGAAAGAAAGTGCACAGGTACCAGTTTACAGCTTAGAGGACTAAGCCTGCCCAGGAAAAAGTGTGGTAAGGTAAACTGACCATACTCGACATGACCCTTATGAGTTTACTGGGCTGTAAAACCCCAACACAAACAATCAGGAGCTGTGAATACTGTTGAATTAATATATATTTGCATTTGTGCTGAGGTGTAAAGTTTCACCAGACAATATATTGGAATATTTTTCTTATTTTTCCCAGTAAACAGGATTTGACATTTCATGCAAATTGTCTCCAATGGAGACAATTTGCATGAAATTTCAAATCCTGTTTTCTGGGAAAAGTAAGAAAAAATATGATCGGTTTGTTGTCTGTTGAATAAGCCAGGAGAGTGATAAAGGTTAACCCTTGTCCTGCTGAACCCGGATATACCCTGCCTTTGCAAACAGTGTAGATCCAGATCAGTTGGCTCCTGAAGAAGCCAACTGATCTGGATCTGCACTGTTTGCCATTAAGTATATGAATTAATAGCAACAAACTGTATCAAGTAATCTGATTGGCTGAAAATTAGAAGTGGGTGTGGCATCTTATTTTATTCAGCAGGACAAGGTTAAGATACTTATATTTTACATGAGTAATACATACTCTGATCTGTTTGGTCTTTCAGATACAAGTCTCTGGAAGTTGTATTTTACCTGATGGTTGGTATCTGCCCAGCCTATGTAGTACGGCATATGGTAATGTATACAGTGAAGTTTGGAATACGGTTTTTAGCTCACCTGTACGAAAGCTGTAGCAAACACTATGGCATTGGTGTCACATTGATTAAAGTTTTTAAAAGGCTATATCTCCTGAACCTTTGGATGGAAGTTGTTCATACTTGCCCTAATGTTAGATACTGGTCCGAAGTTCTATGTTGTACCATTCTGATCTACATCAGTCACTTTGGCGGGCCCCCATAGCCTAGTGGATAGGAGAGTTGACTCTTAATCCATTAGGTTTCTCACCACTGTGGTTCGAGCCTCGCTCTGGTCACATGTGAGAAAGCCAAGTTCTGCTTACGGATGGTCAGGTGGTTTTTCCCCAGGTTCTCCGGTTTTTGCCCACCTTTGATGAACAATTGGCTCGATATAAGTGAAATATTCTTGAAAGGGCCGTAAAACCCAAATCAAAAGAAAAAAAAAAAAAAAAAAAAAAAGAAATCATTCACTTTGAGGTCAAGGTCATGGACTTTAGAAAAAAAAAAAGTTAAAGTTTTTGGGTAAAGTTTTAGAGGCAAAACATGATTTTGGCGAGCTACGCTGTCCTGCGACAGCTTTTATTATTTCATGTTTTTGTCAGTATTTATATTTTTTAAAAAGAATAGCATAATTTGAAACCTGCTGAATATGCATTTATGCATATAAGCAGACAACAATTATCTTTTGCCTTTCGAGACAGTGACTTGAATGAAATATTGGCACTGTTTTGGAGATAAGATAAAAAATAAAAGCACATGTATAGCATCTGCCATTGAACCTGGAGATTTTTTAGGCCTTATTCAGGAAAAAGTAAATCCTAGTCCAGGACCTGAAAGTTGTTATACCCTGTCACATATTGATGGTGGGTATTATTCTTTCGTTGTATGCATCTATGCCCATGTTGTGCTTCTGTAGAATAATTTTAGTTACGTTCCACCAATTTCACTGAAACTTTCTTGTGCATTGATATTAATCCTAGTCCTACTGAACCCGGATATTCCCTGTCTTTGCAAACAGTGTAGATCCAGATCAGTTGGCTTCTGAAGAAGCCAACTGATCTGGATCTGCACTGTTTGCAATTAAGTGTATAAATTTATATCAACAATCTGGATCAAGTAATCTGATTGGTTGAAAATTAGAAGTGGGTGTGGCATCTTAATTTATTCAGCATGACAAGGGTTAATAAGATCTCATGCAGATGGTTTGCATGCTATGTCAAGCCTTTTATACCCCCGGCATATGAAGTATGCAGGGGGTATATAGTTTCATCTTTTCCGTAACAATGTTTGTCTGTATGTGTGTCTGTCTGTCTCTCTTTGTGTAAAATGTTTTTTTCGTCAAGGATTTCTCAGGAACAACTGCACTTAGGATTTTGAAATTTGGTACAAACATTAGGCATGACTTGTTGTATTTAGTAAGACAGAATTAACATCCCTATGCTGATCATTCCCTTTATTAATCCACTTTTCTTTTTCTCCAATAAAATTTGTTGCCAAAGATTTCTCAGGAACTACTGCGTCTAAGATTTTGAAATTTAGTAGAAACATTGGGTATGACTTCTTGTATTGTGTAAGAGAGAATTAGAATCCTCATGCTTACCATTCACTTTATTTGTCATTTTTTCTTTTTCTCCAATAAAATAAAAATAAAAAAAATAAAGCTACGGTAAAAGTGGATTTAGCAAAAAAAAAAAAAAAGGTAAATGGCTAATAGTGGTGACCCTAAGGATAGTTATCATAAGCAATTTCACCTATACTGTTCACAAAGTGTTCATGCCTTCATCTGACTGTGACAGATATGCCTGAACAAACAGTGCAGACCCTGATTTCTCAGCTCTTAAGAGAGCCAGAGTCTTCAAATTTTGTATACTACTATAGAGGGTTGAAGTATCTTGTGTAAAAGAAAACCACAATGCTGAAATTCTTTTGACTTCTTTTACCTTTTTCCTATCTCTCACTCTAGTGAAATGCATAGGGAAATTTGTGTCTAAGATTGCTCAGGAACTACTGCCCCTAGGATTTCTAAATTTGATACAAATTTTGGATATGACCACTTGTATCATGTGAGAAAGAATCAGTGTCCTCATATTTATCATTGCTATTATTTGTCCATTTTTCTTTTCCTCCAGTACAATATTTCATCAAAGATTTCTCAAGAGCTACTTCACCTAGGAAATTGAACTTCTATATAATTATTGGGTATGACTTGTTGTATTGTGTAAGATAGATTCCAAGCACTCTAAGCATAGATATATGTTATGAGTCAGTATGACCCAAAGTTTGACCTCAAGTTTAATGTAGGTCAATGTTACCTACATTTTAGGGTCTAGTAATTTTGCCTTGTAACTTGAAGACTATTTGCTGTACAAACATGGATTATGAGTGTATGACCAGAAGTTCGACCTCAAATCAAATATGGGTCACAGTGACCTTTATTTCACAGTCCAGTAATTTTGCCTTATATCTTGAGTATTTGATGTATAAACATCATACTTACGGCTTATGAGTCAATATGACCCAAAGTTTGATACCAAAATAAATGTAGATCACACTGACCTATAATTCTTGCTGCATTGATTTTGCCTTATAAAGGAATATTTTGATCTGGACCTCATTCTGAAGGAGAGAAGACTCCGATGGTATGGCCATGTGGAACGCTCCAATGATGCAGTCAAGACAGCCTTTGACATACAGGTTGATGGAAAGCGTGGGCCTGGGAGGCCCAAAATGACATGGAAGCAGCTGACAGTGAGGGATTGCAGAGAGTGGAAGCTCTCAGCTATCAACCCTCATGATAGACGTACCTGGAGATCAGGTGTGAGATCTGCCATGCATGCAGCAAGCCAGCTATCTGGAAGGGGGCCCACTGATGTGGATGTTGCCCCTGTACCTGCACGTTAATCAAAAATCGAATTATGATATGATGATATGAAACACTATACTAATGGATTATGAGTCAGTATGACCGAAAGTTGGTCAGATTTTACATTAACATTTACGTCTGCATTTCTTTTGGAGATCTCAGCTTGGGTGCCTTTTAAGCTAGGAAGCTGAAATTTGGTATGCTACTTACCCAGACCTAAACCTTCAACTCTTTGCTAGAGTTGGCCCTAGGTCATGTCCTAGGGCAAGGCTATGTGTCAGAATGTATAACGGGTCAGATTGAGCATTTTGAAAATACCCGGTAGTTGTTGCCATAAAGGCAAAGAGCAAAGGGTGGGGAAATTAGTGTACTTTGGACACTTGTCTAATTTAATTTTTTTTCTTCTTTTTTTTTGACATATCCGTTAGTTTCAATTTATGGTTTATTTATTTTGCAGACTGACTTGGATGGAATTTTTGAACTGACTGTGGGTGGGATCATCTATGTCTCAGGTGTGCTTTTCTTCAAGATGGACGGAATAATCCCGTTTGCTCATGCGATATGGCACTGTTTTGTGTTTGGTGGAGCCGTGTCCCACTTCTATGCGATCAACAAGTATCTGGTGGGAGCACATGCAAGAATGGGTTTGCAACCTATTTCTTGATACTTAGATATTGTAGGTGCTAATTTATGGTGAATGGACACACCTCCAAGGGAGATGACTATGTTCTTAAAAGTTTTTGCTTTCCTTCTCAAATTGAGCTACTGATAAAGGAAAGACTTTGCTCCCTCTGGGAGCAAAGTCTTTCCTTTAAGAGTAGCCCCCCTTTGAGAATGAATTAATTTATCAGGAAGTCTTCTTTTATTTTTGCTAGAGTTGGCTTCCTTTGGAAAGGGGGGCAAATACTTCCAACAGAGTGCTCTCTCTCTGACATTTATTCATAGCCTTAAACCTATTTATATAGAGTCATTTTTTAATTTTACGTATTTCTATGTCTTTGTCTGCTTTAAAAGTATTAGTCACTTTTCGGTGTTCATATGTTTTCGATAGAGATTTATTATGAATATTGTATTAGTATTTTACGTAACATAAAGTTATGCAAACATCCTGTTGAAAAAACCTTGATGGTGGGTGGATACATCTGGAAGATTTTTTTTTTTTTTTTGCCGTTTTTCAAAGGGAGACAAATTTTACAGACAGGAATTTGCCTCCTTTGTATTTGAAATTGAAATCTTACAAAAATGGGGGCTAGCTACTCTTGAAAGAGTTTGCTCTGATCAAATTCTCTTTAAGAATAGCCACAATGATCGGGTGGTAATTATTTCCAGAACAGTTATATCTCTTGATGGTATTATACCCATTAAAACTTTCTAAAATGGAGGCTACTTTTAAAAGTCTGCTTTGAAGTGGGAGTATAATTTTTTTCCTGCAGTGAGCAGGGAGGAAATATTTTTCCACATGAGTTATTTCCCTTGATGTTATTATATCCATTTGACTATATCCATTTGACCTTTCACTACCCTTGAAAGAATTTGCTCTGAAAGTGAAAGGGAGGTAATTATTTTTACACCAGTCATATCCCTTGATGGTGTATTCATTCCCTTTAAAAAAAATAGAGACATTTATTTTCATTTTGAAATACATCTGTTTTTGGCCTATACATGTAACTGTTCCAAATTATATGTGATGCAAACTGGGATATATTGTTTTTGTCATGTCTGTACAATTGGTTTTTCATCCTTCTGTTAACATAATGGTCAAAGGCTTCATTAGTATTTTGTGATGCTTGTGTTTTGATAACTGTCCATCACATTGACTTAAGGAGAATTGATACATCTTCAGGGGAGACAATTCTGCTAACTTGTTTTGCCTCCCTTCTAAAAAGGGGCCTACTCCAAAAGGAAAGAATTTGCTCCCAGGGGAGCAAATTTTTTCCTTTTGGAGTAGACCCCTTTTCAGAAGGGGTTTGATGTGCAGAAAACCAATCAGGAAGTCACAAAAGTTATATCCCTTTTAGAAAATGGGGGAAAGTGTGTCAAGTCCTGAAGCATTAACAAAAATGTGCAGGCTTTGATAACTGTTAATCCATTTTAGATTGAATTAACTACACAACAGGATATATTGGAAGAGGTGAATTTCAGTTTTAGGTACCAGTATCATGTCAGGCTATGTGATTGAGCTATTCGTAGAGAAAAATGGCTAAATTGTTTACAAACAGTGGACACTCTGATCAGACACTGCATTCTGGGTCTGCACTGTTTGCCAATTACCCTTTTGTCAGTCACCAGACTAAATGGATTAACCCTTCTCTTGCTGAGCACGACATGCCCTATCTTAGCAAACAGTGTAGATCCAGATCAGTTGGCTTCTGAAGAAGCCAACTGATCTGGATCTGCACTGTTTGTCATTAAATATGTGAATTTCTATCAAAAACCCGGATCAAATAATTTGATTGGCTGGAAATTAGAAGTGGGCGTGGCATCTTAATTTATTCAGCATGACAAGGGTTAAATTACATCGATATACATGTAAATGGAAATGGAATAGATACATAAGGGAAATGTCAAAATGATATT
This sequence comes from Anodontia alba, assembly GCA_964016985.1. NCBI lineage: Eukaryota > Metazoa > Mollusca > Bivalvia > Lucinida > Lucinidae > Anodontia > Anodontia alba. The sequence goes on along the minus strand of OZ024822.1, from coordinate 137,340,532 downwards.
GGTTCCATTCTGTGTATACGTGAGCTGTGTAGTTGATAAAGGTGTAATTCAGATTTCTCAGGACGTATTCATGTTACAATGCTCAGAATATTCTAGTCCTGAAGTTTTAACCTTTACCACAATGTGGGCTAATTCAGCAGACAACAAAGTAGTGATATTTTCTTACTTTTCTCAGAAAACAAGATCTGACATTTCATGCAAGTTATCTCCATTGGAGATAATTTGCATGAAATGTCAAAACCTGTTTTGGAGGAAAACTAAGAAAAATATTTCTCTTTGTCACCTGCTGGAAAGTTTACGCAGTGTGCTAAGCGTTAAAAATTCTATTTTTATTTGAATGTTTAGAAAACCACTTCTTTGTTGCTTGTAACTTGATCAGATATACATGCATGGTACATTTAACCCATTAACGCTTAAAGCACCAAGAAAATCTGCATCTGAAAATGTCATCTGCTGCATCTTCTTGCAAACTTTTCAAACTTACATTTTGCATATAGGCAAACAGTGTGGACCCAGATCAGACTGCTCCTAAAGGAGCAGTCTGATCTGGGTCCACACTGTTTGCAACAGTGACTTTTAAAGTAACCGGCAGAAGACAAAGCAGATGACAATTGTTGTGATTGGCGCTTTAAGGGTTAAAACATCAGTCACAACTGCAGCAGATGACATTTTTTCTTCAGAGAAATAATACTTAACATTTCATCTTAATTTTATAATGTCTTCTGGTTTGATTTTGAAGGTCGAAGGACACTTGAAGGTGTCAAGCAGAATTGTAAAAGATTGACAATCTAAATTTGTTTTTATTATTCTTCAGAAAAAAAATATGGTTTGATATTTCATGTCAGTCCTCTGTAGGCAGACAATCTACATAAAATGTCAAGCCTTATTTTCTTTGAAAGAAAAAGTCCAACTATTGTCTGCCTCAGCTGTGATTGGCACTTTAGTGTTTATTTGAGTATTCTTTAGAAACTGTAGCTGACAAGTAAAAACAGATGAGCCAGTTTATGATGAAAGGAGTCATTGGGGCGTACAAGAACGGTATAGGTCCAGATATCAAGCAGCAAAGCTGCACAATTTGATAACAGCCTTTGTTATATATCTGGGCCTCATTGTTCAAAACTATCAATGTTGTTAGTGAACATATTGTTAAAACTTTGGTCATTAAATATGGCATATATGCTAATATTTTTGCTGGAAAAATGTGTAGCTTTTCTACTCACATTTTTTCAGCAAAAGTACCTGTGAAATAGATATTGTACTTACTAGAACAGTGAATATTTTGACCACTATCAAGCTTGTTAAGCTAATGATGCTTTGAACAACTGGGCCATGTTTTATAGTGCCAAGGTGCTATTTACAACTGAAAGTAATGATATTTTTCATATTTCTCCGCAAAAAGTATGTTGTGAGCACTTAATAGAAACAAGTACCAACAAAATATTTTTTGTGGTGAAATAAGAAAAAAAATATGTAGATATCTGCTCTTATCTGGATCTATGCATTTATTCTACAACCTGCAATGATTCTGTAGGCAGAAATGCACAGGCTGGTATGGGCCTTTGCTGTCTGCATTTGCCCCAAAGATACATGTACCTTTTCCCATGCTAAAGCTCAACTATATCTTGCTATTAAGAAGCATTGATAGTTGGTCTAAATGTTTTAACTGTAGAATTTGTTTTATTTGAATTTCAAAATATGGGTAAGATTTAATAGTTAACCCTTAAGATGTCATTCAAAATCTTTGGAGACGATATTTTGAAAACAGTTTTAAGATCAATAGGACTTGAAGTTTCACAGAAAATGTCAAGACTTAATTTCACTGAAAAAATAGAAAAATAATAGGATGTTATCTACTGCTGCTCTGACTGCCCATTGAGGGGTGAATTTCCTTCTGTGGGTTTCAGTTATTTTAATTGTTCTGCGCAGATCCATCAGTTCCACTCATTTCAACTGTTCTGTATTTATCCACCTGGCACCAGTTCCAGCCATTTTAACTGTTCTGTAGAATCTATGCAGATGAGTTAATTTTCTTCCACCGGTTTCAATCATTTCAAGGCTGGCACAATTAATCAGATAATCGATTAATTGATGCATAAATTCCACAAAAATTATTATTGTTACAGATTTGCTAATAATCGATAATTTAATTTCTATGTCTCTTATTTACCGTATTTACCCTTAGTATTCAGACACCTCACCATACTTAATCTAAAATTTGAACAAATACAACTTACTACCCAATGTTGTGTCTAAAATAGCTGGATGAGTGGCAAACAGTGTAGACCCTGATGAGACGCTGTATTTGTGGCGTCTTATCTGGGTCTACACTGTTTGCTCAGGCTTGTCAGATCAAATACATACAGTAAAGTACAACATATGGTAAGAGTCATGCTCAGACAGACAGGTAAAATTATGACCAAATCTTCAGTGATTACTAATCGATCGCAATGGCAGGACCGATAATCGATTATCTTTTCAGCTCTGATTAGCCAGCCTTATTTTAAACTATTTTATGCAGACCGGTTAATTTTCTTACACCAGCTGCAACCCTTGTAAACTATTCTGTGCAGTTCAGCTGATATTCTTATAGCTTCAGCTATTCTTGGCTGCTCCGTGCAGTTCAGTTCTTTCACAGGTTCCATCTTCCACCAGTTCCTGGCAGCTCTGTGCAGATCATTGTTTTGCCATTTCCAGTCTGTATGCAGGTGACAGTTAATTTTCTTCCACCAATTCTGATTTAGATCGGGGTATAGAGGTCCAGTTCTGCCAACATTGGTATCAACTCTAGCTGGTAGTACCATTTTTGATAAAATATATGACCTACAGTCATCAAACCTAGCATACACTTCCTCCCTAGCAGAGACTCCAACAATATCATTTGGTAACCGTAACATTGTGAGGTTTTAGCTCCATTTCTGATTAACTGTAAGACCGAGAGACATCAAATCTGATGTACACTTTCTAACATAGACTCAACAGTATGGTATCAATCTATGACTTGGATCTTATATTTTTGGTCAAAAAAAACTTTTTTTATTATATTTTTTTTTTTACCTCAACCTTAACTTAAAGCACCATTATAATTTGTAAGACTAACAGACCTGAGCAGATGTAACAGCGTCTTCTGCCAAATTTCATTAGCTGCTTTTTTACACAGATAAATCAATTTTCTTCTGGCAGTCCCAATTACAGTAGAACCTCGATAGCTCAAACACTGATGGCTCGTTTACCATGGCTAATTTAAACTTGTTTTTTAGTCCCTAGGAACTTTTTCCAAGAGAACAAATATTTGGGGAAATTTTGTCATTTTATCATGAAATTGTATGTTGAGAGTATGCATTAGAATTGCCTCATTGAGTTAATTCTAATGAGTACACTCAACATACAATTATTATATAGAAGATAAAAAAGATTTCCCTTAATTATTCACCATTTGCTTCCTGACCTAGCGCCAGGATTAACCCTCAATGGCTCGAACTACCCATATCTCAAACAAATTTTTATGGTCCCAAAGAGCTTCGAGCCATCGAAGTTCGACTGTATTTTTTAGCTCACCTGAGCTATGCTCAGGATGAGCTATTGTGATCACTTTTCGTCCGTCGTCCGTCGTTAACATTTTCAAACGACTTCTCCTCTGTAGCCCCTGAGCCAATTTTGCTCAAATTTCATATAGCGCCTCCTTAGGTTGGGGGAACGAAAAATTGCTAAAATGGTCGCGGTCCATTGACCAAGATGGCCACCATGCCCATATATGGTAAAAACCTTTAAAAATCTTCTTCTCCAGAACCGAGGATGCCTTGGGGCTGAATCTTTGCATAAGTCATTGGGGACGGGAGGTCTACCAAAATTGCTAAAATAAATGTTGTATATTGACATTTGACCTTTTTACGGCAAGGTCAAGTTTGCTTCCCTATGCATTTGTATGGGAAAAACCTTTAAACATCTTGTTCTCCAAAACCGAGGATGCCTTATGGCTGAACCTTTACATATATCATCAGAAACTGAAGGTCTACCAAAGTTGCTAAAATAATGGTCGTACATTGACATTTGACCTTTTTATGATAAGGTCAATTTTGCTTCCTTATGCATTTGTATGGGAAAAATGTTCAGAATTTCAAACAACTTCTCCTCTGGAGCCTCTGGGCCAATTTTGCTCAAATTTCATATGGAGCCTCCTTAGGTTGGGAGAATGAAAGATTGCTAAAATGGTCGCGGTTAGTTGACCAAGATTGCCGCCATGCCCATTATATGGTAAAAACCTTTAAAAATCTTCCTCTTCAGAACCGAGGATGCCTTGGGGCTGAATCTTTGCATAAGTCATTGGGGACGGGAGATCTACCAAAATTGCTAAAATAAATGTTGTATATTGACATTTGACCTTTTTACGGCAAGGTCAAGTTTGCTTCCGTATGCATTTGTATGGGAAAAACCTTTAAAAATCTTGTTTTCCAAAACCGAGGATGCCTATTGGCTGAATCTTTATATATATCATCGGAAACTGGAGGTCTACCAAAGTTGCTAAAATAATCGTTGTACATTGACATTTGACCTTTTACCGTGAGGTCAGTTTTGCTTCCTTATGCATTTGTATGGGAAAAATATTCAGAATTTCAAACGACCTTCTCTGGAGCCTCTGGGCCAATTTTGCACAAATTTCATATGGAGCCTCCTTAGGTTGGAGGAATGAAAGATAGCCAAAATGGTCGCGGTTCATTGACCAAGATGGCCGCCATGCCCATATATGGTAAAAACCTTTAAAAATCTTCTCCTCCAGAACCAAGGACGCCTTGGGGCTGAATCTTTGCTTAAATCATCGGGGACAGGGGTCTACCAAAAGTGCTAAAATAATGGTTGTACAAGTTTGCTTCCCTATGCATTTGTATGGGAAAAAACATTTAAAAATCTTATTCTCCAAAACCGAGGATGCCTTATGGCTGAATCTTTGCATATATTATTGGGAACATCTACATGTCTGCAGTGGCTTTGTCACTCAGGTGAGCGAACCGTGGCCCGTGGGCCTCTTGTATTTGCTATGTGCCAAACAGATTATCCTTCTCCAGTTCTATCCATTTTTCAGCTGTTCTATGCAAATCAGTTAATTTCTTCACCTGTTCTATTCATGTTTTGCTGTTCTTTGCAGGCTAGTAAATCTCTACCCCAGCTGTATTCATTTTAGCTGTGCTATGAAGATCAGTTAGTTTTCTTCCCCTGTTCTATTTATATTAGCTGTTCCATGAAGGTCAGTTTATTTTCTTCCCCAGTTCCATTCATTTTAACTATTCTATGCAGATCGTTTAATTTTTTTCCATCAGTTTATATTTAATTTCCGCTGTTCTATGAAGATCATTTAATTTTTTCCCATCTGTTCTATTCAAATTCAGCTATTCTGTGCAGATCTTTTATTTTTCTTCCACTAGTTAGTCATGTTAAGCTGTTCTGTGATTTTCCCTTCATTATATTCTAGTCTTCTTCCATAGTGATTATTATTAATATGAAAGTTATATTGGAAGTCTGTCATATGAGAGCTGTTTTCAGCTTCAGTTATAAATGTTGAGTTTAGGCTGCCTGCTGATTTACCCAGTAAGTGTTTATGTGAACAATTAATATCTATTGGCTGATAGATTCATTTGTTTAACCCTTGTCCTGCTGAACCCAGATATGCCCTGCATTTGCAAACAGTGTAGGTCCAGATCAGTCGGCTTCTGAAGAAGCCGACTGATTTGGATCTGCACTCTTTGCCGTAAAGTTTCTGAACTTGTATCAACAACCTGAATCAAGCAATCTGATTGGCTCAAAATTGAAAGTGGGCTTGGCATCTTAATTTATTCAGCATGGCAAGGGTTAACTTGCCTTTGCTTAGCTTACTTGATCAAATATCGTGGTATGCATTGCATAAAGGTCCCTTATGCCATATACAAACAGCCACAGCCAAATTATCCACGCAATCTGATAAGACCCATCTCTCTTTATGGATATATTCTACAGTGTCCAGTGATGCTGTAGGCAGGCAATACCCTGATCAGACTGAGGGGCATATACTGATATGGGCCCAGTTGTTAAAGCATTGTTAGCTTAATGAGCTTGTCAGTGGTCAAAATGTTAACTGTTCTGGTAAGTACAATATCTAATTCACAGGTATATTGGCTGAAAACATGTGAGTAGCATTTGCAAAAGCTACTCACATTTTTTCAGCAAAAATATCAGCATATATGCCATCTTTAATGATCAAAGTTTTTACGTTACGTTTAGTAACGACATTGTTAGCTTTGAACAACTGGGCCCTGGGCATTAATTGCCCATACACGGCGTAAGGGACCTTTTCTTGCATTGTTCATCATTAAGGTGTGTCAGTAGTAGAGAAAGCCTTGAATAGACACACAAATCTTTACTGTTTGTGTATACTGTAGTATACTTTTATTTATGTTATTTGCTTCTGTTGTTTGTTACTTGCCAGTTCATAGCTCCACATATGATTATTTTCAAGCAAAAACTGCTGATATTTTTCTCTTTTTTTCTCCACAAAAACATATGTTGTGGCTACTCATCAGAGGTGCCTGGCCAAGGCACTTCTTATGAGTACCCACAACCTATTTTTATGGAGAAATAAGAAAAATATTACCTGGATACCACATCTTTTCTGTAGCTTTGCCATATATGTTAGTTTAACCTTTAACCCTTTCATTCCTACATACAAATACCTTTGCAAACAGTGCAGATCCAGATGAGACGGCTCATAACAAGTCATCTGGATCTGCTCTGTTTGCAATTCTGTTAATTTTTAACTGATACCCCTATTCGAAATGATGGTTCTCACCAGATTCAAAGATGGAAGAGTCCACCTCTGAAACTCAGGGTTGAAAGGGTTAACCTGCTGAATTTAAATATCAGCAGGAAATATTTAACATATTTTTTTTTTTTTTTAAGATTATGAGCTGTGTCAAGTTAAAAGGCGCCTTTACCCTTTCACCATAGCTCCAGATAAGGACAGCTTTTCAGCCGAAAAGTACTGATACTTTTCTTATTTCTCCATGAAAACATATGTTGTAGGTGCTCATCAGAAGCTGAGGTGCTTCTGATGAGTACCCACAACATATGTTTTCATGTAGAAGTTAGGAAAATATTATCAGGATACCCCATCTTAGCTGGAGCTATGCTTTCACTCCTGAATATCTGATAGGAATCCTCCCATCTTTGAATTAGGACTTTTTCACTGCTTGCTGCAGACAGGCCTGTAACTGAAAATGACAGACAGAATGGCAAATAGTGTAGATCCTGATTAGAAGGCTCTTTACAAGCCATCTTATCCGGGTCTACTCTGTTTTGAAAGGTAATTACAGTAGAACCTCGATAATTCAAACTCCAATAATTCAAAATTCTCAGTAATTCAAAATCATTTTGAAGTCCCGACTTAAATATATGTATGTATTTTAACCCTCAATTATTCAAAGTCCCAATAATTCAAACAAAACTGTTTGGTTCATTGGACTTTGAATTATTGAGGTTCCACTGTATTTTGGTTTGCTGGGCTGAAAGGCTGTCAGTTGATTCTGTAGTACCTAATGATTCTGTAGACTAGCAATGGCCCTGAGCTGGCCTCGGTGGCTCAGTTAGATCACGAGGTTGCAGGTTCGACCCTCGCCGGGTTTGCAACATTCTTTCGTGGAGATTGATCACAAAATATTTTCTATGGTCATTCTCTCCCTTCTGCTGATTCAAGAAGGACAGTTGTCAATTTCTGGCAAAAGAATGTGCACAATAATGGTTAACCGCTCAGAGGACTAAGCCTGCCCAGTAAAAGAGTGGTTAGTAAACTGATCACACTTGACATGACCCCTTGGGTTGACTGGACAGTGAAACCTCAACACAAAAACAAAAAAAGCAATGCCCCTGGTCAGACTACCATATTTACACTATATATGAAGAAAGGCCTGAGCAAAAAGTGAAGATTAAGATTAAAGTTTGGTCACACAGAACTGTTTTCCATTCTTACTCAGCATTTTAGACCCATTAAGAAGTAACCAAATTATTTTGTTCAAGTTTTAGTATAAGAACAATATAGAAATCTGGTCCACGAATGTGAGCTTGGGTTAAATCATCTTTGTGACCTTTTGACAGAAGATATATTAGACCATGTGTCATGCCCAAACAGTGTTTCAGCTAGGCATAAACCAGTACTTTGGCATGGTGTATTTCTCAGTTCCAGCAGGGTTTCATATTGCTCAGGGCCATCCTCCACTGTTTTAAGCATCATATGTTTCATTGTTTTTACGGCAGCTTTAGCTTTTCCGTTAGGCTGCTGGTGACACTATATGAATCATACCCCATTGTTTCATAACCTACTTAAATTCAAAGAAGGTTAACTGACTCCCACCATCAAGCTTTGTCAGTCATTAAATTTCCATGAAATGCATTCTTTTCTGGACAATTTAAGATGCAAGAAAGGCAGTTGATTGGATGATGATTAGTACTGAGAACATTTTCGTCATATTCTTGTTGAACTTCCATGACATGAGAATGTTATTGAGAATACCGGTACCTTACGTCATCCATGTTAGACTAATGGCAGACAAAGTGATTTTGCAAACTTACTTTACAGTCAAAGATAAATACATCATTATAGCTATTAGGGGCTGTACAAATATTCAGTGCTATTTGAAAGATAAAATTAGCAAAGATTTTGCTAAATGAGTGCATAATAAAAAATTAAATCTTTGGTGTAATCAGATTTTGCAAATTCTCATTATTTTACAAGATTGAGGCTAAGTGAGTGTATAATAAAAAATTAAATCTTTGGTGTAATCAGTTTTCACAGCTTCTCATTATTGTACAAGTTTGGTGATTTTCTGAAGGCAAAAACTTTCTGCCCATCAGAAATGAGTTCGCGCATTTTCAGAGACGGGATGCTGGATTTGGCCTTGTTTTGAAAATTCCTAGAAGCAACTCTGAGCATGATTTATCAGTGTTGACTGGACCTTAAACTCCAAATCAAATCAAATCAAATCAAAAGCTGTCCGAATGCTGTACAAGCTGATCAAGTCCTCAGGGAGGCAGTTCTAACATGTACCCACAATCTATATTTTTGAGCAGGACTAAGAAAAATAATGTATACCCCTGTAAATCTCAGTTTTACTAGATAAAAGTGGGGTTTAAGGGGATCAAAATTATATAGGCGTGTTTTTGTGATGCACAGCTTGTGCTCACGTATTTTTGACTGAATAAGCCAGGCTTCATCACACAGTCGGTAGCAAGACTGTAGCTGTAGATAAGAGGAGTATTGAGAAAATATCTTTCTTTATTTTTGCTTAAATATTTTTGTAGTTATTTTGTAGTGTAATCAAACTGACAAGATTAGTCATTTTTCTATTTGCTAAATGCAGATGTATATACATGTATATTATATTGGCTGCACCATGGGAAGACATGTCTTCGGGCATATATGGACAGTGAAGGCCCATATCAGCCTGCACATCTGCACAGTCTGATCAGGGCCTTTGCTGTCCGCTAACAAAATCATTGTTTACTATAGAATGTATCAATGGAGAGCAAAGGCCTGGATGATACTTGGCCCATACACAGATGATCTGAATCTGCGCATTTTGGGCATGTTCGAAGACACTTTATTGCTAGACGCAGCCCAAATTATACCACTGCTGTTTTGCTTTTTGTACCATGTTTTGAGAAAATTTGCCATGTAATATGTATGTATCAGCGAAAAGGTTTCTTTGAGCATATGTGAAATTTGAAGATTCAGATCATGTCAAATTCATTACAAAAACATGTCTATTCAATTATATAGAAAATTTCACCTCCAAAAACTGAAAATTTTCAGATAAAAAAACTCTGATATTTTTCATATTTCTGCTCAAAAAACATAGATTGTTAGAACTGCCTCTCTGAGGCAGTTCTAACGAGTACCCACAATCTATGTTTTTGAGCAGAAATATTATAAGAAAAATAATGTAAACCCCAGTTTTACTATATAAAAATGGGGTTAAGGGGTTCAGTATTACCGGTATATAGGCATGTTTTCATGATGTTACATAGCCTCCCTGGAACATTTACCCTCCATTGATATACTTACACTGTAATACTGTATCCAATGATTCTGTTAGCAGATATTGAAGACCCTGATCAGACTGTGCAGATGCCCAGGCAATCTAGGCATGAGCTGACCACAGCAGTTTCATTAAATTTGAAAGTAGGAGGCTAAAATTGGTAAACAGAGGGTAGATGCTTTAGAGATTTTTAAAAGATCTGGGCCCATTTGTTCAAAGCATCGTTAGCTTAACAAGTTTGTTAGTGGTCAAAATGTTAATTGTTCTAGTAAGTACAATATCTAATTCACAGGTATTTTTGCTGAAAAAATGTGAATAGCTTACTCTATTTTTTCAGCAAAAATATTAGCATATTTGCCATATTTTATGATCAAAGTTTAACGACACGTTAACTAACGACATCGTTAGTTTTGAACAACTTGGCCCTGTTAGAAATGCTGAAGGGTATGAATACAATTTCAGAAGGGAGGCAACTCTTTCAAAATGGTTTTTGCCTAGGGTCTACCCTAAAAGGAAAGAATTTGCTCCCTGCAAATTCTTTCCTTTTAGTGTAGACACCTTTTCAAGAAGGGGATATATGTACAGGAAAGCAAATATTGTCTCCTTTGTGAAAATGGCAGAAAATCTATCAAATGTATCAAGTCCCCTGAAAAATAGGTCACAGAAAAGAGTAGATGGCAATTTAGCCTCCAGTTAATGAAAAAGCTGTGTCCACATATGCTTAAAGATATCTACTGGCTGGCATAGCCATGTCGAGGGTTGAGCGCAAGACTGGCGTAAGTCAGATCGTTGTTTTTCCCCAATCCTAATCTCCTCACCATGAAGGCGTTATGAAGATTACAACATTTCTTTCTGTAAACAATGAAAATTTAGGTGCCATTGCTCGTATGAGCAATGGCACCTAAATTTGCATTGTTTACAAAGGGGTCCAAGTTGCCCCTAAACAAGGGTTTCAAAAATATGTTTGAGTTACCATAGTCTTGCGCTCAACCCTCGATGTGTGAACTGCAGTGAAATCCATGATAGATTGAACATCCTCCTGCTGTAAATGTTTTTAAAATTCAAACCAGAAAGAATAATAACGAGGCTTAAATTTATTATAACACTCACCCCCCACCCCAAACACACACAAAAGGAACTGTTTTCAGCATGTCTGTCGTTCTGTGATTCTATCCTGTCATTCTGTCAACAATTAAGGTTTTTGTTCTATAACTTCACTAGTCTATGGCCGATTTTGTTAAAATATTCACCACATCTTGACCATTAAATAATGCAGGAGGTAGGAAAATAGGGGATGAAAGACCAGTATTACAAGAGTTATGCCTCTTTGTAAATTTTTAAATAAGATGTTTCTATTACGGCTGATAATGTATACTTTGTGAAATCAGCTCCTCTTACTGCTTTTGTTGGATCTTTTCAAAACTTTGCACATACATTAAAGACATGGTGAAGATGTGCACCTTGGAGTTTGATGCTGGAAAAATATGTTTTAACAAAAGAGCAGGGGTTCTTTACCTAGCCATTTTACCATAGCTGCACTTAGTCAGTTATGGTTAGTAGTGAATACTCAGTCAATGATGGTTAATAGTGCATACTTTGTAAAATCAGCACCTCGCAGAACTTTTCAAAACTTTACACATACATTACAGACATATTGAAGATTTGCATGTGATGAAAGTTCGATGCTGAACAAATATTTCTTCACAAAATGATAGCATTTTTAACTTAGCCATTTTACAGATAACTGCACCTTGTCAATGATGGTTAATAGTGTACACTGGGAAATCAACTCCTTTTACACCTTTCAGTTGATATTTCCAAAATATTCAAGATATGTTACAGACATATCAAAGAAGTGCATGTGCAAGTTTAATGCTGATTTTTTTTATTTATTATTTATTATTTTTTTATTTATTTATTTATTATTATTTTTTGACAATATGGCAGGATTTTTAACTTAGCCATTTTACACCAACTGCACCCCTACCCCACCATACAAACTATGTTTGTGGGGAGGTGGGGTATACTATTTTCATGTTGTCCATCCATCCATCCATTACCTTTTGCTTTCTGGGTGGTGGGTGTCTAATAGGCCCTGCTTATTGACATTTCTTGTTATCTCTGCTCACAGTGAAACAAAATGCAATAAGAAATTCCACTAAGGCAATCAAGAATTCTTTATACAAAATAAAAAATATTGCACAGTTAGCAGTCAAATAAATTTGCCTTCTTAATATTTTACTGTTCGAATTTTTTGGAACATTTACAATAGTGAGGCCTTTTTGCTTATTTTAACCCTTATTTTAATCACACCAAGTCCTGTTGTCTGTGAAAAAAATAAATTGTTTGTTGTCTTCAGCTTTTGCTGCCATCATACACAGGAACCTCTTTATAGCATGGTTTTAGATATAATATGGTTTAATTATGGATCCTAAAAATGTTGTATCCCAATGAAAATGTATAGATTATATAGAAAAATGACCATTTATGGTCATTTTTCAATATAATCTATACATATTTGTTTGGTTTAAGTTATGGTCATTTTTATGCCCCCACCATTCGAAGATGGTAACACTATATTCGAAGGATAACACTATATGCCTTTTTCCACCATTCTTGGAATGGTGGAAAAGGGCATATAGTGTTACCCTTGTCTGTCCATCCATCTCTGTTTGCGTCCGGCGTTAGCAATTTGATTTTAAGCTTTTCAGGCAGGGGCAGCTGTTTCTTTGGACACATTTCTAGTCTATATTATCTACCAGTATACATTTTTGTGTGGATACTAAACAGTTGTTTATTTAAACCTGCTCTTTGTTGTGGATCCAGATATAATGTTATGAAGAGGTTGTTGTGTAGCTTAAGATCTTCCATTTTATGACCGTAAAAAAGGAATATATTTTGAATAGAAAAATGTTCTTTTCCATGACATCTTATTGATACCCAACATTTTGAATGGACTGCTATTTGTCTATAGCAATATAGTGCCAAAGATATATTTTCATGACATAGAAGCATACTGATAATTACATTATTTCCTACCAAATACATATACCTGATATTTTAGATATATTTAAACAATTACAGTTTCCAACAGCATCTATTTTAGTGTTGTTGTTAATCCTTAAAGTGCCATCACAAATGCAGCAAATGACATTTTAAGTTGTTTTGAATTTTTTTTTTTTTTTTTTAGAGAAAATAAGGTTTGACTTTTCATGTAGCAGACAATTCACGTGAAAAGTCAAGCCATTGAATTTCTCAGAAAAATGATAAAAAGAAAATTAGATTGTCATCTGCTACAATTTGGCTTGGCACTTTAAGAGTTAAGTATGCATATATCATTACACAGTTGCTTAATAAAATATATGAGATACAACATGAGAAACTGTACCCTTGGACATGTGCATCTTACAGAGACTCAGATCAGCCTGTTCTACACAGTCTGATCAGTCTGCTGGGCACTCTGGATAGCCGAAGATAGAAAGCTCCCTCAGACAGACAGGGAAGAATCAGACAGCTCAGATATAAAGGCTGATCCCAGAGTTTGCTGAGAAAAAACATGGCCGAAGGTATATTTTCTCAGTATGCGGCTAGTGTGTATCTCCCATCATAAAAATGCAGCTATGTATTTTTACTCCATAAGAGCAAGTTGTTTAGAAATTCTTTATAGTTGTGTGTGTGTTCAATTTTCTAACATGTTTGTTCACCATGTAGTTAGATATTAGAGTTAGATATTTATCTCGCTGCATTTGTTGCAGTTAGCATTTCTCATTTTTTCAAGAATGTATGCCTTGATGTTTGTCCAAGTCTTCTTTGGAGATGGTTTAAATAAGATGCCAAGCCCTTTTTCCTGAAAAAAAGAGAATATCACTTGAACGCCGAGAATAATACTTGAACGCCATCTGCTTAGTTTTCCACAAGCATGAAAATCGTTTAAGTGTGGCTGTAGTGTACTTTAATCCATTTTAATACTCCATTGTTAAAATCTCTTGACAATACTGCTTTTGAACAACTACCCGGTACCTATTATGTTTAAATTATTTAGAGTCATTTTATTTTACAAATTTGCTGGTCAACTGCCATAGATATATGGTTCACTTTGACTATTTAGTTTCCTCAGGCTTTCAAATGATTATTGTATTTTAGCCTAAATATTTGCACATGGAGGCCTGAGATAATATTGTATATTCAAATTAAACTTTCCAAAAGAATACTTTGATACACATAGTCACTGTTCTATATTCAGCCATCATTTTTTTAAGTGAAATGGTCAATTTTTGAGATAAGTATGCTAAGAGTTGTGTGTATGCATAGTTTAGGTAAATATGATAATTCAGCACTTTGCATGCTGGGTAAAAATTTCAGCAGACAACAGTTTGAAATATTTTTTTTTATTTTTCCTTGAAAATAGGATCTGACACTTCATGCAAATTGTCTCCTTAGGAGACAATTTGCATGAAGTGTCAGATCCTGTTTTCTGGGGAAAATAAGAAAAACATCATCAGTTTGTCATCTGTTGAATCTGCCCGTAGCATGGCAAGTGTTAAAGGAGCATGTGGATGATACATGCAGTATGTTCAGGAACCTCACTGTTTACCTGCAAATTGAACAGTATCCTGGGATTCTAAAAGCAAACAATGAGGAATGAATCTTGATCTGTTTGAGGGTTTGGAAGACTGGTTAATCTAAGTTTTACTTTGCATATGCCTGAACATTGTAATACATAACCCCAAAAATCATTTTCTCTGTTATAGGGTAGTCTGCATTATGTATAAAGGGGACTGGATAAACTGACAATTTTCTCCACTACTGCCAAGGGAGATAACATATGTGATTTGGTTTGCATTACTGAATGCCAAACTCCATCTGAAAAGGGTCCACTCTAAAAGGAAAGAATTTGCTCCCCTTGGGAGCAAATTCTTTCCTTTTTGAGTAGACTCTTTTTCAGAAGGGAGCCAAAACAAGTTTGAATGAGTTGCCTCCCTTGGAAGTGTTTCCATCCCCCTTAAGGTGGATTAATAATCTGTACATGCAACAATGAAAAATCCTAATACTCTTAGATTTTGTAGCTATTCTAGTGTCAGAACAAGTAATGAATTGGGTGGGTTTGTAAACATTGCTGTATTAGAAATCCTTTTTTATGTTTTTGGCTTAGATTAATAAAAACTTCCTGCTTATTTTGTACTACTTGCAACTTCATGTATTTCAAATATTTATATATTTTTTAATGAAGAGCTAGTGAGAAAATGTACCTTCTGACATGTGCCCAGCAATGACTCTGATCGGCCTGTACAAAAATTTGTCGCAGGTGCTCATTGGAAGTGCCTTCTTGAGGCCAAACCCAAATTTATTTTTTTTTATGGAGAAATATGTCACTACTTTCTGGTCCGGAAAAACATGCCTTTTTTTTGAGCTATGGTTTAGTTGAGCCACAAACTGAGATAATATACATGTACATACTGCTATGCATCTTGGGAAGATCTGCTCAGTCTGATCAGTCCACCTGAACAAGCCTTACATCCTTGGGTATTCACAGAACACCCAGCAAAAACTGATCAGACTGCATGGATCCACAGGCTGATCTTAGTCTGTGCTGGATGCACGTCACAAGGAACATTGTCTCATGCTGCAGATGATTTAGTTAATTGATGTTTATGAGTTCAGATTTAATGGCACTTTAACCCGTCAAGAGTCATTTGCATCAAAATGGTATATTAACCCATAAAGCGCCAAGCAAAATTTGTGGCAGACGACATTCAAATTTATTTTTTTTTATTTTTCAGAGAAAACAAGTCTTGACATTTCATGTGAAATGTCAAGACTTGTTTTCTCTGAAAAATAAAAAAAAAAAAAAAAAAAATGTCTGCTGCTGCAATTGTGATTGGCACTTTAAAGGTTAACCTTATTTAGTAGTGAAACAGATACACTGGAACCTCTATATAAGACTGTTCATTGTAAGACTTTTATGGATATAAGACAGTTTAAAGGTGAATCCCAAAAGTGTTATATCCAAACAAAAAATATGTAGATTATATTGAAAAATGACCATTAATGGTCATTTTTCTATATAATCTATAGATTTTTGTTTCCGTAAATGGTCATTTTTCTATATAATCTATACATTTTTGTTTCCATAAATGATCATTTTTCTGTATAATTTATACCTTTTTGTTTGGATCCAAACAAAAAATGTATAGATTATATAGAAAAATGACCATTTATGGTCATTTTTCTGTATAATCTATACTTTTTAGTTTCCATTTATGGTCATTTTTCTTTATAATCTATACATTTTTGTTTTGGTTCAAACAAAAAATGAATAAATTGAATAGAAAAATTACTATTTATGGTCATTTTTCTGTATAATCTATACATTTTTGTTTCCTTAAATGGTCATTTTTCTATATAATATATATATATATATATATATTTTTGTTTGGATATAACATGGCTGTATAGCTAACATGGCTGTTTGCTTTGGAGCCCAGCAATAATGTTATAAAGAGGTTGTGGTGTATAAGGATAACATGTTAGGTATAGATGAAAATATGAAGCTGAAGTATTTCACGTGCACTGTAGTTCATTAATTTTCTTCACATTACACTGTTTCTGTGTTTACACCATAGCATATCTTTTGTACTGAAATGTTTTGTACTATGTATTGTTATTTGTGTCCTATTTATATTGTTGTTCTGTTTAGAAAATCAAATTTATTTAAGAATAGTAACTATTTTCTTATATCGCTTAGACAAATTCCCAGTCATTTGATCATTATGCTGGATAAACATTACAGCAGATAACATCTTGAAATTTTTTTTATTTTTTTTTCACAGAAAATTTGATTTGACATTTTGTGCAAATTGTCTCTGTAGGAGACAATTTGCATGAAATGTTAAATCCAATTTTCTGGGAAAAATACGAAAATACTAGTTTGAATACTGCTGAATTTGCCCAGTGAGTGTTGAAGGTTAAAATAGTCCTATACAGTCGACTCTCGTTATCTCGAACTCCAAGGGACGCCTTGAAACACTTCGAGATATCCGTACTTCGACATATCAGGGTTGCGGAACTGAGGAAAACAATTAATCGAACAACCACCTTTAACAGAATGAATATGTAATTTGACTCCTAAGTTAAAGATATATTGAAAATAATGTGGAAAAGAGGAGAAATTGCTCCTAAGGAGCAATTTCTCCTCTTTTCCACAATATTTTGTTGCCTGTTGGTAGATCTCTGTGTTAATACAGGGACCAGATTTTCACTTCGAGATAAGCGGTTATTCGAGATAAGCGAGTTCGAGATAACGAGAGTCAACTGTATTTATTTTTTGACAAGAGCATAACAACCTTCAAAGTGTCATATGTGAATAATGAAGGTCCAGACCAGCCTTCTTATTATATCCCCTACCAGAGGTGGAGGGGGACATACCGGTATTGTTCGTGGTCTGGATCCCTTTGATCCATTTAGGCCTAGCATCCCATAAAAAGGATGTTGGCAAATAGTGTAGACCCAGATCAAATGCCACAAAATGAGGTAGCTGGCCTCTATGGCTCAGTTGGATGTGTGTCCAACCGGTGATCAGGATGTTACGGGTTCGACCCCTTCCAGGTAGGCAACATTCTTTTGTGGAAATTGATCATGAAATATTTTCATTCTTTCCCTTCCACTGATTCAAGAAGGGCAGTTGTCAGTTTCTGGCGAAAGAATGAGCACAATACTGGTTAACCGCTTAAGAGTACTAAGCCTGCCTAATAAAAGTGTGGTTAGGTAAACTGACCACACTCAACATGACCCCATTGGGTTGACTGGGCCATATAACTCAACACAGCAAACAAAATGAAATGTGGTGACTGATCAGAGTCTGTACTGTTTGCTTTGAAAGCAGGAATTTCTGTTTAACATGGTGATGATAAACATTTAACCAGACACCCTTTCTGTTGCAAATGGACTGGTCTAAAATTTTGGTTGAAGCATAAATGGTTTAATGTTGGTATTGGTTTGGCAGTTTCTTGTGTGCATATCTCTTGGCAAAGCTTCATCAAACAAAAACTGTTCATTGGGGCATGCATGTACTTAAAAGCTGATTATGTCTCCCCCACTGAAAGGGCGGAGACATGTTTTTGCCATGGTTGTCTGTTCATCAGTCTGTATGTCTGTCACAAAATACTGTCCGCTGTATAACTTGAAAACTGTTCGAGATATTTTCATGAAACTTCATAGAAATATAAAGCATGGTCAGACGATGTGCAGACCACAAGAACCATAACTCTTATCAGTACATTTTTGCAGTTATTCTCCTTGGAAATTTGACAGTGGTCATTTCATGTCCTCTCTATAACTTGAAAACCATTCAAGATATTTTCATGAACCTTCATAGAAATATAAAGCATCATTAGATGACATGCAGACCACAAGAGCCATAACACTTGTCTATATTTTTGGAGTTATTCCCCTTTGAAATTTGACAATGGTAATTTTGTGTCTGCTCCATAACTTCAAAATCCTTCAAGAAAGCATCATGAAACTTTATAGAAATATAAAGCATTATCAGAGGACATGCAGATCACAAGAACCGTAACTCTTGTCTATACATTTCTGGAGTTATTCCTCTTTGAAATTTGATAGTGGTCATTTCCTGTCTGCTGTATAACTTGAAAAGTGTTCAAGTCTTTTTCCTGAAACGTCATAGAAATATAAAACATCATCAGGTGACAAGCAGACGACAAGAGCCGTAACTCTTGTCTGTCCATCCTGTCTGTCCTTCGGTGTGTCACAAAATTGTGTCTGCTCTGTAACTTGAAAACCGTTAAAGATATTTTCATGAAACTTCATAGAAATATAAAGCATCATTTGACGATATGTAGACTACAAGATCCATAACTCTTGTCTATATATTTTTGGAGTTATTCCCCTTAGACCCTTAGAAATTCGACAATAGTAGTTGAGTATCCACTCTATAAATCAAAAACCAGTCTGGGTATTTTCATGAAACTTAATAGAAATATAAAACAACATCAGACGATGTGCAGATGACAAGAACTGTAACTCTTTTCAATATATTTTTGGAGTTATTCTCCCTTAAAATTTGACAGTGGTAATTTTGTTGTCATTGTTAAGTAGAAAGCTTTTCAAGAAATTTTCATGAAACTTCACAGAAATATAAAGCATCATCAGATGATATGCAGATCACAAGAAATGTAACTCTTGTCTATATTTTTTTTGGAGTTATTCCCTTTTGAAGTTTGACAAATAGTAGTTTTGTTTCCGCTTTATAAGTTGCAAACCAATCAAGATATGTTCCTGAAAATTTATAGAAATATAAAGCATCATCAGACGACATGCAGACCACAAATAATTTTCCCAGAAAAGTTTGCAACCCCTGCACCCCCTGGTCCCCCTCTGCATACAGGCCTGCAGTGGTGATAAACAATTAGTATGGGTAAACTTCTTTAAAAACAGCTCTAGTTAGATTTTGGTTGACCTTGACCTCATTTTCGAGGTCACATTCCTCCAAAGATTGTCAGATGTTAACCAAAAAGAGTTTATCCCCCCCCCCACCCACAAACCTCCTCTCTGAACCCATAGATAGAATTAATTTATAATTTTGGTGAAAGTTGCATGGATACATCAATGTGACAGTGTTAGAGTTGATTAGATTTTGTTGACCCTCACCTTGTTTTCAAAATCAGAACGTGACTTAAAATATTGGAAGTGGGGAAACCTGTTTTCTCCAAAAACAAATTTCTGTTTTATACAGTCTGGATATAACTGCCTCTATTTGCACACAGTATTTGGTCTTCTCGGGGTTTAAAAGACAAAGATTGAAATTTCTCATCAGATGGGTTTTAGGTCTTAACTGAGGTTTTTTTTTATGCCAAAGCTCATTTTATGGAATCAGTTTGCATGACCTATCAAAGTCTTTTTTTGTGTGGGTGTGGGGGAGGGAAACAAGAAAAATATTGTCAGTTTGTCATCTGCTGAATTAGCCCAAGGAGTGGTAAAAGTCAACTTTATAGGGTACTTTTACTTTATAGGGTACTTTTATCCTGAAACTTGAACAAAGTAAATAAGAGAGCTCAGGAACTGGTAGTCAGATCCATGTCAAATCCCCAACACGAAAGGGAAATACAAATACAGTAAAGCAGCAAGTCCATTTTACAATGGTTGCTCAAATGAGTGTATCCCAATTCTGAGGATGAATATGGTACGCTGAATATTTGGAAACTTTAATTACTCGTAACCTTTATCACTCTGTCTCTGAACTTATTCAGCAGATGACAGATTGATGATATTTTTCTTATTTTCCCAGAAAACAGGTTTTGGCAGTCAGATTCTGTTTTCTAGGAAAAACAAGGAAAATATTTTTATGTTGCCTGCTGAAATTTTTACCCAGTGCCAAATGTTAATTGTACTTAGCTTAAAATTTGACAGCTGGTTTATCTAAAAAGTGCTGACTGGATGCCAAACAATGCCAGATCTTTTAAGAGCAATTTGATCTGGGTTTACAGTGCTTGCCAAGGCACATCACCTCAAATATTCAAGGTAAACACTTTGCATGCTGGGTAAAAATTTTGATGGACAACATTTTGAAATATTTTTTCTTATTTTTCCTAGAAAATAGGATTTGACATTTCATGCAAATTGTCTCCATAGGAGACAATTTGCATGAAGTGTTAGATCCTATTTTCTAGGAAAAATACAAAAAAATATCATTTTTATGCTCCCCGAAGAATTTCGGGGGAGCATATAGTCGCCGCTTCGTCCGTGCGTCCGTGCGTCCGTGTGTCCGTGCGTCCGTGCGTCCGTGCGTCCGTCCCGCTCTTGTCCACGCAAATTCTCGGAAACTGCTTGTCGGATTTCAATGAAACTTCATGGGAATATTAAGTATCAAAGGTGGATGCGCATATCACCTGCGTGTTCTGGTTCGATGATTTTTCCAAGAGTTATTGCCCTTTGATGAGTTCTGCATGAATATATAGGGTACTGTTCGTGTCCACGCGAATTTTCGGAAACTACTAGTCGGATTTCATTGAAACTTCATGGGAATATTAAGTATGGAAGGTGGATGTGCATATCACCTGCGTGTTCTGGTTCGATGATTTTTCCAAGAGTTATTGCCCTTTGATGAGTTCTGCATGAATATATAGGGTACTGTTCGTGTCCACACAAATTCTTAGCAAATACTGGCAGAAATTCAACGAAATTTTAATGGAATCTTAAGCAGCAATAGGGGATGCGCATATTGTTCAATCTTTCTGGTTAGATGATTTGTCACAGAGTCATGCTACTTTGTTTAAAGCTGCAGTGTAAGGTCACTGGCTATTTTTAGAAAAGAATTTGTCAACACTCTAGTGCCTACATTTATTGATGGATTTTGATATAACTTCAAACAAATGTTGGGTATGATAATATCTTGAGCATGTTTGACATTCAGGGTCCTGGGCTCAAGGTCAAGGTCACTGTGGCTATTTTTAGAAAAACTTTGTTTTTGCTCTAGTGCCTAGATTTATTGATGGATTTTAATATAATTTCACAAAAATGTTGAGTATGATAACATCTCAAGCAATTTCAATTTCCAGTGTCCTGGGCTCAATGTCGTGCGTCCGTACGTCCGTGTGTCCGTGCGTCCGTGCGTCCGTCCCGCTCTTGTCCACGCAAATTCTCGGAAACTGCTTGTCGGATTTCAATGAAACTTCATGGGAATATTAAGTATCAAAGGTGGATGCGCATATCACCTGCGTGTTCTGGTTCGATGATTTTTCCAAGAGTTATTGCCCTTTGATGAGTTCTGCATGAATATATAGGGTACTGTTCGTGTCCACGCGAATTCTCGGAAACTACTAGTCGGATTTCATTGAAACTTCATGGGAATATTAAGTATGGAAGGTGGATGTGCATATCACCTGCGTGTTCTGGTTCGATGATTTTTCCAAGAGTTATTGCCCTTTGATGAGTTCTGCATGAATATATAGGGTACTGTTCGTGTCCACGCAAAGTCTTAGCAAATACTGGCAGAAATTCAACGAAATTTTAATGGAATCTTAAGCTGCAATAGGGGATGCGCATATTGTTCAATCTTTCTGGTTAGATGATTTGTCACAGAGTCATGCTACTTTGTTTAAAGCTGCAGTGTAAGGTCACTGGCTATTTTTAGAAAAGAATTTGTCAACACTCTAGTGCCTACATTTATTGATGGATTTTGATATAACTTCAAACAAATGTTGGGTATGATAATATCTTGAGCATGTTTGACATTCAGGGTCCTGGGCTCAAGGTCAAGGTCACTGTGGCTATTTTTAGAAAAACTTTGTTTTTGCTCTAGTGCCTAGATTTATTGATGGATTTTAATATAATTTCACAAAAATGTTGAGTATGATAACATCTCAAGCAATTTCAATTTCCAGTGTCCTGGGCTCAATGTCGTGCGTCCGTACGTCCGTGTGTCCGTGCGTCCGTGCGTCCGTCCCGCTCTTGTCCACGCAAATTCTCGGAAACTGCTTGTCGGATTTCAATGAAACTTCATGGGAATATTAAGTATCAAAGGTGGATGCGCATATCACCTGCGTGTTCTGGTTCGATGATTTTTCCAAGAGTTATTGCCCTTTGATGAGTTCTGCATGAATATATAGGGTACTGTTCGTGTCCACGCGAATTCTCGGAAACTACTAGTCGGATTTCATTGAAACTTCATGGGAATATTAAGTATGGAAGGTGGATGTGCATATCACCTGCGTGTTCTGGTTCGATGATTTTTCCAAGAGTTATTGCCCTTTGATGAGTTCTGCATGAATATATAGGGTACTGTTCGTGTCCACGCAAATTCTTAGCAAATACTGGCAGAAATTCAACGAAATTTTAATGGAATCTTAAGCAGCAATAGGGGATGCGCATATTGTTCAATCTTTCTGGTTAGATGATTTGTCACAGAGTCATGCTACTTTGTTTAAAGCTGCAGTGTAAGGTCACTGGCTATTTTTAGAAAAGAATTTGTCAACACTCTAGTGCCTACATTTATTGATGGATTTTGATATAACTTCAAACAAATGTTGGGTATGATAATATCTTGAGCATGTTTGACATTCAGGGTCCTGGGCTCAAGGTCAAGGTCACTGTGGCTATTTTTAGAAAAACTTTGTTTTTGCTCTAGTGCCTAGATTTATTCCTTTCATTTATTCCAACTTTTATGTTGCTGATGTTTGTATGACAGTGCCTTCAGGCAAGCTTATCTGTCCACCAACAGGTTTTGTGATACTCCATTTTGAAGTACAGTGAGTATACACAGTATACCGCTCTTTATCTAGGATAATGTTTCCTGTTCCGACTATTGCATGTTCGGGGAGCATCCATCGGTTTCACCGATATTCTTGTTTCATCTGCAATTTGCTCATAGCATGGTCTATAGCTGTATGTCAACCCTGTAAGCATTCTGATAATAGTGACTAGAAATTATTTTGGTTAGGAGACAATTGTCAGATCGTATTTTCAAGGAAAAATAAGAAAAAATATTGTGAGTTTGTCATCTGCTGATTTTTCCCATAGCATGGTCTATAGCTATATGTCAAACCTATAAGCATTCTTATAATAGGGCCTAGAAATTGATTTTGGTCTGTTTCTACATACATTCTGGTAATAGGGCCTAGAAATTGGTTTTGGTCTGAATTTTCACACCATGTCAGTAAATCTGTGATATTTGTGCTATTTATTTCAGTTGTAATTTACCGTACTTGATTTTTTCCTATCTCGATATACCGTATTTGATCTAATTACCACACATACCCCTATAAGCGCACAGTCAAGCAATTTCTTAGGCTGCAGATTACAGTCCATGTAATCTTACCTACTTCTTTATAACAGCATATGTTGTGGGTACTCATCTGAATTGCCTTGACAAGTCGAGGCAATTCAATGAGTACCTACAACATATGCTTTTATAAAGAAAATCAGCACACATAGTACATTAGCATCATTAAATACGCCCCTCTGGAAGTCCTCTGCTATAATCCCTTAAAGTGTTCCCTAGGAAGAT